>JAQQZS010000012.1:11397172-11407422 GCA_030068045.1 Platyallabes tihoni
TACACACACACACACACACACACACTGGATACACACACACACACACACACACTGGATACACACACACACACACACACTGGATACACACACACACACACACACACACACACACACACACACACACACACACAGAGAGAGAGAGAGAGAATAAGGCAAATCAGCAGGTACGGTTATTAATTTTCTTAATTTTAAAGTTTTTAATTTTAAGTTCTTCTTACAGTATTTATTTTTTAATTGCAATGCTTTAGTGGCTTCATGCTGCGTTCCCTCTGAACATCAAACAGAAAAGTTGCTCCCTTTCATTATATAAACAACACTACTTTAACAGATCTTTTGTGTTCCTTTGATTGTACTTAATGTATCTACTTATAGTTTCTCCTCCCAAAGCATTTTGCCTTAAAAAACGACATGACAATAAAGCAGGTTTGTAAATATCAGACCAAAGGAGTTGAAATCTAGGAAGCATTTTCACTTGGTGTAATAACATGACATGACTGTTGCTGGTAGATTGCACAAATCTTCACACTGGGCTTGAGTGAAATCAGCCCAAGCCTCAATTCTTAGTTATCACAGGTCTCAAAATCGTCCAAAGTGTGCCTGTTAATGCTCCAGCAGCATATATTTCTCAGATCTTGCTTATTTCTTACGCTATTTAATTCCTATCCATTTCACAGTATCTATGTACAGTAAATGACCTTAATCTAAGCCACACCCTATTATAGAACATCAGAGCCAAGCCATTAGCCAGCAGGGGGAGCTCTTCTTGTATGAGGCTACAATAGGGGGGGGGGAAATTGCTTGTTTAAACCCCAGTCAATACAAAAACAGTAAAAGGAAAAAAAAAATGCAGAATTAAACCCCATATAAAAATTTTATTTTGCATAATATGTCCCCTTTAGGGCATTGTCTCAGAGCAAATATTAACTCCTTAACTCATCTTCTGTGGGCGTGGAGTCTATCCCAAGGGACTTTGAGCACAAGGCAGGGTACATCATGCAACGCCACTTAGTCTAACCTGCATGTATTTGTACTATTGGAGGAAACCGAAATACCTGGAGGAAACCCACCAAGCATGGGGAGAACATGCAAACTCCACCCACAGAGACCCAAAGCAGGAATCAAACCCTTGACCCTGAAGGTGTGAAGCCACCTGGAGGTTTGTAAACCTGTCGCATTTCAGAGCAAACATTTTTTTTGTTAAAATCAGAAATAAAATTTTATCTTAATCTTTTGAAGCTATGAAAGTTATGGAAGTTTAACCTACTAACCCATTTTTACTAGCTCTCTTTCCTGGTATTTACAGACAGTAATAATGACTACACTACAGGTGTATGCACTTGTTTTGCACCAGTTTCATTCTGTCTCACAAGGAAGCAAACAGTTGACAATGATGCTAGATTGATGAGGTTCACAGTCGACTCTTACTACACATTATACCTCGTTAAACTCTCTAGAGATCGGTACAAATCTGGCATGCAGTGCAAAAATGAGTTCGGAGTCTGTCCTCACTGTGCGGAAGGTTGTTACATCATTTAATCAATTTAAGCCGACATGCTTGTTTAACTTGTATCCTGCACAAAGAACAGCAAATAAAGTCCAAAGCAGCTTTAGTCCCCGAGGGTCATTGGAGTGGAATTTAATCCCCAGAACTTTTACGCAGTGGTATAGCAATTAAGCCACTGAAGAGAGGGAATCATAAAGGAAAATTTAATTATGGGATAAAGAACATGCGCTTCATTAGCTGATAAAGGACCCCTGTGTAGCTGTGCCCTTTAAAGTCACACTTACAATATTCCAGATGTAAGCTCTGCTACTGGCCTTTAGCTTCAACCATGATGATCTGAATTTCACAGCATGCCATACAAGTCAGGAAATTATAGAGAAGGAGATATATGGTAGACGCATGCATTTCAGGATGGACAATCGAAGAAATAAAAAAGGGATAAAATGTATTGATGCTTTGAAAACATTCAGTCTACTGCAAAAAGATTTGGGGGAATGCAATTATAGGATTTGTACATCATTGCATACATGACATATTACATTAAAGGGTTACAGATATAGGAGCTACTATAGAATCTGAAGCAAAACAGTGGGGGCAAAACATATGTGCACACAGCATGTCCATGAACACTTCAATTCTTTAAAATAAACAAACAAACAAACAAAAAAAACTTGCACAGAATCGCTAAGACAGAGAAGAAAGAGGAAAGAGAGACTGAACTTAGAGCTTAAAGCTCTTACTGTATAAAACCAAGGAGTGAGCACGTATAGCAACACACACACACACACACACACACACGCAGTGATCTATTTGCTCTCAAAATAGACAGTAATGCAACCAGAAAATCTAAATCTTTCGCTCTACACCTCACCCTGCCTCCTCCCTCCCAACACACACATGCATGCACAAACTCAGGTGCTTTTGGGACAAAGCGGAAAAATAAAAATGTAATCTGTTTTATGTAACATATCTCATTAAATCCGCATGGGCAGATGGCTCACCCTGCACAACGAGCCCAGCACCAGACGCAAAAATCAGTTTGCACTCAGCATTATGCACAGAAACAGAGGTGCACACGAATTCTCACACTAAATCTCGCTTCTGGTGCCATGGTTATGTAAGTATCATCATAGAGTGTCTTTTTTAGTTTGCTAAAATACCACAGTGGGTGGAACAGTGGCACAATGGGTCACAGCTCCAGGATCACTGGTTTGATTACGAGCACAGGTTAGTGTCTGTGTTTTCTGTGTATCAGGTTCTCTGTTTCCTGAACCCCTTTGGGGAAAAAAAAATTGCTATGCTCAAATTCTTTAAGTGTAACTCTATGTGTGTGTCTGTGTGTGTGTGTGTGTGTGTGTGCGTGTGTGTGTGTACAGTATATGGTGTCCTATCCAGGGTGTATTCCTGCCTCATTTTCTTTGTTCCTGGGATAGTCTAAAACCCTTACGATGAAGAGTTGAAAATGAATGACTGAATATATCTCACTGAATGAAATATGCATATGAAAGGACGGGCTGAGTTGCCTCGTTAAGATATTTTAGGCCAACAACGTGACAGAAAGCACTAATTATGTACTTGATGCAGCTGGATTTTGTCACATAGACACCTTCTTCTTTGGAACATCAGGAACGCAGAGATATTTACACATCACTTTGCACATTGCAGAGCTCACAGGCACACACTATTTTTATGATGAATTTTAACTAAAAAACAACAATAAATTTGTTTGTTTATTCGTTCGTTCATTCATTTGTTCATTCATTTAATCATTCATCCAATTTTTTTTTTAGATCCACAGGCGTGGGCACTTTTGGGCAACAAGTACATTTCTGCAGAGCTATCTGTCATTTCTCTGACAGTTTCTTACAAGGTCAGGTTGCCAGCTTGCTCAAGGGCCCAACGGTGGCAGTGTGGCAATGCTGGAGAATAAACTGGGTACCATCCCATCATCAGTCGACCCCTTCACCACCGGCCTACCCCTGCCTGCTTGTATTTACCTATTTATTGTATTTTATTTTATTTGTTTATTCATCTATTCATTTATTTATTGAATTGTTTGTTTCTTGGTTTGCTTATTCAGGAATTTCTTTTGAAATTTTTTAAATTTATTTTAGCTTTGAGAACATTTGTGGAAAATATTGACGTCTGGAAAAAAAAACTTTAAGTACAGGAACATCCACTTTCCTCATTTCTTCTTCTTTTATATTCTGTTTTCCACCATTTTCAACATTTTATTTATTATTGAGCTTCTATACTGTATGTATTATCCCATTTCACTTTAATTGATTAGGTTTACTCCAAATAAGAATTCTAAGTTCCCCTGCCTTTAGAACTTTATGAAACCTGAGAAATTTGTTTCATGTTAAACATTCGCCTTATGTTTACTTTTTTTTTTTTCACGCATTTTCATACCAACTAAAGTTGCTCACAACTATCCTTTAAAAGCGCCCCTTTCCTTTGATATCCCTCTCAACGTTCTCAGGCACGTTTTCTTTTTTTCTTTAAGAGTGTCAGACGAACTGCAGAACCCAGTTTCCTTGAAGGCAATGTAACTTTTGAGGTTGAGTTCAAGGCTGCTTTCTATATATTTCTGCTCTGACACTTCTAGGCCAAGTCAACTTAATTTAAACTGCAGGTTCAGTCCTTACGTGGCTTAAGGGCTTTACTCAAGTGCTCAAGAGAAGAACCAGAAGTTAGTTTTTGATGGTACTGAATCTAAAACCCATAATTTTGTTACCTTTTCAGACAGAAGATTAGCACACAGCATGGTTAGAGCTCTTACCTGAATCTTAAACCTGAGTGGGGACCTCTATGTTCCTGACACCATTCTGACTTAACAGCTTTCCTCATCCTTACACACACACACACACATATCTGAATCAATTCATCTGCCATTTTCCTCCCCTTTCTCTGGTCTCCCTCCTTCCTCCTTCAGGTCGTAGCCCCATTTCTAAGAAGCAATCTTTCATTTTCCATCTTTGCCAAAATGGAATATTTAAGCTACATGACTTTTAAGGCCACAGGCATCAGAGACACAGGCACACAGACATGCATCACACACAACATTTAATCATTAACACCAAAGTAAACACGTGTTACAGAAAACAGCGAGCAAGGTCAACTGACAAATCAAACTTAAGAAATGTTAAAAAGAATGACACTATAATTGAGAAAGCAAGGTGGTGTGAAAAATAAGTACATTTATGAAGTTATGATGTTTAATTACTGATCAGAAGGTTGTGAGATCAAATCCTAATGCTGTCAATCTGCCACTGCTGGATCCTTCACCAAAGCCATTAATGCCCAATTGGTCTATTGTATAAATGAGATAAATGTAAGTTGCTATGGATAAAGGTGTCTGCCAAATTCCAGAAATGTGAAATGTATAAAAATACATTGGGGGTGTGGTGTTGTGTCTGGCACCAGGACGTTGGCAGCAGATCCTTTGGGTGCTGTGGGCTTTGGGGTGGAGCCTTCATGAATCAGACAGGTTTGGCTGGTGTATACCATCGATACTTGATCAAATTTGAATCTGGGAAGTTTGGATGCTAGGCCAGCGGCCTTGGGCTCTTTTCACGCTGGACCCCATGGAGATGCAGGTTGTGGTATGCTGGGTGTTCTGGTGCTTTTCTATTGTAGCCAGCATTGAATTTTTACATTTGAATTTTCGGGTAGAATGGGCTGGTCTCTGCATGCCTTGGGTGCCCATTATCCTATCACCGGTTTGCTGGTGTATAGTTGGTGATCAATGTTGGTCAGTTCACCTGGAGGAAGTGTTAATGCTGTAACTGATACAGGTGTATGTATCTTCTCCAAAATGGACTGATAGGGGTAGCTCAGTGATTAAGTTGTTTGACTGCTAATCGGAATGTTACAGATTCAATCCTGTTCATGAAGCAAGGCCCTTAACACTCAACCAGTCAGATGTATAATGAGATAACAATGTAAGTCACTGTGGATAAGAGTGTCTGCCAAATGCTGTTTATGTAAAAATCTTTCAGCTCCCTAGGACCATCTCAGTTCTTTATCATTATTTGTCAACAATAAAATAAATGAATGATAAATTATTTGCGTGAAAAGGAAAAGGAAACACACCAGGTTTTTAACTGTCTTTTTAAACATCCGCTCAAAGGAGAAACTTTGACTTCTTTTGCGCAACAAAGTTTGTAAGCTGATTAAAAAACAAACAATGTGAAACACCAGCCATTATTTCTTACCAAAATCTCTTATGACTGGACACAGTTCTTTGCCACACCACCAGAGGACCTCATTGCCTTCACCTTCTCTCCCCTCTAACTCTTAACTTCTGTATGCTGTTCATATGTATATCCCAATGCTTACCCCCCATCACACTGAGCCGAACCACATTCCCACTAACACCTAACACCTCTTGGAGACGTCATTGATGTACTACAAGCATAGCACAGACAGGAAAGATTGGTTAGTGTTCTGACTGGATTGCTACTTGGATGTCAATGCATTGATGCTACGTCAATGTAGTTCTCAAAATGATCCCCTCAGGCTTGTGCTATGACCATGGCAAGCTGATGCTGTAGAAGACTGCATTAAGCTCATATTATGTTCTGCATGCAGCAGGTTGTCAGCGAGTCTATGTGACGTTCAGAGAATTTAGCATAAATAGCGGATACATTTCCTTACATTATCAGTCATGGTGTTTAAACCAACCTGGTGAATAAAATGACAATGTAGTAACGTAGTAAGCACCTAAGTGTGGTAAGAGTAAGAGCTCGGTTGGATCTCATTGGACGTGGTGATTGCATGATCATGTTTAGTGACATCAGATTAATGACGACATGATAGAACACGGACGTGAAAAGGAAGTGGTATGAACTTGATAAATGCATATATATATATATATATATATATATATATATATATTTTGACCTCATTCCCGCTGCGTTCTTTGATATTTTTAGGGTGACTTCGTTGCAGTGTGACGGTGTCCTTAGATAGAACATTGCATGACTGGGCTTTTTTCGGTTGTGTAAATTTCTCTGGGGTTTTTGTTGGTTAGTTGGTTGATTGGTTCCCAAGGTTAAGGTTCTTCGCCTTTGCGTTTTTTACGCAAACCCTTTTGAGAAATTTCAAGACTCAAGAAATAAATGTTTTTTACACAAATTTGTATATATGGTATTTACTCTTCCAGCATTTCTTATCTTTAAATCGTCCTATGGATTTTATATCTTGTTTTGTTGTCAACTATACAAATTATATCTTTTTTTTTCATTAAAGGATATGTTTAGATCAATGGTTTTCACCTTGTCCCATATTCCTGCTAAATGATGACAGTATTAGCAATAGTTGTTCAATTGCTCAATATCCTAATTTTTAATCAACAGGACACAACATACTGCTAAACGTCCAACACTGATAATCTATATCACTTATATATCTCTTTCTCAGATCTGTATTTGGATTTTGTATTCTTTATATACTCTGGGCTTTCATTTATCTAGTCCTGCCTATCCCCCTTTGCCTAGTTCTATAGATTTGTTTACTGGTCTGATTGATTTTGGGTTTCCACCTATCTGCATGGCTTTGTGAATACTGATTATGTTTTTGCCTCTGGCTTTATAAATTCTGTGCTTTGATCCAGTGTAGTACATTATGATAACTACACTTTCAAGACATTTCAGTGATAATTGGAACAATCTGCCAATAAAAATGCATAACTTTAATTGGAATAGTCTGACTTTAGTTGGAATTCTCAATCAGAATGAGAGACATGGTGTAAAACTTTGTAAATATTAATCATGTAAACACCTGATCTGATCGTTCTGATCTGATTGACAGTCTTTTTAAACATGTTTGCCCCATGTGGAGGTAACATTATGTGGCTGGACAAGTTTAAAGTAAGGAAGAAAATCTATCTTCTATTCCTAATTAGAATTAGAGTTGCTCTGTAAGAGCAACTCTCTCCCAGTAGTCTTTACTTTACCTGGATTTTCATCCACTAGGTCTCTGGTGGAAAAAGAAGCATTTGATTGGTTCATATTTCACACACAGTAAAGCATCTGACCCATCATAGATTAGACAATCATATTGCAGTAGGCGGGACTTATTGGAAAAGATGAGAAGCTTATCCTAACCTCAAAGTTGGAGAAAGTAACTCCTTTTTGTTCTTTTTCCTCTTTTGTTAGATTTCAGGTAGAGTAAAGAGTGAACAAATTTGTCAGTTTACATAAAAAAGTGCTATTTTGATTAAATGTTTTGTCACTAAATTACCCAGTATGCATTATTCATAAACCTCTGTCTACAATCAACGCAGGATCCTTCATCTTCTTTATTCCCTTTGAGATCCCATTAGAATATATGATACATGTTTCCTGCAAAATACTGTAACTTCACAGACGTCTGAGTCACCTTTAACATGGTGTGTAGTCATGTCTTCAACAAATGTATTAGTGCATATTTTTTATTATGTCTCCTGTTGAACACACTTTTGGAGACTTTACTCAAATGTCCATAAAAGATAATAGGCCTTCCTAGAATATTATGAGATTCTGTTCAATTATTAATCAACACCAAAAGACAGATGAATGACTAATTCATATTATCACAGCACAAAAGTCTGAGCAGTGTTAAGGGTCTAGCTGAACTTCTGAGTGAGAATCTGGCAGGTTTCAAGCCTCCTGAATGACTTTTATGTACCTTTCTCCTTCCACAGTGTCTGAACTACGCAGTCTGAGTCATCTGTTTATGAACTCCTGTTTTTAAGAGAGAAACAGGAGCCTAAAAATGTAAAAAAAAAAAATGTTAGTAAAATGTAGATGTAAATGATAAAAAAGATTGACTATCTAGGAGTCTCAAAAAAAGACATAGTGCAGAAATGATAATGCCTGATGAGACTGAGGGCATATGTGATGATGAGAAGGGGAGAAAACGAGAGCGAGAGGAAGACAGTTCGCACGTTCTCATTAGACATGTCAGTGGCTGGAGGGCTATGCTAAGAACAGACAAACCTGGCAGAACGAGCCAGTGTGTGTGTGTGTATGTGTGTGTGTGTGTGTGTGGAAAATGGAAGAGGGAATTTTATGGTCCACTCGTCTTTTGTCCTGATTTCAGTTCACTGCTGTCTTCCCTCAGGCTGCCAGACCCAACAACCTCATCTACATCTTCTCTCCCACCGCTGATGTCTCTTTCCATAGTACCTCTTTTTTTCCTCTTCACTGTTCCTCATTCTCTCCAAACACATGCCTTCTATTTCTCCCTCACTTCATTTTTTCCTGTCAAGCGTCTTTTTTAAGCACCCCCCACTCCCACACACACACACACACACACACACACACACACACACACACACCCTAGTGTCTGTCTCAAGTTATATTACGAGATCTCATCACAGTCCTGAATCGAATTAAAGTGAGCAAACAGCAGCAACACCTACATTCTTCACCCTGACCGTGGGTGTGCGTGTGACATTCTAAATGCTAATGAAACCCTCAGAGTGCGTGTGTACGCGGGTGTGTGGGTGTGAGAGTGAGCATGGACTTAATTCTTTGTGGTGACCACATTGTTGAGACTGTCTGGTTCAAGAAATATAATTTCCGCCATCCATTGTCTATACCACTTGTTGGGGGACCTGGAGCCTACCCAAGGATCTCAGGGTGCAAGGCAGGTATAGCCTGAATGGGGAGCCAATCCGTCCTAAGAGACAGGAACAGACACTCAGACATTATGGCAGAGACCCCACACAAGGATTTAAGCCTATATTTATCTGGATTTTATATTCATCCAGGCCTATCCTTACCAAATAAATAATATGATCCAATTTGATAATGGATGTTGTGTGGGATTGCATTTAACAGCGTCACAAACATGAGTGTTGTATCACTTTTATACAACACTTTTACTACTACTACTAGTGACAGAATGTGTTTGAAGACACCAGACTGTGTTTTTATTCTGATTTGGTTTCCTCAGGCTGCTTCAAAAAAAAAAAAAACCTAAATAGTTTGCACAGGGTTTGAAAAAAAAAGGAAAAAAAAGCCAATTTCTTTTTTCTTCACTCACTAGCAAAGTATCCTCATTAATTCGTAAGGCGTACACTACGTTCCCCCTATTCATTCAATTTCTGACTCAACAATTGTCAAATATAACAGTCCAGCCAGCTCTCATTGGATGAATGGAATGTTGCTGCCCTGTAAAGTTTACATTTACAACATTTGGCAGACGCTCCTATACAGAGTGACTTACAGTTTCAATCTCATTATACTGAACATCTCAGCAGTTGAGAGCCTTTCTCAGAGGCCTACAGTGGCAACTTGGTTGTTTCAGGGTTCGAACCTCTGACTTTCCAATCAGTACTCCAACGCTTTAACCACAACCATGTTTAGCCAATGTGGAGTGACTTAGAGTGGGAGTATTTTCCTTCTCATGCAATTCCCAATCGGAAATTAATAAATGGTTTCATTGGACCTTACTGTTGTATTAAAAAAAAAAAAAAAAAAACAAGTACGCCAGGCATCAAAACAAAGGCTGTTTATTGGCTAGCAGTCTTCATGGAAAAAATCCAGCACCCCCTCTGAAAAAAATTCAATTCCTGCAATACGTGCATTTTGGGAACTTGCATGCACACAGACCAGAAGTGAGATTTGAACCCCTGGACATCTGAGGTAACAGTGCTCACCCATAAGCTCCTTTGCTGCTTTCTGTTAATCTATGTTGTAAATTTATGTTGCATGTAGCACCTTGGTCCTGGAGGAACGTTGTTTCGTTTCACTGT
>JAQQZS010000012.1:11410022-11422522 GCA_030068045.1 Platyallabes tihoni
GATTCTCCTACAGTTGCCCTGTGATGGATTGGCACACCCGCCTCGTGCCCTAAGTCTCCTGGGATAGGCTCCAGGCCCCCCTGAATACAGGATAAAGTGCGATAGAAGATGAAGATGATGATTCTCCTATAGTGCTTCTGTTTTACTCGTTCTGAAAGCGATTCTCACAAAAACCCTTAATAAACATGCACAACAATTATGCCCCTCCCCCCTCCTTTCCCCCTGCCTCCATTACAAAACCCTTTCCGTTATAAATAGCCGTGCCGAAGAAATGGGGTCGAATATAAACTGATTACTGTTTATTTCTGTCCAGGAAACTGGACGTTGTTAAGAGCTTCCGCAGTATTGTCTCAGGATTTCCCAAAACCGTGCATCAGCTTTGTGATCTTGCTGCAGATAAATTAGGGTTTTTCATAGAGCAGGAAGTGTGTGGAAACAAAGTGCTCTATAGCTTATTAGTGTAAGCTTTCAGCTGAGAAATGTCTTGGGTTTGCATTTGGTTCCTTTAGAGACTTCTTTGTTGGCAAACACTTGTAATTACTTAAAGTTATACGCAGGTTAAGATGTACGCTAGGCTTACAGTGGTGTGTCTATGCACAGTAAAGACGCACAACACGAGAGCTGAAATGCACATTCTATAAGAGTTCTTCAAACCACTACACTGAGGAGCACAAACATGCACACATACATGCACACACACACACACACACACACACACACATCTCAAAAACACATTGAAGTGAAGAAAAAGTGAAGCACACCGTCTCCAGACAGAGGGTAGGCGAGTAGGAGGAAAGAAGACAGAACATGAGTTCATGTGGATGAGGAGAACAGGTTTTTGGGGTGTCACAGAATCCTCCCTTTCGCTTCCCGTTTTCCTCCGTGAACAACCACGCTGTTCCTCGTTAATAGTCTTGTTATTTCTCTCCATATGTAACCCGTACATGTACCCTGCTGTTTGCCAGTGTGTTATTCGAATGCACTGAAAAGCTAATGAGCCTATAATTTTACACTAAGCGTTATCTCAGGACATGAAAACCGGCTTGCTTTCTTACGTGAGATAATTACAAAGAAGAAAGTTGAAATGATTTGTTCAAATGAGTTTTATCAGTCCATTTACCTGCAGTAATTTTCTGTGGGTGCTGATATTTAGGACATTTAAAAAGATAATAAGAGTGCCGGTGTTATAATGCGGGAATTCTGCTGGCATGGGTTGGTCCACTTGCTCTTGTAAATAAAGTTCTGCCCAATTTACAGAGACACAACTTACACAAATTAGACACAATTCCCCACATTGCCACTATTTCCATTCCACTGCCAAGCATGCTATACTGTATGTAATATTCATTCTGCAGGTACTATGCAAACCAAGCCAATGAATAATACAGATCACTGAGTGATAAAAACAGCCTCACAGATGCCCTGATTGTCTCTGGCTGGAAGGTCCTGTCTTTCACCCTTTTCAACAGTTTCTTTGCAGGGTTTAAGTGCCCATTATTAGTAGATAATTAAAGGCGTATTAAACAACAAATTAACTGTTCAGACTGTTACTTTTTATACCCATTGTACTGACCTCCTGCTGTTCAGCTTAATATTTGCAGATTAGGATTTGCAGAATTTTTTACTTGGAACGAACATAACATATGTAGAATACTAAAGAAACCTAACCTAACACATTGTAATATATAACATGTCATATATTACACATACCCAGCCTAACACATACAGTCATGTGTAAAAGTTAGTACCCCCCTTTTTTAAATAATATGTTTTTTTATGCAAAAAAAAACCCTGACCTGATCGTAGGGGGACTTAGTATTAGGCAAATACAACCTCAGACAAACAGGTTAATGTTATATAACATTTTTCATTGTCATTATTTATTTAACAAAATAATATGGACAATAAGTAGGTACTCCTCTATGATTCAATAGCTTACTGTACTGTAAGTACTGTATATCCATCTTTAGCAGCAATAACCTGAAGCAATAGTTTTCTGTATTACTTTATCAGTCTCTCACAACATTACGGTCCATCCTTCTTTATAACAGTGCTTCAGTCATTTGAGTTTTTTGGCAATCACTGAAGAACGGCTCGGGTTATGGTCCCGCCACTGAATTTCAATTTGGTTGAAGTCTGAGCTTTGACTAGGTCAACCACAGTTCTTTAGTTTTTCAGCACAATAAAACTTCATTATTAATAAGCTATAACTCAGCTTTCCAGAAATCACAGTTTATTCATGATTTAGCAAGGGGGCAATTATTTTTTCACATAGGGCTATGTGGTAGGGTTGGACAGCTTTTTTTCACCTACCAAATGAAATAATCATTTAAAAACTGATTTTTTTTTACTTCCCCTGGTTATCTTTGTGTAATATTAAAATTAGTTTGATGGTCTCAATCATTCAGGTGTGACAAATATGCAAAACAATAAAAATCAGCAAAAATCAACAAAACTTTTTTCACAGCACTGACGTAACATTATCTAAACTACCATAAACTACTCCATACTGTAACATACTGTAAAACATGTAACATAACATGTACTGTATAACCTAACCTAACCTAACACACCACACATTACATGTAACATTACCTGACATAACCTAAACTAACATATTGTACATCACATATACAGTACCACATATAACATACAGTAACATATAGCCTCATGAATAGTATAGAAAAACATTTGAGATACCGCACACTTAAAAATTAGACAAAGTATGAAAGTTTGCTCCCCTTCATTTTCACTAAAGTACTGCAGCCTGTGAGCTTCCATTAAGAACAGCCTGCCTTTGTCTCATGCTGACTTTAAATCTATAAGAGAGAAATGCAGCAGCACCTCCTGCGTTTTTAACACTGATGTTTTAATTACAAAAATAATTTATTTGAATTTTAAATTGCATTTCCCTGCCAAGTATAAATGAAAGCTCTTATAGGCACCACAACATGTGCTGTGGCCAAAGATCAATACCACTGAAGATATGACAGAAAAAAGTGTCACTACTATAAGTGCCTGTTATCATACAGTATGATGTGTGATTTGTTCATGTTCATATTTAATTAGGAAATTGTTAAAGATTTTAACATTCAGTTGTTTTCCATACTGTTTATCCTTTAACTCAAATAAGGACTCTTTGCAACAACGGTGAACAGAAAAACAGCTCAAAATGTATGAACAAGGCCATTTGGCACCAATGATCATACAGTACATCTATCCGTTGTCTGTATTGCTTATATTGTGGGAACAAAGCTCAGGGAACAAAGCAGGGACCACACTAAATGGGGTGCCAACCCATTGCAGGGCAGACGCACACACCCACACTGTAAAGCTGAATAATTAGGCAAAACTCAAAAAAAATTGTGGTAATCAGCTACATTAAATTTTTTACATTTTTAAGTAATGATGTTTCCAGTTTTAAGTAAATGGAACTACAGTATAAGTTTTTGAGTTTGTTGTACTTTTTCATATTAATCGTTCTTAATTGAATTATTGAGTAGCCTAACTAATTTTTTTTTAGTTGTTGCAAATCAAATAAATTGTTGGTCTTTCGGCTGCTCCTGGCAATGAGTCACTACAGCAGGTGGAAACTTTAAGGTGACAGTTACTGGTACTTAAGTACTTACAAAAAATATCAAATTTGTTCAGCTAACTTGAAAAGTGTCATTTCTACAAACTCATAAATACCAAAAAGTTCTAAATACTCATCAAGGTCTATTAATTTGAACTAACTGTAATTATTTTAGGTAACAGTACTCAATACTGTATGTTTAATTACTTTGAGCATTAGGGTTTACAGTGCACTTACATATTAGAGTCAATTTAAAAACGCCAATCAGCCTACAATGCTGTAACAACATGCTGACAAAGGTCAAGATTCAAACCCCCAACCCTGGAGGTGTGAGGTAAAAGTGCTAATCAATAAGTTTAGCACCTCCTATTTAAAAAAAAAAAAGTGAAAGTAACAAGGGTAATTAAGCCAAAATTTCAGTAAAGTTCCTCTCTTTGTTCAACTGATTTACTTAAAGTATCTGAAACTACTACTATTGAGAGTCAACAGGCATAACATTATAACTTTATGCTCTGAGTCGTGGGGTGGCGCCTTCATGGATCAGATTTGTCTGTCTGGTACACTCCATGGGTGGTTCTACTGTAGTTTATGTTCACTGAGGATTCACAGCTGGTTTCTCCTCTCTGGGCCCCTTGACCCATTAAAATGTAAATATCTCCAATGTTTCACACATTTGTTTGGTGGTTTTAGTGCATTGTCTACATATTAATAGTAATCCATTATATCTCATAATCCATTATATCATATAATAGTAATCCATTATATCTCTCTGTCACAGTTTCTCAGTGTTAGCATACTACTGTCTTCAAAGGCATGCAGGGTAATGAGACATAATGAGACTGAGCACATGGTACATGTGTTAGCAATAATCAAGAGTCATGGCCGGTACAGAGATGGAACAGATGGAAATCAAAGAGGCTTCTCTGATAGAGAAATGATTGCCTGAAGCAGGCAAAAGGCAGACAAAAAAAGTGTGAAGGAGAAAGAAAAGTGGCAGAGCAGTAGCAGTAGTGTGCATGCAAGAGAGAGGGAGATTAATTGAATTTTAAATCCGAGCATTACTGATTACTCAAATAGAAAAACATCAGGCAAAGTGGATTACCATTGCATCCCTCATGTTAAAACGTTAAAACGGATTGCGTGAAAGAGTGAAAGAAATACAGAGGGAGCAAGTGAGAGAAAGAGAGAGAAACTCAGACCTGTAGGTTGGTGACAGTGATGGAGAGGCAGTCAGAGAGACAGATTTCTCCAGATGATAAACAGGACACAGTGGGAGAAGGTGAGACTAAAAGAGAGAAAGCGACAGAGAGAAAAAGAATGAGCTCAGGATAAAAAGCCCAGGCTGATGAGAAAGTCACTGATAGTCATGAAGAGCAAGAGAGAGGGCAGCATAAAGGCTAGCATAGCAGATTATGATAGAGGAGAGAAGGGTGAGGGTGAAAGGATAGAGGGATCAAATGAAATGGGGAGAGAGAGACAGGGAGAAAAAGACAGAGAGAGGAGATGGAGAAAAGGCTAGACTGAACGACATTTAGACAGCCTTCAAGCTCTCTGTCTTGCCTACTGTCAGCTCTGACACTGCATTTGTGCGTGAGAGACTCTGTGTGTGTGTGTGTGTGTGTGTGTGTGTGTGTGTGTGTGTGTGTGTGTGTGTGTGTGTGTGTGTTTATGTGTGTGTGCGTGTCTGTGTTTGAATCTGAATATAAGAGAAAGTGAGAATAAATGTCAAACATACTTACAACTGATTAACCGAAATGTTCTCTTGATGCTTAGCTACCCAATAAAGTATACACACATACACACACTGCCCCTCTGTTCTGATTAAAAGCCTGATGCATTAGGTGATTGAAACTTGACACAATCCTGTTGGTGTGTGTGTGAGTGTATATACTGTATATAGTGTATAGTGAATAGTGAACACACTGTGTATTTCTTTGTACACCCATACACGTGTAAACACCAGAACGTGTAAAAGCACTGATTTTTCTTTAAACCCAGATAACACCCCAAGGTTTCTATCAACCTGAAGAAAAGGTCATCAACATAAAGATCACAAACTGGATTTATAGTTCGGACATTCCTATAAACATGACTGTCAGTAGCCAGTCTAAATACATTTAACAAATATGTTAATATATACCATGCCTGATTCACCTAACCAAAAACAGGAGAAAATGCAATCATCCCATAATAAATTGCACCATTGCATTTTCTGACAATGCATCAATTTTTAAATACAAGTCCCATTTCAGCTCTTTTTTTGGGGGTGAAGCAATATCTGAGATGAGACATAATCTCATTATATTTGATCAAGAGATTCCAAGCTCCAATTTAGATTGCTGTATTGACATACACTTTTACGTTTGGATCTCGGTGTTATAGAGTTTAAGCTCATAAAGATGTATTTGGCTTATCTTATTGAATTATTTTAACCACTAAAGTTTACATAAAATAAAATGCATTAAATGCTTTTGGGACTGTAAATGTACAAAATAAATGTGGTGCAGAAAAAAGAAACTTTTATTTTTGTTTTGAAATGTGCATGATTAGTGGTTTTTACATGAAACCAGAAGTATTGTCAAATATTCAGTTATACAAATTTCTGTGAATAAATCTACTGAACTTTACTTTGACTAAAAAAAAACAGAATCAAATCTGTTAATGTTTGCTTGTGGTGATTACTTTCCAGCACTGTATCAGCCATGTTTCTTTCACAAATATTATAATAATTTCTAGTCGTACGATTAAGTACACCTGTCAAACATTTAAAAATGTTCATGAAAATGTACATATGTAAAAAAACATTTTTTATTTGAATGCATTCATTTTAGGGGGATTTGTCACATTATATAAATTGTATGATTGTATAAGCCAAATACAACTTTAAATAAGTAGTTGGAATCCACTGTACTCCATGTATCATAATTGTGTTGAATAGCAGGTATTTCTGCTACTTTAACATTAACAGCTGTAAACCTGTCCTTCAGTAAATACAACAATAATAGATATCATTGAGTTTCAGCTCATAAATGCAAAATAAAAAAAGCCAAGAGCTTTTTTCCTGGCTGAGGTGGCTCAGGGCCCACTGCAGTTGTTCTCATTTACATTCAGTGAGTGCAATATTTGATTCTTGAAAATCAACAGGTAACTTGTCGCCAACTTGTGGACGGCATCTATCTGATGATATGTTATATACAGAAATAAAAGCAATTTTTAATCTCATAACTGTGGTTTGTTGTTCTAAGCAATCAAAAGTCCTGGTTTGACCTGGAACCCCCCTCCTAAAACAAGTGCAGACGGCAAACAATGGATTCGAATTTCCAGAGTGCAACGTGGTTATACAAAACTCTTGAGATTCAGCTCGCCTAGATAGTGATCTATGATATGACAAAGATGGTCTATTTACTGTATCCAGAGTGTACAGATGAAGAGGAGAACGATGGACAGAGTAAAGTACTAGAAGTGCTGCTTCATCTCTTTTTTTTTGTTAGAGATTGTGCAAGAACTAAATCCATCTGATGTGACTAAGCAAGTAATTGAACAGGTATGGTTGGAGATTATTAATCAAAGTGAAACTAGACCAAAATGCTCAACTTGGAATTTGATTTCAAAAGTTTGTAATTAAATCCCAAA
The DNA here is from genome assembly GCA_030068045.1 of Platyallabes tihoni. Classification (NCBI taxonomy): domain Eukaryota; kingdom Metazoa; phylum Chordata; class Actinopteri; order Siluriformes; family Clariidae; genus Platyallabes; species Platyallabes tihoni. The sequence continues at coordinate 11,417,230 of JAQQZS010000012.1, forward strand.
TTAAATTGAACTAGAGCCTACAAAGTGCTCAGCTAGCATAAAACTTGAGTCTACAGGAAACATGACGAGAAAAGTGCTCATCCACATGTCTACCTGAATGAAACCCACCAAGCACATGAAGAGCATGCAAACTCTACCCACAGACTAGTGGTGAGATTCAAACCAGAGAGAGACTTACTGTCTGAATGGTTACTCTGACTATTACTGATTACTAAGGTACTGTAGAACAACATCAGGCAAAGTGGTTTACAATTGCATCAATCACAGTAAAGTGGAGTGAGTAAAAGAGTGATAGGGCGAGAAAGGGAGCATGTGAAGGAAAAACTCAGCTCTGTAGCATGGTGACAGTGATGGAGAGGCCGTCAGAAAGGCAAATTTCATCATCTGATAAACAGGACACAGCGTGAGAGAGCACTTTGAGATTTACTGCATACTCACCTGACAGTAATTATTGCCCTACAATGTCAATGTATTGCTGTGCATCAGTCTGGTTTGCCTTCTCATGCGATTGTTTTAGCTAGTACACGATAGACCTTGGCAGACCTGTTTTCATTATTCATGTTAGTCATGTTTTTTAAATTTTTTTTTTATCCACTTAACATGGCTATTATCTCTAACTCTCTCGCTCTCTCTCCTAGTCCATAACTGTGTACTGAGAGTTTGTTGTGATTGAGAGACAGGGTCAATGGCTCTCTCTAATGAGCATCTTCTGTAGTTTTCCTTTCATCCTTGTAATGACTCCTACACATAATAAAACAGAGTGTACACTTTAGCAAGCGCCTCTGAACTAAATCAAATTATAACAAAGCTTCCATTAATGCTCTTCCGTGAAGGCAGATGCCATCATACACACTAAAGAGGATACCTGGTGTCTTATGTTCCCCTGGAATACACCATTGTATTGAATGGGCAATTGAAATAAAAAATAAGATATTGTTTGATATAATCCTCATAGGATTCATTCTGACAGGTCATGGATGTTAAGGAAACATTTAAAAAGAGCAGAAAGCATCATACCTCTGAGCAAAACATCAGTAATTAGCAGCTAATGAATATACCACCTGGAAAATACCTAATTAGGGGATAGTATATAAGCATCAATACTTTCTGTTAAACCCAACAAAAGGCACAGCGGAATTAAACAAATTATTTTTGATAATCTATCCAGCTTTATTGCTTACTGTATATAAGTTCACATTCATTTCAATGCTACATTTATAAATCTGTTCACTGATCACTGCCATCTTTCAGTCATAAATCTTACATACCTTATACATTCCTTTGTCCACCAAGACTAGGACATGATGGCCCTGCATAAACTAGTTAAAACAGTGTCCAATAGAGCTTAAGCTAATCCAATGAGCTAATTTCTCATGAGAAGAACATACAGTAGAGCCTACAACCACATCCAATACTGTACATGTCTAAGTAAAGTACTCCAGTGAGCATTTGGAAAGAATACATTTCTACTGCAGTGCTGCTATTACTCAAAAAAAAACCTTCCTAAATGCAAGAAAACTATGCTGTTACTAAATCTCTTGCCTGATAAGACTCACGCTTGGCTGACAGCAGACATTGATGGAATCAATGAGGAGAAAACTTAGACTGCGACAAGCACTTCTTTTACCTCTTCCAGAAAGGATTCGTACACTTCCCTAAGGGTAAGGAGGTTCAGGAATTCCAAAGTGCAGAAGAATATGCATGATCTTTCCATAGTATAGCAGGCCAAATTTAATGAGCCAGTATTTAGACATTTTGTTAGTGACTAAGGATGTCTTGCTCAACGACCTAATCGACATCTCCATCAGCCTCATCAGTGAACTGTTCAAGAACCGTCAACCCGCAACCGTGTCATCTCATGCAAGTCTCATGCCACAAGCCCATAGAACTAGGATGAATCAAAATACACAAGAACCAGACAATAGACAGAAGCAGCAACGACCAGTACTGCATCAGCAACCCCCAACATCAGCTGACATAGTGCAAGGCATGACCCCTAACCAAGGTATCTCAATCCACATCAGAGTGAACAAATGCCATGTTTTGTTTTAATCTTGTGAACCCTGGCCATTATTTATGTCACTCATAGTCCAGATTGCACACTTAGGCAATGTCTTCCCTCCTACAGAGTTAACCGTCTCTTGAGTGGCAAATAAATTCGTCCACTGTACCACTGTAACACAGCGTGGCTTCAACCCTTACCTCACCCACTCAATCTGCAAGTCCTAGTTAGAGGACCCACTTTGGGGGGTCCGTAACCAACTGCATCATACCATCAGATTGTACATCAGCACCTTGCACAAAGTATCTTCATCACTATCACCTCCAAGTACTCCATAATTTGGGGTCTCCCATTGTTGCAAATCCATGACTGACAGATAGCATGGAAAGAGAAAAAGTGTTTACCTTGAGTTAAAAGCAAACTGCCTTAAATAATGTGACATACACAATCATTTAAATCTTGTCTCGAATTTTCATCAGATTTCCAAAGTTTTCAGCAATGGCAATGCCAGTGAAGTCCCACCACATCGACCTTATGGCTTCGCAATCAAAAGTTTGTGATGTGAGCCACACCTCCTTGCAACCATGTTTACTTTTTTTTTTTTTTTCAACAAGAGACCCAAGCCATGGAGGAGTACATCACTGTGGCCTTTCAACAAAAGCACATACCCCAATCTGAGATGAGTTGTAGATAGCATTTAGCACAATCTCTGGACATCTAGCCCTAAATATCTGGTAATGCCACATAGAATTCTTCAGCTCCTGCAGTGCTCCATAGCCTTACTGGAGATTTTTTATAGCCTATATTGATAACATATAAATCCTTTCCTCAGACCTTCCATGAAAATTACCTACATAAAAAGGTTCTGTCACATTTCCTAAAGAATAAGCTTCACATCCCTGGCTACATTATCAACACAGACAGTGTGCTATTAAACAAGGACTGCTGTTCCTTCCCTGTTGAAGTGGTTTCAATGGGTTCACCTGCTGTTACTGCATTTGCTGTTCCATTTGAGGATTCAGCATAATAACATCTCTACTGACCAAACCTAGGGAAGCAGGAAGTGGTTTCAATGGAATAGCACTGCAGAAAAAGCCATGGAGAGGCTTAAAGAATCATTTACCGCTGCCACAGTCTTAAAGCACCCCAATCCCTGCCAACTGTTAATAGTTAAGCTCAACGCATCATACTGTACTTTGACATTGGGGCTATCCTGTCTCAACGATTTAGAAAAAGATTCAAGCTTTGTCTTAGGTTCTTCTTTACATCTGCAATCAACAACTTCTTGTAATCAAAATGGCGCTGGAGAAATGGTATCCATTTACCATCTTTGACCATAATAATATTGAGTACCAAGTAGGCCAAGTATAAAACACCTAAGCAAACCCTCCAAGCAAATCCACTGAGGCGCTTATCTTAGAATTATCAAAGTTTTATTTGGATAATGAAATTTACAGCATTCCAAATCCAAAACATGCTAAAACTAATTAGGGCCACATCTCATGTACTCACCCAACACAAAAGCACATGCCGGGTAAATACTGTTGGCCCAATATGTTTGAAAACATTTTTTCATCAGGCTCAGTATGGGCATTAGTCAAAATAATAATCCTCCCACCCACATTCCAAGACCACTGGCTATAGACCCTCATCGACATGTTCCATCCCAGCAGTTCACAATGGTGATCACTATTCATGAAATCCCTCAAAAAGGTTCTTTGAAACAGAAAAACTTTTTATTAGGAGTCCACATTCTTTTGTATCTGGAAGACAACTTAAGAGACTGGGACTTTAATTTGCATCTAGACTCTGAAGAGGTTTTATTGGAAAGCTCGGGTGTATTGAGCCCAAAATCAGGTCCAAGCCAAAGGGCAAGCTGAGAGAGCCAATCAAGAGATTAGCAATTTCCTGCACACAGTCTCTGCCAACAATCAAGAAGACTGGATACACTTTCTACTTTTGGCAGAATATTAACAGAACTCCCTTAAACACTCCACTCCAACTCAGTACAACCTGGTGTACCATCCACCCTTGTCCCAAAGGAACGCCACCCCCATAGATGCCTTCTCAGCAGATATCTAGTTTAGAAACAAGCTTACCAACACCTACCTGAACCATCATGAACATTGCCATCATGCCTCACCCTTAAATCCTTGACAATAATTTTCTAAATTTGACCCTGTGCTGACAGGTAATGGATGGCCATTGTTATATTTTTATTATGAGTCCTCAGTATAAATGCATTATACATATATTGCAGAGTGCAATCTGAGCAACAATGTTCCAGACTGTGTCAATTACTTTGGCCAACAGCACTAAAAACCTGATTTTCATGATTTGTGTTGCTGAAGAGCCAGAGAGTAAAAGTCTGTTTCTGCTAAATTTTTGCAGAATCACACTTGAAATATGCCTGAAAATCTTTCTATATGCAGTCTTACATGATTTGTGACCTTTTGGGAGACAGTCAATGTGAAAGAGCTTCTCAGCTTGCCATTTGCAAACTTAAACTTTCTAACTAAAGCAAAAGAAATTCGGCAAAGTTGATCACAGCTACCCAAACATTATTAAGCAGATTGTTCACCTATAAATTATGGCCCAGATCAGCTGCCCTTTAGAGGACTGACTAGATGACTAAAATAGTGCATGCTATAGATAGGTAAATGATGGCTTTTATTGTAATCACTGCACCACCACTGGCCTTTGTTCACTAAATACACACAAGACCAAATCATGCAAATGAGCAATTTAACAAGATTGTTATTGTGGCTTCTCTGAGCATACTGATGTCAAAATTGATGTTTTCGATATGCTTAAAAAACATGCCATTTGTTTGATTTAACCCCTTTATTTTGATCAAATGACTACATATTATATACTATCTATAATTATACATTAATGCAGTTATTATTATAATATGCATTGTTGAATTCTCAAATCTGATTATGCATTGTTCTTGTATACTGGGACGTCTTTGAAAGTAGTTTTGGCTGTAAGATGAAATATATGTTTTCTTATTAATATGCTCATTCTAATGAATTATTGTTTTTAATTAACAGCTCATATACAGGGACTTTTATGGCTGATGCTCTACATAATTTAAACCCATAAACAGTGTTGTTTACAAAGCGGCTCATGTAATCCTTCATCTGAAGTGTGTTCTTGAGAGATGTGTGTGTAACATTCATGGAAATAGTCTTGGGTGTCATTGCCTCCTAACAGTCATGTTGCTTTGTAAAGTTTTCTTTGTAAAAATAGGGAAAATGAGTGTCATCAATTACAGTAAGTAATATC
>JAQQZS010000012.1:11425049-11439740 GCA_030068045.1 Platyallabes tihoni
CACACACACACACACACACACACACACACACACACACACACACACACACACACACACACACACACACACACACCAGCCATTTCCTCTGCATCCTAATCAAGGACACCACAAGTACACAACCTAATGAGAAATAAGGGCATGCATCTGTGTCGCTATTTGATTGTGACACGTTTCTTGTGCCCTCACACACACGCACACCTGTTTCTAATATGGTTTATGGTGTGTGCTTTCCTGTGTGTACTCTGTATTGTTTCTTATTAATGTCCTTCTGTCAGGGGCTAATGGGGGTCATTAGCATATTAGTTTAACGATCCCCAAAATCGCATCCCTTCGCATACACACGTGCTGGCAGACACACGGCCAGCCAGACAAACACAGGCACACATTGAGAGTGGGGCTTAGCACAGGACAAGATACTATACGCTTACAAGGCTGTAAGAGAGAGTGCTTACTACTGGGAGAAGAAAAGAGACAAAAACAACATGCTCAATTTTAGAAAAGCAAGAGATTGACTTAGGAGGAGGAAGATAAAGCATACAGTAATACGGGATTAATATCTGAAGAGCTACAACAAGAGAGAGAGATAGAGAGTGAGAGAAAGAGTCTACGAATGTAGTTAACTAATAATTCATTGCAGGATTACACCAAGATGCAATAAATTAACTTAGCCTTTAGGGGAAAAAAAAGGTTTATGGGGTATGCATTTTTAAAAGGCATCCATTGTTCCTACTTATTATCTTGCAATCTCAAGCAATATCAAAAGAGACGCATTTTCCGCAAACAGAGAGCCCGAGGGCTTTTTACTTTTATGTTACACAAGGGAAACAAGTTTTTTTTTGTTTGTTTGGAATTCCCTTTCTTTAACATTTCCTTTATCTTAAAGTGCATAAAAAACAAACAAAGCAAAACCATCAGAAACTTGAAATGCCTGCTGGGAAAGAAAGCTTCTGCTAAGAACTCTAACCCTCCATTTGTTCTTCCAAGTGAGGCACCGAAACCTCGATCTTAAAGGTGAAATCTATTATTCATGTGTAAAAAAAAAACTATTTTGTTAAGAATGTGGGTTTAAATGAATGGTGGCATTTCAGAAATGGTCTATGGTGCAAAGATGTTGCTCTAATAACCTACTAGCACAACAGGAGGCTTGTCTCTAAAAGAAGATATCTCAGCTTAGTGCCAGACAGACTTTATGATGCGGTTATGTAATTGATCGTACTGGGTATACACGACTCGCAAAGAGCTTTAAATGTGCTTTTGGTATATGTAATATGCTGTATAATGCATGGGTTTGTGAGTGGCACAACAGAAAAGTGTTATAGAATGTGTGTGTATAGAATAGAGATGCAGAAGGGAAAGTGGCTGTGCTCTCAGAGGGATGGCATTAAACATTCTACTGTCAATCACAGTTACACTCAGCACTTATGCATGTCTGTGAGCTTATGCATTTGGTAGAAGATACTCTTAACAAATCAGCTCAACAGGGGGGGGGGGGGTGGTGGTGGTGTTAGTAGCAGGGAAATGCACAGGCTTGTCAATTGACCAGGAAGGCAGCCGCCATCTTCATAATGACATGCTACTCACTCACTCTCACTCACTTTTGGTAAGCACTTTATCATGGTCAGGATGGTAGTATATCCAGATGCTACAGTATACCCGAGACATTTGGTGTAAGAAGTGAATACACCCAGAAGGGCATGCCAGTACAATCCAGGGCTATGTGTCACTCCTTTGAAAAGAAGTGTGAGACTATAAAGCTAAAATATTGTGCAGACAGTCTAATTAGGGATGCTTCATTGACATGTGCTCTCCTTCTTTCTGACAGGGAGAAAAACATCTGGAGTCAAGGAGCCCAATCAAGCAGAACATGTAATTGCAGTCAAATAGCCTCTAAGGAATAAGAAACAAAATCATCAAATGCTGAGACACACAAAGTTTTCCAACTAATGAAAGAATCCAGGACATGCTGACTTTAGTCTTTCCCATCCACACACTTGGCTTTCTATGAAACACAACCATCCTTGGATAGAAAAACATGCCAACTAAGAAAGGTCCCTCCCCCTTCAGCTGCGGCTCAGGGGGTTGAGCAAATCGGCGCAGGCCATGGGCCGGAAGGCAGCTGACACGACTAATCCGGTGCCAGCGCTGGGAGGGCGAGGAGTTCTGTCACAGAAATGGGGACCTCTCTGCAGTGTCGGGGTGCAGACATCACCGGGACTACGGTCACTGCCCTCTCTAAAGAGGAGAAATCAACCATCAGGGACGGTCCCTGTGGAAACCATGTCTCTAGACAGGGCGAAACCCACTTTGGGGCAATTTCGAAACTGCACAAGTAGAACATCCCAGGATGAAACATCACAAGATGGCAATGTCTACTGCCAGATCAAGACTACCCAAACTAATGCCCACCAGTCAGGATGCAAAGGAAATTTCAAACGGAACCCTCGATTCATCAATGGCAGCGTTGTAGCATCTGAACTGGTAGAAGGAGTCTGTAGTGAGGGGGTGGAGGCAGTGGAAGTGGGTAGTCAAAGAGAGACAGAAATGCGACTTCAGAGGCGGGGTCAATCACTCAAAGGGGAGAAGACATGCCCTACAGTGCAGTGTGGGAGTGTAAGCTCGTATGCCACACACCCCAGGCCTTGCCGTGTAATGAAATCATCCAGACCATGCACAGCGTGTGGAAAAAAAACACAAGTGCCACCATGCACGGCACCTGCATGCCAAAAACAAGAACCCAGACAGATTCAAGCAAGCATGACCCTTCCAATGCCACCTAGAAAAGAGATACCCAAACTGCAGAAGCAGAGGTCTACAGACACACACCGAACTCACACTTCACACACATCTGTCATTTACAGTCATTCTGAGAGCACACACAAAGAGAACTCTTTTGATAAAAGTGACAGAACCACAAAGGAAACAAAGACACCTTCAAGTGATCCATCCATGCAATCACACACCAAAACATGTATTAAAAACACTGCAACAATACAAATATCTACAAATTCACCAAAACTAAAGACATCAGAACACCCACAAATGAACAAATTACAGACAGGAATATTGACAAATAAAACAAAACTTATAAATTTGACAACAACTCAAAAACAACATGCCTCAAAAGATCCAGTCCAGCTCACAGCCGAGTGCATGGATAACCAAACCTACGCAACTATTACAAATGCAACTTCTCCTCTATCTGTCTCTACCATCCCTAAACCACCTGTTCTTCAGCCAGAATCACAAACCACACCCCCTCTCCCATGTAAAAATGCATCCCATTGCAAACCTTCAACATTAACAACCAAACTGACATCACCAGAGGTTCAGAAAGGTTCAGAGACCAAAATAAAATCCCAAACCCAACCCCTCAACCAAGGACTGAAAACTGTGAAGGCCCCAGATGCCAAACCAAAACTGGTAGATGATCAGCCTTCTCAAAAGAACATGGCAGAAGCCCAGATGCCACTTTGCAATGGGATGCCTTCAGCACTTCATGGATTACTGCAGAACATTGAGGAGAACCTGCTGTCCAACCAAGAAAAGATTAAGGTTCTTCTCAACGTCATACAGGACCTGGAGAAGAGCAAAGCAATGAGCGAGGGGTGAGAGTCTCTAATATTTGATACAAACCCTGTTCCAAATGATGCACTTATGCTTAGATGTCTTTATTGGTAGTATTTGTACATGCAACTTACATGGAACAAAATACAGCTAAATAACTGAGTAACTGTATACAGTGCACTGGCATGATGTACCAGAAATACTCAGCTACCATCCTTGAACTTGTGATCTTAATTTCCACTACAGTTCTGCCCCAAAAATGTCCCATTTCAAATCATATTAAATAATGTCGTACCTGTTGTATTTATAAAATTAAAGCAGACTTAATGAATATATCTATATCTAACTCATGTGAATTTCAATTATTTAAGTTAAATTGTTTTACTGTAATTTGGTAATACCACGTATAAAGTAGTATTTATACAAAGTAGTTATTATTTGAACATTAATTTGTGTCAAGGTACTGTACAAATCAACCCAAATCCAACATTTTAGAGTACTGATTTTGCCATGGCACTTCTTTCAAAGTACAGTTGAAAGCAATCTGGTTTTAGAGAAATTATATTTTTATATTTATACTTATTGCATTTCCCTCAGGGAGTTTTGCCTTGTCCCAGTTACTGTACCTCTGGCTTGCATATTATGAATCTACTTAGGTTCTAGGTTGTGACAAATACAGTAGAAATGGCATGAAACTGAATTGTTCATTCTTCCATTTTGGTAAAGAAACGGACAAAAAACGCTTCTGCATATCATTTCTTTCCAAACGATTGAACCTGTAATGACTCACACAGTTTGTGATGACGCTGTGTCCGAAAGACTGGTGAACTTAAGTCTGCCCTTGGAGGAAATTTGCCGGGGATCTTTCAGAACATGACGGAGCATCCTGTCGATTCCTTCAGCAAGCCCTCAGGGACCAAAATCCTCAATGGAATTTTTCTACCTTTCTTCTATTATTCTTTCTTTTTCCTTTACCAATCTATTAAAGTACTTCATTCATCTTTTCATTTTGTCAGCTTTCCCTTTTCATCTCTCCATCATGGGGCTCCTTACCCTCTAAATTGTCCTGTTTGCTTATTCAATCTGTCCATCAATGTTTTTATATCCTTTCATGCCACTTTTCAGAATGCTGTCCACACCATCTTAACTTGCTCTAACAGAAAGCTCTGGTCTCTGTGTGTGTGACAGAATGAGAGAGAGAGAGAGAGAGAGAGAGAGAGAGAGAGAGAGAGAGAGAGATTTGCAATACTTGGGCATGACTCTTCAAGTAGGTGGCTTTTGTTCCTGTGTATGATTTATTTCTGTCTTTACACAGACGCTGTTCTTACAGAACAGGACAGGACATCAACAACTGCTCGACCTGCCAGAAAACAGCCTGCATCATTTACAGGTACAGCATTAAAGAACTCCTCCACCAAAAATCAGAAAAAATCACAAATCTCCTTGCTTCCAGCGTAGCCAGATTAAACAGGATACGTTTAGTGTTTTATCTTTTCAGTGGCTGGGGTATGTAACGATTATTGTGAGTCTTTATTTTAAAAAAAAGAACTGTTTTTAGAAAATAGCAGTGATAGTCTATATTAACAAAATTAGTATAACTTTGAACTGGAATACACAGAACATGGTGGTGTGATGCAGCTCAACAAAATGTGGACTGTTTTTTCATTAATTAACAGCCGTCATACTTATTTTCAACAGTTTATAGTTAGATTTAATGTTGTGAAATGTCTGTAAAACATTCTAACACAATGTCTTGTGTTACAGCCGATACACAGCAGTTTCCTGTCTTTTGTTCATTGTCATGAAAGTAAAAACGGGGGTGGGGGGGGGGGGTACAGTGCATTTTAGTTAAATACACTGTCTGTCCAAAAAAAAAAAAAAATGCACACTCAAACATCAACTTTAGATTTGATTATATCACACAATGCGACGGCCAGTTGTGTATGCATGAAAATCATTCCTTGTGCTCCCAGTACATTCAGGTCATCATCTGACTTCATTTATTGCCACCTACGTAGCAATGCTGAGCCTTGACCTGAGCAACTGTAGCAATACTATCGCTTCATGAGATGAGTCTGGACTCATCAGACCACATGACCTTTTACGATTGCTGCAATGTTAATTTTTTGCATTTTTTGATTAGTCTCACTAACAGGTTTTTTTCTTAAGCCCACATAAAAACAACAAAAAAAACCTGTTTAGTCCCAATCCTGTGAGCTCTTATACATTGCGTGTGTATAGAAATGCTCTTGCATTCACTATTAAACATCAGGTGATTTCTATTGTAGATTTTTTTTTTCAATCCATCCTCCCTCCCTCCCTCCCTCACTGGGAGGCCCCACGTGGGCCTGGAGCCTATTCCAAAAAAATTAGGACATTGGGTGACCCTGGATGGGTCGCCAAGCCATCTCGGGCACACACATACACACACTCACACGCTCATTCACACACTAAGGGCAATTTGGGATTGCCAATTAGCCTAATCTGTACGTCGATTCCAGTCAATTTTTTTATGGTTTACAATGCTTAATGTTTTGAGTGTTTTCTTTGCTTGATTTTTTTGCAATAATTGGACTCTTCCAAACAGCAGCAACCGATTTTTTTAAAATTAAGCAAAGATTTTGTAAATGGTCTGACATGTAAGTCAATTTAAGGTATTACTAAAAAAAAAAGAGAACATATTAGAATGAGCGCATTACTATAAAGCTGTTAAGTTGGAGTCAGCACTGTGGTAAGAGTTGTTTTTATAGTAAATTATAAACCTCTTATGACCAATCAATTTCATAATTTTAACAGTGCTGTCGTGTGATTAAATAAATGCACAAGAAATATTTCCCCTTGAAAATCATGTCAGCAAGTCTGATTTGGGTGATGTAGACTTGCATTTCATGTTTCTTTGGCCTTGGTGCTCCAAAGCAAAAACGAAGAAGCCAACAGCAGACATCAACAATCCACTATAGTCCTAAGTGGGTAATTATGTAAATTTGATTTTTCACCAACCTTCCCTTTAATGTGCTGTAACTTATCAAATGTGTTTTTTCGAAGCTGAACACACACACACACACACACACACACACACACACACACACACACACACACACACAGATGCAATAAAGAAAGCTGTGTGTTAGTGGGGGAGGTTATTTATGTGAAGAAGAAGCTATGTTCAATAAGTAGTAATGTGTAATGTGTTGCAGCTTCGAGCTCTGAAGGCTGTCTGCAGGGTTCATCATTAACATTAAGCGGGTTCACGCTTGCTGTTAAAAGAAATTATGCCCTATGGGATGTGGATGTACTCATACACACACACACACACACACACAACACAAACTAAAACTCATGTATACTTTGGTGGAATTGGATGTCCTCAAAAGCACAGAGATGTTCTAGTGTTTGTGTCTTTAGTTCCTTTGGTGTGTTGTGGAGAAATTTCCGTTAAAATACATTTTCCTCTCTCTCTCTCTCTCTCTCTCTCTCTCTCTCTATCTCTCTCTCTGCTAGTTCTATCACATTGTGTCCTGCTGAGATCAAAAGCATCAACATCACTGCACCATTTGAAATCTCAAACCAACACACACACAAATTACATTTCAGCATCACCACATATACACATTTAGGCACACATTTTCACACACTAGCTTCCAGATTCCAAGTCCCTTCCTTTCCTATACACACACTCACACACACAAATGCACACACCCTAAGGTGAAGCCTGCCTCGGGAATTAATTAAATTTCGGAAGCTTTTCTACTGAAGCTTTATCCCATAACAATTGAAACTAAATACACACACACACACGCACACGCACACACTTCAACAATGCTCCACATACACACACAAGTTTTCCCTATCAAAATAATACAGTGTGATAAGCAAAAAATGCTGTTAGTGGTTTTGGTTTATACACACATCACACAACATCACAACATACTCCGCTGTCTGCTTTATAGCTGAAATAGTAAATCAAAAAGATCTATTTGCACTCACTTAATTTTTTCTTCCTTTCTGTTTTATCAGATTCTCACACACACGCACCCACACACACATAAAGCGAGAGAGAGAGAGAGAGAGAGAGAGAGAGAGCAAGAATATTATCCCTCGCCCGGAATAAACCTGGCTTATGATTCCTGGAGATAAATATTATTCTTCCGACCTTTCTATCTATCTGTGGAGACAGGCACAACTCTAGAGAGATTTTTAAAAGCATAGACACTCTTGCACATCATTTATTTATGCTTTCTATCCACTTTCCCTCCAGTTTATCCATCTTACCCCGTTACATTTCTTTCATCTTCCCTTCATCCCCTTTCCTGGGTAGTGTACATGTAATGTACATGGAAATGGATTGTCCCTATATCTCACTTACAGTATATCAGGGTTGTATATACTGTACTTTTGTAGCCAAGGAACACTTCCCAAGTAATAGCATAGATTTAACTTATAAATTAATATGTACATTTTGTTTTTTTTCAGACTCATTAATCATATTTGATCCACAATATGGCATAACTCTTATTGCTTATGGCATACTCTCGTATGGCATACTCGCCATCAAAACTGCCTTAATTCTTCATGCCATAGATTTAATGAGGTGCTGGAAACATTCCTTATAGACTTTGGTCCATAATAGCCTGACTGTGGAGGGAATTTGAGTACAGTGAACTCTTTGTCAGGTTCAAGAAACTAGTTTGAGATGATTTTAGCTTTGTGGCATGGAGTGTTATCCTGTGACAATAAAAAGATGTCCGTGACCACCAACAATGCTCAGGTAGGCTGTGATATTTAATCAATGCTCAACTGGAAGTCAAAGCGTACCAAGAAAATATCCCCAACACCATTACACCACCACCAGCCTGAACTGTTGATGCAAGGGATGCTGGATTCATGCCTTCATGTTGTTCATCAGACCAGGCAACACTTTTCTGACACTCACTGGATATTTTCACTTTTCCATTCTCTGTAAACCCTAGAGATGGTTGTGAATGTAAGTGACAGTAGATTAGCAGTTTCAGAAATACTCAAACCAGCCCATTCAGCACCAACAACCATGCCACGTTCAGTGTTCCTTTCTTTGTCGTTCTGATGCTCGGTTTAAACTGATCTGACCAGGTCTCCACTGTGCATTGAGTTTCCGCCATGTAATTGGCTGATTACTGTAGATATTTGAGGTACTGTACCTAGTGAAGTGGCCCGTGAGGGTACTCTATTAGTATAACTCCAAGTGACTATACTTTACAACTTTGCCCTGATACTATTGATAAAAACATTTCATGATCTCTCAAATCTAATTAGTCCAGTAATTAGTAAGATGCTAAATAAACCACCATTTCGTTTTGTCAAATCTTTTTAAATATTCATTAAATTGGCAAGGCATAACAAATGAGCATTGACAAATACAATAAGCATGCTTTAATGTTTTTTGTGCCTGCTTTGTCTACGCTTCATTAACAACTTTCATTTCCATTTATCCTGTTAAATGACCGCCTCCTGTAATACTGTACATTCCCTACACACAGCACATTCCCTTTAACCAGCAGTAGCGCAGTGGATCATCTTTGTCCTGCTGCCTCGTTATTTCCTCTAACAAACAGCTCGGATGGTGAAAAGGGGTTTCAGTGGAAGGGTATTGATTGAAGAGTAAGGGTACTGCTGACATGTACAGAAATAAAGTTCTCCCAGAAACAGCCAGCACAAAGTGCTAACCCTCTCACAAACAATACATGACTACTAAACTGCAGCTTACTCTAAAGGTAGCCCGCGTGCAGACATTGCGCTTGGGCTTTTTCTGTTTTCAACAGGGAGTAACACAAGTGGACAGTGATTTTTTTTTTCTTGATTCTGAATCTAGATCAGACAAAATGACACATGGCGTCTAATCAACAACTTTTCAGAGTAAAAAGCTGTCTTTTTTTCTTTTACTTTTTGTATATTTTAACTTTTCTGGAGCTATCTGTTTAGGCTAATTGCTAGGTGCTACTTAATAGGCAAGATTTTATCATCTAAGCAAGTTTAATTTTTCAACTGTGAGTATGCACAATTCTGTGTAAACAGCTTACACATGCAGATTTTCAAGCAGCATGTCATTTATCAAATTATTTTTGTTTGTGAGGACGTGCATATATTTAGAACTACTTTTGACCGTCTGCGTGAAGAAAAAAATGGTGCAAATGTGTAATCATGAGTAAACTGATTAATGAGGAGCTCTGATCCCACTTATTGTCAATCACGTCAGCATATTTGGCAGTAATTGTTGACTGTAGTGCTCACAACAACATGATGAAAGGCATCATGAGATCACACAGCTTGACACAGAAAATGTTTTAAAAGACAGTGGGAAACTCTTTATTTCTGAGTGATGAGTGGATCATCAGTCAAATTTGTTAGCAATTGTAGAACTGGCCGTCCCACTTTTAGTGACGCCAACAATACGCAATAGCATCCCCCTTCACACTCAAGTCCTTCCTACTCTAGGGGTTTCACTCACAGGGACAATTTATCATAAAATTAGAGACCGGTCTGGCACTTCCTGCCCAACTACAGTATAAGCTGAATAATAGCACATGTTTTATGTGTACTCATATCACTCACACCACAGTACACTACATTTCTAAAAATAAAAAAATAAAAAATAAACAATATTGAAGAATTTTCACCTGACCTTAGCCTTTAAAGATATACCCGGAGCAATAGTTTATACACAGCAATACATTTTCCATTGTAAAGAAAAGCAATTTACTATATACTGTACACCAATGTGGGGGCATTTATGTATGCAAATAAGGATCGCCATGTACGACCAGATTTATACTTCTTTGCACATGCACATGCGATAAATCCCAATTTACTGATGTATACTGGTGGTTCTTATGGACAGAATTAGAACTTGTTCTACAGTATGCACGCTTTGATAAATGAGACCCCAGGTGTTGATGTTATTCTTAATAATGCACTCCTATAGGAAGGGTGACCTCAGCGCTGTTTTTATTCCCTACTGTTCGGTCTACCTGAAAACAGATTTCTTTTTTCAGATTGTAAATCTGTTCTGAGATGATTTATAGGTACATAATGGTGTTGGAGAATCTATGTAGTGCACAATTTGCTTAATAGAATAACATTCAACCACAGAAAACAATAGACTTCAAAAATGGCATGGTGTACATAAACTACTCATAATTGATATGATGTTAAGAATACATACTTTATTTTACCAGGGGCAGTCAAGTCAAACAAAGACTTTTTCAGGCTTGTGCCAAATAACAGAGCACAGTTACGAAAGTGAAGACTACCTTTATCACTCTATATCAACGGCACAGTGTCTTAGTGGTTAGCACTGTTGCCTTGCACATCTAAGGTCCGGGTTCAAATCCCGCCATGGGGACTGTGTGCATGGGGTTTGCATATCCTCCCCGTGCTTGGTGGGTTTCCTCTGCATACTCTGGTTTTCTCCAACAGAAAACCAAAAACATGCAGATTAGGCTAACTGGAGTTCCCAAATTGCCCGTAGTGTGTGAATGCACATGTGACTGTTCACCAGAGGGGAATAAATACAATGGTAATTACCACTGTAGTTGGACTACAGAGGTTCCTAGATGGATGGATCTCCCAAAATAATCCCCTGCTACACTAATGCACTTATCCCTGTGTTTCACTATAGCTTGGATACAGTCAGGGTAGCAGGTTTCTCAGTACAATATAGTCATGATCAGGCTGCGTGCTTCTCATCTGAAAAGCTGGCCTGCCACAAGGTCAGGACAGTACAGGGGATGTCACAATAACTCTCAGACAAATTCCTATACAATAATGGGCAAGTGGGCTCCGAGCCACCTCGGTCTAGATGGTCATTCACGGATGTACGGCCTTCTTTAAAATGTTTGCACCATTCAAATGCTTTACTGTGGCATCACCATGCTGTGCTTGAAGTTTTCTGTACTGTAAATACCAATCAGTTTTATGCCTTCATTCACGAGCAATTTCATCACAAGTCCTGGTTTGACTTGAATGACCCTTGCATATTTAATTGGTAAACTAATGCAGATCAAAAATAAAAAGCAAAAATGACATAAAACATTTGAATGGCCATTTATTCACTTTCTCATGCCAGTTATTGTATTTTCAAATAAGTTAGTGCAGGGAAATCAAATAAAGTAGATCCTGCGCTCCACAGAAGCTTGAGAATGGAAATTACTCCCACTTTAATATTACACTTTAGTTGAATCGATGAATGACACATAAAGATATAATGGAGTCGATGCAGACGAGTTTACAAATAGAATTCTTTCATCGGTTTCTGACAAATAATTTCCTCTAGGCCATAGATTATGTATGACGTAATGGAAAGCTTTGCATTTTCATGCTTTATTTTAGACTCATTCAATTTGTAGCCCCAAAACATGACCTTGTAGCCTCATTATATCAATCTGTGGCCATGTCTTACTAAAAAAGTAATCATGTCATCTCATTGTATCTGTATATAAACCTTAAATATGCAAATATGAACAAATTACAAATAATATTTAAGTAGTGAGTTTCACTCTAATAGAAAGAACTGTACAATATCCTCTCCTTTGTGTTCTCCTCCTGTGCTCTGCTTCCTTCTTCCTAACAGCATTAGTTGTATTGAGCATAATTTAGATTCGTCTGGCCTGCAAAAGTCGATAGTGGTATCGGCTACAGAGTGCAGAACCTTTCTGTTTCACTCCTATACACACACACACAAACACAGACTGATTGGCCCCTCATAGATATCAGTATGTTTGGTATTGGAGCATGCAGTCCTCTTCAGGATTAAATAGGTCATTATGTACCTCTCCTCACTAACAAAGATAAAGACAACAATATTGTTCCAACACCAGCATGACCTGGCTTCGAGTGGAAGAGAAAAAAGAGAAACAACTGTGCAGGAAGGAGTCGAGGCAGCAAGTGAAAGGCTTAGGCCAGAAAAGAGGAAACGTGGAGGGATGTAGACAAAGGAGGCGAATGCGGTGGCGAATTGGGAGAGCTGTTAAGATAAGATGCAGGATAGTGATCTATGAGTATACCGCTCTCGGCTAACATGAAGACATGCGCGTGAACGCGTGTGTGGTTGTGCGCGAGTACAAGTGGTGATTAATGTTTCATGTTGGCCTGTTGTTTGTCTTAGGTACGACAAACAGGCTGTCATGGCTGCTTCAAAGATTAGATGAAATATGTCCCATTTTCCCTTTTTTTTGCTTTAGACCGAAGTCAATCATTCTTCACTAGCGGAGAGAGGAAAGCTTTGCTTAGTTAAACTATTCTGAGTAACATATTAGCTAGTACGATCAATTAATTACCACGGCAAGCACAGACTACAAAGCGCAAATGAATAATGATAACCAGAAATTACATGAAAATCAAAGCCATAAATTACACTTTAATAATGGGTTCGAATGTGTGCATTTCAATAACAGAAAACCGACCCAGGATAGAACCATTTTAAATATTTTAAAGAAATCCAGATTTAATGAAT
Source organism: Platyallabes tihoni (assembly GCA_030068045.1). Classification (NCBI taxonomy): domain Eukaryota; kingdom Metazoa; phylum Chordata; class Actinopteri; order Siluriformes; family Clariidae; genus Platyallabes; species Platyallabes tihoni. Next base: position 11,438,101 of record JAQQZS010000012.1, read on the forward strand.
ATGGAAATAAGAAATGCTTCATTCTCCTGGTGTGTCTAGATTTTATTAGAGGTTGCATGAATTTATATAAACAATGGAGATGAAGACGAATTATGTTATATTTTTTACATTAAGTCATTGGAAGAAAAGGCACAAATACTGATGCGCTTCTCTTATTCTAAGAGTTTCTTTTGATTTCAGTGTGAAACCTTGCACCGCAAGCAGCATTTTACATAAACGTGCATATTTGCAAAACTAAAGGAAGGAGAGGGGTGTTAAGGCCGGGTGCTGATAAAACAAAATAATGGTCTTGCAAAACTGCTGTTTTGTTTGTAATAATGCTCTCATATGATATCTCCTTTACTGAAATTTAGGCGGTACGGTGGCTTAGTGGTTAGCATTGTCGCCTTGCACCTTCAGGGTTTTGGTTCGATTCCTGCCTCGGGTCTGTGTACGTGGAGTTTACATGTTCTCCCCATGCTTGGTGGGTTTCCTTTCAGAGTCCAAAGACATGCAGATTAGGCTAGCTGCCAAATTGCCCGTAGTGTATGAATGAGCATGTGAGTCTGTGTATACAGTATGTGTGTGCCCTGGGATGGATTAACACCCGTCCAGAGTGGCCTAAGTCCCCCGTGACCCTGTATACAGGATAAAGCAATATACTGTAGACAATGAGTGATTGAGTGAGTGAAACTTTAATGCCGGTCCTACAGTATTTGGACCGTATTACACACTAAATCACACTGGATATATCAGAAGTCCTTCATGTGAAACCGGCAAGTTACGGATGAATAGGGGCAAGAAAAAAAAAACCCTATCCACCTACATGAGGATGACGTTCCACAGAAATGCACATGTTTCATCAGTAATGCAATGTTTAACAGTGCAGCACATAGCAATTTCAGCCTGCGGAGCATAAAAATCAAACACTTTTAAAAAACTTTAAAAATCACAGGAGTGATAACCAGTGTTTATTTAAGGAAAATATTAATTTCAGTTTGAGTTTCTAATCTTCTGGTATTGTCTTAATATTTCATTATGCTTTTAGTTACGTCCCACAGAATACACAGATCAGCCATAACATTAACCCCATTAAACAACATTGAAAACACGGTTTTAGATTCTTACTGTGACACCAAAACAGGTGGAACCCCTTTGAGAAATGACCCCATTAAAATCTCTGATGGTGTGCTGTGGTGTCTGGCAACAGGATGTTAGCAGCAGATCTTTTAAGGGCTATAAGTTGCAAGGTGGCACCTCTATGGATCAGATTTGTTTGTCCAGCACATCCATGGCAGGTCAGATCAACAACCTTGAACTCTGAACACTGAGTGTTCTGATACTGTTCTATCATGGCTAGCATTTACATTTTTGATTAATTTGTTTATCGTTAGCTTTTGCCCCCCACAGACATAATTTATTGTTTTTTTTTAACCTGATCAGTTAGAATTATTCTAAGCTGATTATTAAATATTGGACAAAATTATAGCTTATAGAATTAGTAATAGATTAACACTTACCTCTCACCAGCTCTTCCTTGTTTTTTTAAAGAAGACCTTTGGCAAAACTGCTACAGCAACAATTTTCACACTTTGACCACTCTGTGCACTCAGATTAATCCCCCCCCTCCCCCCCCCCCCAAAAGGATTAAATCATAAAAG
>JAQQZS010000012.1:11446096-11458101 GCA_030068045.1 Platyallabes tihoni
TCCTCCCACAGTCCAAAGATATGCAGGTTAGGCTAATTGGCGTTCCTAAATTGCCCGTAGTGTGTGATTGGGTGTGTATGTGTGTGTGCCCTGCGATGGATTGGCACCCTGTCCAGGGTGGGATAGGCTCCAGGTCCCCCGCGACCCTGAACACAGGATTAAGCGGTATAAAAAATTAATGAATGAATGAATGAATTATACTTGAATGATTCACAGTCCATGTGTGGTCTGGAACTCATCAGGTACAGGGACTGGACTCAACATAAGAGACAAAGAAGTACTTTAGAAAGCCTGGAGAACTATTCCTCAGGAATAAATAAAAAATAAAATAAAAATACTAGAAAATTTTGCTCTTGGAAGCAAAATATAAGGAAATGAGTGGTGGCTAATCCCTGATCTTTACCTGAAAATCAAACATACTCTGAATTGATTATTTAATATTTACTTTATCATTGACAATAAATATTGTAGATTGTAATATATCTTTATCATGTTCATATTGACCTGGAAGGAAGCCAACCTGAGGTAAAATACAGTGGGTTGTTTGTATATTAATTGGACAGCAGACGTTACCTGGTGTGCACACTTGCTAGGCTCTCACTAATCAATGTCATTTCTAAGCACTGCATCTTTTGACCAATAACAGGGCAGAGCAGCTCATATCTCACCCTGTGCTTCTGTGCCAAACTAATCATATACTCACCTGCTGGAGCTGACACTTTGTCCTGTGTGTGACACTGTGTGTGTGTGTGTGTGTGTGTGTGCGTGCTGCATGCACAGCTACCTCCCACAGTCCCTTAATGACTTTTTGTCTGTTGTCTGTCTACTTATCTTAAAGAAGCAGACAGATGATGTTTAACTATTGTCACCTCAGTTTCATCCTCTCACAAAGAGAGAGTGAGAGTAAATATCAAAGAGAAATCGTGATCCAAGAACAGAGGAAAAAAACATAAGCAAGAGAGAAACAAGAGACAGGTGAATGTAAAGGCACTATGGTCAGTGGGGAAAAAAACAGTGGTTAGTCATTTTTGAAATCAGTAATAAATATAATAACTCTACAATGTCAGGGGTAGCTCAGTGGTTAATGCATTGGACTATGGTTGGACTACGGTTCAGATGGTCCCAGGTTCAAACCCTATGACCACCAAGTTGTCACCGGGCTCTTGAGCAAGTCTTAACCCTCAACAGTTCAGATGTATAATGAGATAAAAATGTAAATCGCTCTGGATAAGAGCGTCTGCCTAAATGCCAAAAATATGTTGACAACATATACCATATTACGTCCCAAAAATGTAGAACTCTCAAAATAAGTTTATTATTTTTTTGTCAAAGGAACAACTGAAAAATACTCAATAGTCAGTTTTGTATGCTGTAGTTGGTTAAAATTCAGTTCATCATATTGCTTATGTTGTGCCTAAAAAAAGATATGTAACTCTAAACTGCGCAAACCTGAGCCCTATATACTGTATAAACCCTATTTACATAAATAAAGAAATAAAGAAATAAATACTACTACTACTACTACTACTACTAATAATAATAATAATAATGGCTAAAATGTCAAGGGGTTAAAGTCAATTCAGTGTGTTTCAACAGTGTGTTTTTCCATATTGTAGTGTATTGTGGGTTAGGCTTAGGCTTAAAGTTAGGATTATATTAGTCATCAGGTAATATTAGGGTTAGGAGTTGAATGAGATCAAGCTCCACCCTCTGACATTTGGTTCTACAGTGAGGACTTGTTATTTTAAAAAGTATTATATCCATAATTACTATCATGCTGTTAATAAGTCATTGATGACTCATGGCATTTAATGAACTCATTAAATTAATTTCTACTAATTAATATAATAATATTCTGCAATGAATCATTGACTACACAACTAAACCAATCTTTATTTTTCTTATTATATAATATACAGTATGGGGCAATAGTCCTGAGCCCCTCTAGTGTCTTTATATTTTGTTTCCATTGAGACAGGCAATTTTAATGTAGTCTTCAAGAATAGTTCTCCAGGCTTCCTAAAGGATTTTTTTTTTTGCCTGTACAGGAGAATGTTTTTATTGTTTGTTTAGCCATACAGTGACCTATGAATTATTCAAGCATAAAAAACTAACTTAAAGCATAAACAAATAAACCATAAAACAGCTGCAGATGACAGTGGATGATTAGGCCAGTGATCAATATACTGGTCTTGTTGAATGCTGAGTAGTAGACAAGAGGGGAAATGAGGTTGCTGCTGAGGTTGTTACATTAGCAACTTATTATTATTATTTTTTATGTTCCTATAAGTTATCGCATATAGTTTGTTAACATTTAAATATCAATTTAAGTTAGGTAGTGTGAGAATGCTGCACAATTTTTACTATATTTTTGTAGAAAATTTTATAGGAAAAAAAGTTAAAAGTAAAAAAAAAAAAAGACAACCATTGGAGTAAAACATTTGTTCAGATTTCTTTAATTTAACCTACATCATTTAATTTTATTTTATTTCATATCAAAAATTTTCAGGGGCTTAAGACATTTGCCCAGTGCTGTATCTCAGATAATTAAGTCTGTAATAAGAAATTGATAATAAGGCATGAAACAGGAAGAAAAGTAAATCAAGTCACAGAAGTTGCAATGCACTCTTTGTTGAAAAACTACAATGGGGAAAAGGGATTTTGCTCTCAATCATTTGTCGGCAATTTTCATATTCATATTGCATCAACAATCATTCAGTCCTACTATTTGAAACTCAAATATCATATGTGCACACCTGCAGGCAAAATTCTGTATTATAGAACTTTATTCCCTTCATCCTTCCTAAGTCTCTCTCTCTTTCTCTCTCTCTCAAACACAAACATCTTTAGTGTGACAACTTAATCGGATACACTGACACTGCACTCACACTGAAGCTGGCGGAAAAAATTAACCAGTTAGTGATGGCATGTTTGTTTGCACGCTTTGGGAAAAGAGAAACACCTGCGTCCTCTCAGCTTCTAAAATATTAATTTCATCCTCTTTATTTATCTCTCGCTCCTTTCTCCAGCAACATACAAACTGTGTTCAAGCATTTTATAATTTGTAATTAGATTGTAATTCTCTGGATTGTTTCCTCAAGTTGAGTGATCCATGTTAAGGCTTTAAGTTTAATAAGCTTAAGCTGCTATTAAGATATTCACCTTTTAAAACAGTATTCAAACAGACACATTTCATAGCAATGAGCAGCATTCAAACGCCTGTCCTGGCTAAAGTACACGATGTGTTATAGTCACTGTGGTGGTAAAACCAGAGCATGATTGCTTATTATCTGTACAGTATATAGAAATGTGTAGTAAGAGTACAATGCAGGTATACCAGAGGTTAAACAAATTTACAGCCCATATGACCACCAGAAGAAAGGTGAACCAGTTGATCTTAAGTAAAAATCTGAAGGAAAAGCTGATGATGCATCTGGCACGATCAGTTCAGGGGCTTCTTTGTTGACTTTGTATTTCTGACAATTTCTCTGAAACATTGTGGTCTATAATGGTTTCATATTGTAATAATGAATAAAAGTTTAGTGCTTGAGATTCTGAAAATTCTGAGTTCTTAGCAGTGCCAGAAATCTGCTCATGCAAGATTGAGCGAGATGATTAATGCTCATCTAATCATTCAGTTTGCTTGGTTTCTGTCATAGCTGTAAGCTGATTTGTGTAAAAGCATTTGTTAAATTGTATGTCATAAGTGATTTGGTAAAAAAAAAAAAGAGAGAAAAAAAAAGAAATCTCAAGAGCAAGAGAATGGGGTCCTCTAACAGCCGAGTAACTTCCACTTACAGCAGTGGATAGTGGTGCGAAGCCAAAGGTCATGCCATGGTGGTTTGAATGGGGAGATACAGTAGATATACTAATAGATCTAAAGTCGCAAAGGCTAAAGGAACTCTAGAAGTCACAGGATTAAGATCAGGACAAATAGTTTGAGGTTATAAGACATAAAATCTGAACACTAAGCTATATATAATTTATTTATTTATTTATATTGATTACTTTGCAGTGGGCTTTTGGTCTCATGTTCTTTTAGGGTCATGTAGTCTCATGGTACCGTCAATCAACTGTGTAGAAGGAAAAAGAGAGAGAGAGAGAGGAAGCGAGAGAGTGCACAACCTCTTTGGGTCTCTCTCTTGATTCCTGTTTTTATTAGAAATGTGAAATGCTCCCAGAATCCAGTTATAGAAGGGAGTGAAGTAGAGGAGCAAAGTGCCGAGGGAAAAGAGAGAGAGAAGTGTGACCTTGTGACACTTCTCTTTCCTCTTCTGGTCATCTTCCTTTGTCCCCCACCCATTACTCACTGTCTGTGCCTGGCCCTTATGACCTTTTGTTTACACTTCCTCCGCAAGATCTTTATTTTACTACCACTACACCCTTTTTTCCCTTCGACTTCCATTCTCCCTAATTGCCTTAAAAATTGTCTGATAATAATGAAAATAAATAAAAACTTAATGCTGGTGGCTTTTCCATGTGTGTTGAATATCATCGTTATATTATAAGCCGGGTTGTCTGCATAAAAACATAGATGTAATCACGTCCAATGTCCTAATGTCCAATGTTGTCCATGTTATGCCGAGGAACTTAAACGCATATAAACAGCTATTTTTTTTTATTTTGGGTAACATACTTGGGGGAGCCATCTTTTTGCACAGAAAAATTGCCAAAGAGAAACTAACGGGTTGGTAGGAAGTGGGTTATCTACATATATAATCTGATATAGCATACTGCACAGAATAGAGAAATTGAATCTGGAACATATTTGATATATTTTGATTAAATGCATGGCTTTAAAATCTTTTTATAACAATGCAATCTGCATGAATACAGTCTTAATGCATTCACAAAACAGAAGCACATCAATAACACTGCTCGTTGCATGGCTAATAATTAAAAATGCGATAGAAATGATATAGAAGACAATTGAACTATGAGTGATTTTACATTTGAAAAGTGAATTGCTTTTGCCTGTTTGCCAATTCTGTCTCTTTTCCTCCCCTTTCTCTCACACCATTTAAGTCTTCTCTGTGCTTATCTCCCCGCACATTGCATTATCTCCTTATTTGTCTCTTATCTTTGCTCTCTGTCTGTCTCTCTGCAGGTTCTGTTCTAATCTGTAAACCATGTGATAGGCGAATAGGATTTAAGTGGTGATAAAACTCTTCTCTGTTGCTTTACAAGTATGAAGACAGCATCATTTCATTCTTTGAGAGCTTTCCTAAGAGCAGTAGAACAGTTACTAGGAGGAAAAGAGCTGGAAGTAGAGCACTGTGTAACTCTCTGCACGTTCACCTTCTTCATCACGTGGCTGGAACAGATGCACCAAATCTCTGCTCTTCAAATTCTACTTGTAATCACTCATTTTGACCCATTTATCCCTCTTCCCTCTGTTCTATCTGAGATCATACAGTATTCAGAGTTCAAGCTTCAATCCATCCGGGCCATCAAGGTAAATCAAGCTGAAGAATAATACACTGACTTTGAAGAATGAGCTCCGCATCGGCCCACCCACTATGTGTGTGTGTGTGTGTGTGTGTGTGTGTGTGTGTGTGTGTTTGAAAGAAAATGTGTGTGTATGAGAAAAAAGAGAGAGAGAGAGAGAGAGAGAGAGCAAGAGAGACTCAATAGCTATATTCATATCAGCATTAAAAATGAACAAGGCTCTCAGTTTCAAATCAATAATCTTGTCGTAAACCCCCACTCTCTATTCAGCACCTAGCAATAGATGTCCTCGTGTCCCAGGACATTAAGCAATATAATCATAAAAGTGAAGGAGCATACATTGTGTTCACCTGCATGATTTGCTATATAAATAATATTAATGGTTGTCATGTATTTTATTTTAACGAAACACAAATCCCCTTCCCATGGATGCTTCCCCTCCTAGTACATCTTGCTGCTTGAAAAGAGGAAATGATGCGTATTCATGATTATAAATAGCCTTTTTTTCCTACAAAGATTTCTACAAAAAAAGTCTAGGAAAAATTGTGTAGCATTCTCACACTACCTAACTTAAATTGATATTTAAATGTTAACAAACTAAATGTGTTCATTAATAGGAACATGACTAACACAAGAACTTAAGACCAGAACTAAATATTCATGGTGGTTCATTTGTAACAGGTGGCATGGTGGCTTAGTGGTTTCTACCGTCCCCTTGCACCTCCAGGGTCTAGATTCGATTCGCAGACAGGTTCGATTCCCGTCTCTGTTTGCATGGAGTTTGCATGGGTTTTCTCCGGGTACTTCGGTTTTCTCCCAGTCCAAAGACATGCAGATTAGATTAATTGGTGTTCCCAAATTGCCTGTCTTGTGTGATTGAGTGTGTGAGTGTGTGTATGTGTGTGTGCCCTGCGATGGATTGGCACCCTGTCCAAGGTGTAGCCCGCCTCATCCCCTAAGTCTCCTTTGATAGGTTCCAGATAGACGATGAGTGAGTGAGTGAATAATTTGTAGAAAGCTGAATAGTCATTTTCAACATTTTCACTCACTTTATTTACATTTAAGCACTGGGAATTTCTGTGGTCTGGTGGCTTGTACGTAATTGATCAGTCATTAAGCTAAGCAATGTCATGAATGCACAGTGATTAGTGTATCGTTAATAAGGCTTAATAAGGCTCTTACCACGTCTCTGCGGCTGAGCACCTCCAGGATATTGTTGAGAAGCTCAACGCTGTTTCTCCTCTCATCGTGTGGACCATCCCCGAACTCAGACAACGCTCCACTCAACTCCTTCAGCATCATGGGTAACAGGATATCACGACAATCTGGAAATGACATCACGGTGAAACATTTGAAAAATGAGAGACCAAGTACAGATACGCAAAGTGTGCATTCTGAAAATGATCTCATGGGAGTATACATGATGTATGGCATTGAACGACACATTCAAGTCCTGCTTCCCTATACAGTATGATGATCCTGCATTTCAATGTCTTTCCTCCTGCGTTTTGAGATTCCTTGTCTGTGTGTCTGTGTGTGAATGATGGAGTGACCCCCACCCTCTCAGTGGAAACTTGAAGGTGCATGTGTTAGTAATGAGCGTCTAACGGGCCAGAAGCTAAACGAGATTTTAATGTGCTGACTGTGCCTTGCAAGAGCGATGTGGAGGTGAGACAGACGCATACATCCTCAGGTAGTGTATGTGTCTGCCTTGTGCTCAGACAGAGATGGATACACACACTCTTACTGGCAATATCCATCCTCAGTCAGTGAATAACCAGAGCTTATCAGACTTCACAGTGAATGTATTATGAATACAGAATGAAAATTGACACTGCCTAGCCAAAAAAGAGTCGCAGTTTCAGGAGGGTCTGCATCAAGCAAAGTTAACATCTAAGGAGATTGCTGAAGCTACTGGAACAGAGTTAAGAACTGTCCAACATGTTATATATGTTATACTAAGCTATCAACTTCATGTAAGAAAATCGCAGTTATGTCCAGTTGTGAAAGTAAGAGCATTTCTAGTTGTTAGTAAAATAAAATGCTAGGGTGCATTAGGTTTGAATTTTGGAGCGATGGAAAAGGATCCAGACTGACCCGACTCCAGAAAGATGGTAGGAAAGGAAGCACATGAAACGATGCACCCATCATGCATGGTAGCCACTATACAAGCCTCTGGAGACAGTGTTATAATCTGTGGTTGTTTCAGTTGGTCAGGTCTAGGCTCAGCAATATTATGTGGCAATAAAATGAATCAACTGATGATCTGAATGTACTGAATGCCCAGGTTATCACATCCATGATTTTCTTCCCTGATAGCACAACCATATTCCAGGCCTCTGGTTGTGAAAAAGTGGTCCTGTGAGCAAGAGAAATCATTTTGACACATGCAATGGCCACCATGTTGCACTGTAATCAAAGTTAATGGCAAGGAAATAAAATATTTTAAGCAAATAAAATATATATTTTTTTGCCTAGGCAGCGTATGTTGTTACCTACTATACTCATAGGAGCTGGTAGGGGGTCCATAATAAAACCCCTTAACATAACTCAATAATAAGCGGAAACGCCGGGACATTAAGGGATTTCTAACCAGAAATGAGAAGAAAAAAATTTTGTATAGCATTCTTAATAAAAGAGCTCGGCACAAAGCAGCTTCACAATAATGAAGAGTTACGTATTAAAACGCACTGAAATCACAGGAGAGATAAACACTGAGAGGAACCAAACTGTAAAGAGAATGCACACTTTTACTGGAGGCCTTGGATAATTGGATTACGAATTATTACAGGTGTAAAAGAGGAAAGTCTAGCAGTAATGTTTTTTTTAAATGTTTGCAGTGAGCATACTGTGAACAAGAGCCCTAAGATGAACACATAACTGTCCTTCTGATTACAGCAGCAGTTAATAAGTACACATGTTCAGTTTCCATGTGGAATTATCCACTGAAGCAAGAGTAACAATAAAAAAGACTTGTGTGTAAGGTGGTACTGAAAAGTGCATATTTGTAAGGTTGTGCAAAAAGCTCCAAGCAGAAGTACAGTAGAGCACCAGGAACACCTGTGCAAGTTGAACAGTGGTATGGGTAAATTATTGCTTAGACATATATTCAAAAAGTAAAAAGTGACACATTTTGTATTACTCAGGGTAAGAGATTCAAAAGTTTGGTATTACAAAATAGTTTAAAAATTAGAAATTACTTAGACCTAAATCACATAGTAATGGTGTAGATGTCGTTTGAGAATATATAGCTGTCTAATGGCTTCATGCAGAGAATTATGAAGAAATATGGTGGTGTACAAGGACCTGAGTAATAAACTATGGTGGTGTACAAGGACCTGAGTAATACTGTAAATGTTTTTTGTTGCCAAACAAATGCTATTTGGCAAAATCGTAACTAACTTGTCTTGGTCGCAAAATTGCTTATAAGCAGTCAACCAAGAGTCCAGAAAAATATAAGATGTGTGTGTTTTTAAATATATTTATTTAAATATTTTAAAACTACAAGGTGGCACAGTAGCACAGAGATTATCACTATCGCCTTACACCTTCAGGGCTGGGGGTTCAAATGCTTGGGAATTTCCTTTGTGTACTCCAGTTTCCTCCCACAGTCCAAAGACATGTGGTTTTGGCTGAGTGCAGATAGTGTATAATTGGGCGTGTGAGTGTACTGTACATTATGTGTGCTTGTGCAGGTCTGTGCAGGGTATACCAGGTCTTGTGCCCTATGTTTCCTGGAATAAGCTTCCGCGCCCCCCTGTGACCCTACAGAGGACAAGTAGTGTAGACAATGGATGGTCAACCTACAAACTTAAAAGTGGTTTTAGTGGTTTTGGAAGAATAAAACACTTTGGATTCTTAATGACTTAAGAATTAAGACTTAAAAACTAGTCGACGGTAACTCAGTTTCACCGCATTGTTTTTTTTTTTTTTTCCTATAACAAGATGTCCTTCGGGTTTTATTCCTTACTTAAGCAGCCTTTCGTACAAATCTTTACACATAATATAAATCTAAGCATTAGCCTGTGGTACTCAGTCTGAGACATGGTTTTAGCCATGACTTGCATGCTCCATGAAACCCAGATTGCTTTGGACAAGGACATCACTAGTTTTATCTTTATAAAAGATGCTTAATTACACACTTGTGTTTTCCTGATCTGTTTGTGTCTGATTATACATCTCTTGTTTTATGCTCTGGAACAGCACCCTGGCAGCTGTATACAGACACGATGGTGGTGCTGTTCACCTACTGTAGCAGTGACGGTATTAAAACCTGGAGAGTGCAAACCTGAGAGTGAAATACACTCCTCATATACTGTAAAGTACAATTAAGCAAATGACACTCATGATTTCAAATGCTGCTGGTAGTTTAAAAGGCTCAAAGTAATTTCCACATCAAAACTAGAGTGTATAGAGCAACAAACAGTAAATGCTACATTCAAAGAATTTAATGTGTTAGGTTGTCTATATACGCATTTATTGTTTTATTATGAGATTTTTCACTTAATAAACCATTTAATCCCCACTGAGGTCAAATAGTCATTGTGTGTGCCATAGTATGGTACGTCTGGGATTCTGGGATTAATGTCCCACTGAGTAAATCAATGAGAAAGAAGTAAGACAGACAACAGCAATTTGAAGCAAGACACCTAAATTATGATGCAGTGTGCTACTCAACTGAAATTCCTTTCTTTTTCCTGTAACCTTTATTGTCTACAGCCAGCCAGTGAGACATCAAGAATCCAAGATTTTCCAAGACCACTGTGGTTGAAGTTGAATAACCCTGAACCCAAGTGCCATTTTACACCACCTCTAGGGCCACATCGGGTTAATTACAGTACTTTGCTCAAGGGTACAAAGGTAGAGATCACGGGGGAAACGGCAGAAACCTACAGTATGCCCACATCTCCTACTGAGATTTTTCCGCCACTGGTATGAAGCCTTAGCACCACATCTGTTCACGTCAGCAACAGCTGTTCGCTCTTTATATATATACAGTATGGCAATGTGATTACTTCTTGCTGTCAGCAGTGAGTCACTACACGCCAAGAAAATGCCAGACCTGGAGGTGATGGTTATACCTATAACATTTGGCATTTCACAAGACTTCAGCCACTGCTGACTTCATGATGAGTGCCAGAAAATGTGTGAAAGAAATTTAATGGAATTTTAAAGGGAAATAATGTAATGAAATTGAAATCCAAAGACAGGTAGACACAAAGTGCAAGAGAAATCTGCTAACAGCCTTATTTTTTAAAGTGCTATAGATCATATTTTATTGAACTATTACTTTTATAAATACTGTGGAAATATATAGAGACAAGTAGGTGGATAAAAGGAATGTCTGACAGATACTTCGCTTTCTTCCAAGCGCCCTTCACTGGACAGTTGTCATGGAGGGAATCACAGTGGAATCTTGTGCTAAATGCTATAACCACAAACAGTCACGTAATGACACCAGAACTAATAAAATGTATTTAATGAGATACATATAAAAACAAACAAATATGAAGTAATTAAATGGCCATATAGATTTACTTTTTGTAATACAATTGCTGCCTAAACTAGAAAACTGCTGGGAGGGAGCGTCAACGCTACGTGGTGTTTACTGTGCTCTTGTACGGACGCAATTTTGTCTCAGAGCTGTTTTCCACTGTATTTGACTGTGAACTCTGTTTTGTTGAGGATTTTCTGATGTTAGGATTATTCACCATTGAGACAGCTTTACAGGTTAGAGATTTTCCATCATCGTGCTTCTGGACTGATTCATTGAAACTGATGGCTCATTTCTCCCGCACCCCCACATGCAGACACATACAATATACCGGACTCTGGACATTTTATACATTCACTTACACACTCAAAATATTGTATATAATTGTAAATGTTGGTATCTGGTGCACTGCAGTGTCTATTTTTTGTACAATACATGTGAGCTCCTTCCGTGATTTGTTCACATCTACAAATGTTTGTAGAACTGCGAGCTGTTCATATCTGTGGAAATTCGTAGCTCGAATATTTGTAAGTCTGGGACTTACTGTAATATGGTTCTGTACCTGAGCACACTTTCACAACTATACTCTCCAATACAGTAGATGGCAGTATGCACCAATTGTTTGAAGTCCTCCAATAAATACAAAAAGCTGAAGAGTACAAGAAAGTCAACCTACACACTATGCCTAATGTTACTGATGTTTCATATAAAATGTTACAAAACATTCTTGGATGCCTTCCTACTCCAGTTTAGAGTATAAGATCTGGGCCCAGTTTCTCGAAAGCTTCTTATCGCTAAGTAGTTCTTAAGTTGTACCTTAACCTCAGTTATAAGTTATAAGTATCTCTTAGCGATTAGTATCTCTAAGTCACACGTTCGTAAGGTTGGTCTGGACCAACCTTAACTCATACTTAGCGTAGTTTCAGCTCGAGACGCTAGTGGCCGCCACTGAGCAGCAGTCTTTATAAATCAGCGGTGTATGGGAACACATTATGGCACGTTAACAAAGTCGTATTAATGATGGAATATACTGTAGACCTGTTTATGAATTTTATTTTATTTA
>JAQQZS010000012.1:11461615-11473322 GCA_030068045.1 Platyallabes tihoni
TAGCAGCTAATGTGCATAACAGCTAGTAGGCCTAGCCAAGTCTGTCTTGTGTGTTTAGCCCCTTGCATGTATTGTCCTTTGTGTTTAGTCCGCTAGGCCGTTTAGTGTGTCTTGTCTATGGTTTGTATCCCCTGTCTGTATTGTATTGTGTGTAATCCCTAGTCTGTATGTTTAAGTGTTTTGAGTTCGGTTTATAGTATGCTTCAATGTACAGCCAACTTCCTTTGTTCATGTTTGGTTTGTTTATTGCCACCTCATCCCCCTCTGCGTCTATGCCTCAACCTCATGCCCACAGTCCAACACCTAACAGTACAGTATGTGACATCTATGAATCTTTGCTAAAAACCCCTTAAAATAGAAATGCTTCTGTACATTACACTGTCTGCACTTACTGTACATTTCCCCTTAGCTTGCAAATGCATCTTTTAGGGTTAAGTAATTAATAAAATAAAAAAAAGCAGCACCTGTAGACTTGCTTGTTCCACCCACAGCCTCATTCCAATTACTAATTTGTCATGAACCAAGTTACCCATGTCACTTTGTTTTATCAGTTGCTTTTTTTTGTGTACTTTTGGATGAGTGTGTCATTGTGTTTATCAAGCAGATCAGTTTAGACTCATGACCTGTGTACATTACTGTCACACATACAACACAATAAGATAAGATCGTTGTAGCAGGAAAAAAAATTACTTTGGAAATGAATAATACAGAATGCCATTAACGTCACAGTATTGACTCACAGTACTTGAACAGCTAAAAAAAAAAAAAAAAAATCAGAATTGATAAGCCAGATAAATGTCAGACAACTGAAAATATCCTGTCCTCCATCAGCTCTCACTGAAATTTCTGCATCTCTTCAATGAAATCTATGACCAGATTCAAATGTCACCATCACCAAACAGAACTGTCTCGCTCATTCCCTGGTTATGCAAAATAAAAAAAAATCTGAAAATCTTTCACAGCTCAGTGACATAACTTCATAATTGCTTTTTAATGCTTTAATGATCTCAGCCTGTCAGATATTAGTGTGCAACAGTAGAATAATCCAAGTTAATTGCCCCATATTATATTCATGAATCTAATTTCATTTCGAGTGGAAATTAAATAAGCACCTGTCAAATGCATCTGTGTGAGATAATGACATGCAGCAGTGTACATGCATCCATGATCCGACAATCATATTGGATATACTTATAAATGACACTTTTGATGATTGGACATGAATTTGTGGTGTTTATAAATTTTTGATGCTGACACGATGCCTTATTAAAGACTGTAAAACTTTTAAAAGTAACTTCGAGATGACGATTATAATTTCAGATATTTTAAAATAATCTCCTGTTTAAAAGGTACTAAAGCAACCGAGACTTGTCAGGTGATGGAAATTCCCTCCTGCCTGCAATTTACCTCCGTTCGAACTCACCTGTCACATCACTCATTCCCCTCACCCGCCTCTCTCCACCCCTTCCATCTAACACGTTAGGGATTAAGCATGTATTGGTTGTTGCTGATAGGCTGGCCGGACTATTACTGGGTATAAATGTCTCGCTCCCATCTCGCTCATCTCTGATGACATGCCGCAAAATGGAGCCTTGCCTCGGCCTAAAACGGCAGACAATTTTCAATTAAAATGTCTGTCAATGTGGCGTCGCATGGGAGTAATATAAATAAACAAGCACATGAATAAATAAATGAACAAATGGATAGCAACACAGGGAGCTGCATGCAAGGGTTTGGAATGCCGTGATGGCCTTTGGCCAAGCACCAGGAGCCAAAGAGCACATTTTCGTTAGACTATTTATACTGTATTAGAGTCCCGTATGGTGCAGGCAGGTGGTGATATGGCATATGGGACTGCGTTATTTACTGTCAGATGCATGAATCAAGAACAGTCTGGAACCCAGGAGGTGAGTGCTCTTGGAGTTTTTGAAAAGAAGAAAAACAGCATTTTGATAAGCTGATCTTTATCATATCCCAAAGGTGTTGATATCCTCAGGGGAACGTTTAGGCCTGTGGATTCCTGGGAATTAAAAACTGCACGTCTATAATTCATCCAGCAGCAAAGACTTCAGGATTGCTGATATGCCTCTAGCATAAATTAGGAACTGCAGTGGAATCAGCCAATCATGTTTTGATTCCCTGTTTATCCTGCCAAAATATATCACGCTGTTGCCTCTCAAATGCCACCCATAATACATGTCCACAACTGAGTGCAATATCCCAACCACATGGGCTAATATAGCCTATAACCACACATTCTACTACGTATGAAAAATACTACATTTTTCAGTTCATTTTACTCTACTTCTCTCCCAGTATATCAACTTGTGGCAAAATGTAATAAAACTGGCTTATACATGAACAAGCTTCCAAACAGTGACTTGTTCTACATTTCCTCAATTTGAAGTGTCACTGCACTGCTATATAAAACCTTGCACAGCTTTTTTCTGAGTGCCAACATTTGTTTACTTCTGCACTATTCAAATTCATCAGTGTGGTTGTGTAGGATGGATGGCGTGGCTGTACAGGTACTGTACAGTACCGATTCTTTTCTTTAAAAAAAAAACAGATAATATTTAGCTTACTGTCATTTTTTTGGAGGTTTACTGTAAAATCTACACAGTGTTTTTTACAGTTGTTTTTCTGTGGTTAATTTGCATTATTTATAAGCTGCAGTAAAACTAAGATTTCCTACCTGGGATCAATAAAGTGTTATGTTGTCGTAATTAGCAGAAGTTATTGCTTAATTCGTCTAACAATATTCTGCATTTTTGCCTGGCTGGATATGTAATGTTTTGATTTCTTTGAAGCCAGAGATTTCCCGCTGGTGATTATAAATTGTTTCATGAAGTTGCCAATGCTGTTTTTTGTCCAAAGTGTAATCATTTCACTTAAACTCATTTCTCTTACTGAAAAAAAAAAGATCATGACAGAGAGGAAAAGCAGGAAGATGCAATACAGAACAGGTAAAGAGAGGTCGCGTATGAGCAAGATAAAATCATAGAACAGTGAGGGAATAAAAAAAAGACTTTTTGTAGACAGACTAAGAGAGGTGGAGGTAAATTTAGAGAAAAACATAAATAGGGCAGAATGATCAAAAAACAGAAAAACTGAGAAACGGGACAACTACAAAGTACAAGAGGAACACATCTGAAATGGAGATTTTTACTCAGGGTATTAATCAGAGGAAACATCACTGCCAAGGGTCAACGTCTACACAGAGGAACATTTGGCACTGTGCAAGACGTGTGGGCTTTCGGATGTCTTCTTTACAGTATCAGATCATTATAAAGCACCTAAAGCACATACACAGACTCCAAAGCAGTTTTTCAGTCTGATTGCATCTTCAGCTCTCTGTTGTCTGGTTTAACACACATAATCAAGCTCAAAGCATCACTGTTTCTCAGCTTATTTAAGAGATTAAATAGGTTTCAAAGTAGAACCAGAGCCTCAAAATAGTTTTATGAAAGCACAAGACGAAATTTGGTTCCTTAGATATCATTTCATGTTACAGTAGTTAGCCAAAGGTCATTATGTGTGAGGTCTGTACTTATTTATGAGCATGACCACAAACCTTTTAAATATCCCATAGTCTTGGCATATTAGCCTGGAACCTAAGCTAGTGTTAAAAGTTAAAATTAGAAATGTTTCTAAATATGGCATAAAAATCAAGTTGCATCATGTAGTTATTATTATCAGAAATAAAATGTTCATTGTACTGTATCAGTTTTGTATGAGCTTACAGTAGTTAGACATCCCAAGTTAGCAAGTATGACTTAAATCTCCTCAACAATTCTGACAACTCAAACTGAGTACTTAAGTACTGATGATTCTAGATGTATAAAGCAGATTACTAAAATTCCTAGTAGTGAAGAATATAATTAAGCAATATACTACAAGATGGAGTGCTGTTGTACAAAATATCAGCATGCAAGCTGAGTGCAGAAGGGTTAGAGAGGGATTTAGGATTCAGCCAATTAGCTGGGAACAGAACAACTCAGATGGTTCAGAGGCAATTCAGAATGACAACGTAACTTAACATTACCAGATATTTAGTATATAAATGAATATTTATTTATTAGATAAATATCATGGAAATTAGTAGGAAATGTGTGAGAAATTAGGTATGAATCAAAAGGATCAGATAGTCCCTGATGAGCAAGAAGATGGTGAAGGTGGCAAGGAAAAACTCCCTGAGATGACAATAGGAAGAAACCTTGAGAGGAACCAGACTCAACAGGGAACCCATCCTCATTTAGGTGATATCAGATAGCAGGGATTGTTTTGCAGTCCTACTGTGTGTTATAGAAGGCTGGAAGTCCAATATAACAGAAGATGTGCTTACAGTAAGTTAATATGGAGTCCAGTTTAGAATGTGGGTTTCGGCAGGCATCTGCTCTCCCCTCTTTCCAGTAATGCAGACCATACTGGCCTTCTTAGACCCATGCTGGTAATCGACAGTGTAGTGGTTAATAGAACACCTGTGACAACGAATGATACATACTGTACAGTTAAATGTCCCAGTGCTGTTACGTTCTACTGTATATTACCATTCATGAAATACCTCTCTTTCAATCAGTTTACTCGGTCAGAACTAATCATTATATTACTGAAAATCTTTAATGAGACCCTATAGCTGAAAAAGATGTGAAAAAAAAATCGACCATCATTTCAGCAGAAATTTATTTTGCCCTCCAGCTTGTTTTTGTCTTAAGAGATAATGACCTTATGCACTGTCATTTTTATACCTCATTTTAACAACGAGATGTGGGTTAATAAAAATGGAATTGCTTGTATCGTTCAATATTTCCTTTATTTATTCATTCATCGATATGATACTGGTTATGATATTCTGTTGCAACCTGTTGGCAATTTGGGAAAACCAAAGGAAACCCACCAAGGGAGGAAACCCACCAAGTCAACTTGCCCTGAGGGAATCAAACTCTCAACCCTGGAGGTGCAAGGTCACAGTGCTAACCACTACGCCCCCGTGCCACGCTAGTTCCATTATAATAAGTAACAAGTGTTACATGTTCCCAACAGTGAACCTATAAGTGTACACTATATGAACTCACCTGTAGTCTGTAAACGACAAACATACAATATTGGCAGCCACAAATGCTGGAATAAACATCACGTTCAAGAATACATACAGCCCTGGTTAACTGCAACCCTATGAACAGTGGATTAGAGGATGAAATGCACTGTTTGCTGTCTTCGATGTGTGGCAAGGTGTAGGGTCTTTAGTTTCATTAAAGAGCTTTAATGAGGACTTTCTCTTCATTAAAGGAGGAGTGTGGCCTGCCAAACCGAACTGCTGAGTAAGGAGCAGCAGAGCACTGATTTCACTCACTCCGTGTTTTCCAGGAGTGTCAATCACGAAGTGTGAAGCAAATACACACAGGCACACACTTGTGGCTTTGCGCCCAACGTCTCCATTATTAATCCCTGGCGGATGTTTCACAACTAGAGTCATCATTTAGAATGTGGGTTTCGGCTTTATTAAAACTCACGCGCACACCATTCATCACCTATTAGCATCTATTTAACAGGCTATTAGACAGGACCAAGCCAGGGGCCACTGTTTACCTAAGCATAATCATTCAGCTCAAAGAGGAAAGGAACAGTGACAACACATTGCAAATATGATGAAAGAATGATGGCATGGAAATAGTCAAATTGTGCAAAGAGTAGACTGGAGGCACTTGTGAGGGGGAGGGGGAATTAGAGGAAGACTGAAAGGCTCTAGGAGAAAATTAAGGGTTAATGGGGTCAGCCATGCAATGACATACAGAAAGGTGGAGGAGAAAATAAGGAGGACGAGGCAGGAATTGACAGAGTTGATGAGATGGATGTTTGGAGGCTCACCCTTCCTCCTGAAAAGACGACTGCTGACGATTTCAGTCATGGAAGCAACCTTCTGCTTCTGTAGCTTCTCTGGGGGAATACAGGTGTAGAAGTCAAACAGCAGCTTGCTGTGGAGGAAAATAGAGGAAAGTAATGGTTACCACTCTGAATGTCATTTCAAATTCTAACCTTTATGTTCTGTTTAGCCGGTCACATTGGAGTAGTGCATTGATCCATACCACCAGGGTTTAAGAAATTTAATAATATAACATGAATAACATTAATACATAAAATGAGATAAAGCAGAGATTTTTGTCAAACATCAAAAATCTAGGTCAAGTAAGAAAAGGAACGCTGGGAACATTTTAATGCTGTTGTCCGGCCGTAAATCGATGTGCCGTGCATCGATCATCAGTCGGAGAGCAAGTCCTGCATGCTGTCTCTGCAGGCCTAAAGGAACACTCGTGATTGCACATTATTGATCATGTGACTAAGGATATAATTGGTCTCTGTTTGTGTATGGTGAGAACAGAGCAACTAAACAAAAAAACAAACACGACGAAGGCTTCATACCCTGCAAACAGGGGCTAACCAAAGGGCTAACCAAATGTCAGCGTTCTAGCACACAGACTCCCTGTGAAACAACACTGGCCCAACATGTTCTTAATTAGGTGGCAATAGCATTGATTTATGAATCATTGTTTACGTTAACACTAAACTATGTGTGTGTGTGTGTGTGTGTGTGTTCGTGTGTGTGTGTGTGCGTGCGTGCATTTGCATGCATGCATGCGTGTTGGGCAATAAAGTAAAAAATTCCACGTTTCCATTTGGATGTATGTGTTTGTGAGAGAAACAGGTGGGAGATTAATCATGCATGCATGTGTTGTCTAGTGTCAAAGGGCAAACAGCATTTTTTTTTATTCCTTTTCTCTTGATAATTGCCAATGCTCTCTCTCTCTCTCTCTCTTTCTATCGCACATGCACACAGTCTTATACATTGATGCACAAATTTTGCTCATGCAGGACATGTTCTGGTGCTCATCTTTGGTAATTAGAGTAAGAGCTTGTGTCACATGTGTTTATAGTCATCATCTGGGTGCTTTACTTGTTCTGCACAAATGAAGTGTTGCCAGCCTTCACTTCTTCGTATTTTGCCTCCAATGAGCCATACTTCCTAGTAGTCAGGCATCCTGAAGGATGTTTTTGCCTCTCATTTTAAGTCCAGTCCCTGTACCTGACCAGTTTCAGAGGAATGTTTTTTTTGTTGAATGTTTGTCTGTTAAGCCACACGGTGTTCTATGAATTATTCAAGCATGAAAAGAAATCTAACTTAAGGCATAAACCAGGGAGAAACATGTGTAGATGATGACAGGTGATCAGATCAGTGATTAGTATACTGGTGATGATGCAGTTGTTGGAACAGACGAGAGGGGAAATGAGGTTGTTACACAAAAAAACTACTTTTAAATTGTATCTTTAGGTACTTTGCAGTCTGGCACAATAAAACAGCTGCTCCAATTTTTAAAGTTAATCTACATCATTTAATTTAGTATGAAGAAATTATTGTGGGTTAATCACAACCCAAAACTTCCCAGCGGTATTTGACTGGTGATACTTGTGTTTAGTAATCTAGTCCCCTGTGTAAGGATCGATCCAATAATGGACATTTCAAAGCACTTTTGTAAGTCACTCTGGATAAGCGTGTCTGCCAAATGCTTAAATGTGAATATATATGTATGAAATGGGCGGGGGGACTGAAGACTTTAGCAGAGTACTTTATAAAGTAAGTTAATATGCATGACTTAACATTTGTTTCAAAATGAACTAAATACATTTAAATTGGCAAAGGTTTATATAATCCAATGTCCACTGTCCATAAATAGGAAAAACAAAAATTACACCACTGTGTGTAAAAAAAAAAAAAAAAAAAAGTTTACTGATTATAACTGACTGTTGATTATTTGTCAGATTTGGTTCATTATTTTTAATGCATGTATTGGTGGCAAAACAATTTAGAGTCTTATTTTTTATGCATTGGTTGCTGGGCTGAAGTTTCTGTGTGGGAAAAGCAGTTCCTATCACAAATGCTGTAACTGGAAAGAAACGAGTTTAAATAGCAGAACTGTTAGAGTACCACCATTAGCTCTTAACTCTCAACGCTTCCGAGGTGTCAAATTACAAATATCCCTACATTTAACCTTTCACATTGAATCATAGTGTAAGAATTTGCTCTGTGTTATTAAAAAAAACATCTAAAGAATAAAATACTTATCTATTCCTTCCCTCTTACTGTTAACAGGTTCCAGGCTGGATATTTTGTCTCAAATGCTTCTGCTTTTCTGAAATCATTATAGTGTTTAGATCAGCAATGCATCTGATGAACCAAATACTCAAGTACAAGTACAGCAAGGATGTACACTAACACAGAACGAGAACTCTCAAGGTATGGCCTGTCATAATAATGCATAAAAATCAGTAGATACACTATACGGTACTGCATGTACTTGATGCTGGACTTAAATACTTCCAATTCCCAAAAATAATATCCATCCAGAATTCTACCAGAAGTTTGGTGATGGCTACCAGATGTGTCATCTACTGTAAAGGTGAAGGGACAGGCAAACAAATATTAGGTGTGTTTGTAGGTATAATTTTGATGCTGTGTGAATTTCAGAATTTTCATATATATATACACACTACCGTTCAAAAGTTTGGGGTCACTTGCAAATAGTTTTTGTTTAGTGATTTATTTTCTACATTCTACAACAATACTGGGGATTTCAAAACTATAAAAATTTTATTTATAATGTTGTTATTTTAAGACACAGAGGTCAGCCTTTCTGTAATAGTTCTTGCAAGAACAGTATTGTCAAGTGCATTTGCAAAATCCTTCAAGCACCATAATGAAGGATTTATACTATATAATCCTTCTACTCCAGAAAAAAGAACAGTTTAAAAGATGATGTTCATGTTCATAATGTAAATCTCACATCTGAAAACCTATGACTACCACTGTATATATTATATTTCAGTAACAACAACCCAGTCAGTGAATTATCCTATGTCCTGAAGTGGCCCATGTCAAAGGATTGGAGTAAGTCCTTGAAAACTTAGTGTCTCCTAAAAGTGGACAATTTTCTTGCATGAATCTTGACTTTAATAAGCGTGAATGTGAGAAGGTGTGAAAACATCTGTTTAATCGTCCGTATCTAAGATGCTTTTTCATGTCAAAACTTTTTGCTGCTCTCTTTATTTTTGCATCATGCAGACTAGCCCTAATGATTTCCTAACCTTATTTTGGCATCTAGATGCCGTTACTGTCCCAGTATATAAAACCATTTTTAATTGTTTCCAGAAGAGCTAATTTATTTGTGCAACCTTACTGCAGCTTCAGATGCATTCTGTAGATTTGGATTTATTTACAGATATATGAAAGTACCAGCATCATACCACTTTTTTTTTTTTTTTGCTTTCCTTTAAAAACTTAGATGAAATGGTCAACTAAAGGGTTTCTCCTGCTCAGGGCTTCATACTGTTTAAAACAGTCTCGAACGATGTCACAAAGAAGCAATTTTCTCTCCGCAATGCAGCCTGCTACCTCTCATCTCCTTGCAAATTAGCATTCATGGTGCGTTCTCCAAAGAAAGCTTCCCAGATAGTGGCTGAGATAAGACATATTCTCGCATGGTTACTTAAGGACCCTAGAGAAGCTGTAATTTCATCAAAAAATTAAACACATTCATTACATCAGAAAAGTATTTGTTGTCTGGTAAGCATTTCAGATGACAATACCTGTGCAGGATGCCAACTATACAGAACGCTGTGTGCAGAACGCACTCTTTGTAAATCCCTCCACCTTTCTATTTCTATTTTTCTTTTTCTGTTATAAAGTGTGACAGCCTCACCTGAGCAGCTTTGCATTGAAAACAGTCTCAATATCTTGCAGCACAGCAGGCAAATACTTCAGAGCTGCGACCTACACACATACACACACACACACACACATTTTTATTTAGATTTGTGTTAATTTACATTATACCACTGTTCACAGCAGTTATCGTGTCAAACATGTCTGTTTTAAGCACACTGGAAACACCTGTTGTTCCATCTCACTTTTTGTCAGGCTGCCAGGTGTGTTATAGCTAATTTGTCTGTTCGGAACCGAGTGTGATGGGATGATAAGACAAAGCATGAGTGCTGAATTTGTTAAAAAGCCGAAGAGTAAAGTTCTACAAAAAAGGCAACGTTATATCACACAAAAATGCACACACACACACACACACACACACACCTTATTAGAATCATGATGACCTCACAGTGAAATAAATATTACTTGAGATAATTTACCCTATGCCTACACCTAAATCTAATCCTGAACCTAAACTGAATGTAAACCTCAGTAACCAAAGCCATGTATTATTACTATTATTATTTTTATTATTATTATTCATCGTCTACACTGCTTAATCCTACTTGCGGGGGCATGGATCCTATCCCAGGAAATTTAAGGCATGAGGTGGGGTACACCCTGGACAGGGTGCCAATCCATCGAAGACTTACACACATACACACACTTATCCACATACTATGGGCAATCTGGAAATGCCAATTAGCCTAATCTGCAGGTCTTTGGACTGTGGGTGGAAACTGGAATACCCAGAGGAAACCCACTAAGCACAGGGAGAACATGCAGTCAGTCAAAGGTTCCAGGTCAAACCTGCCAAATATTCCTATTGTTCTGGGGACATTTACTCATTACCAGAAGAGTTTTATCTAGCACCACACACACACACACACACACACCTGCTGCAGTAAGGTGGTGTTGTAATCACTCTTCATTAGTCTGTTGATGGACTCAAATAGCCCCTTTAGGGAGTCTTCAAACTCAGTCTGCTCCTTCCCTTCATACAGCCTAGAGAGAGAGAGAGAGAGAGAGAGAGGAGAAGAGAAGGTTAAAAAAGAATATTGGAGGGAATAAACAGTATCCGACTGTATATTAAGCATATACAATACATTACAATAAATACAATAAATTGTGCAAATAATTTGCCACACATTAACTAGTGAAGCATTTCAGACGCCCCCAATCACAGTCATAGAGCCCAACAATAAGATTGAGGTTCAGCTTAAGGGGAACAAATTATGCAAAATCCACTTTTTAATCACTTGTATGCATTCAGATCAGTCTCTGTTATGTATACAAACAAAAAACATGAAAAAAAAATAGTTTGTTTAATTTTTATATTGCCCAGGGCTTAATAACCTAATTAGATTAATGTTATCTCATATGAAGGAAGCCCTCCCCCAGTTTGTTGCCCAGCTCTGCAGTTCTCTGGCAGGGCGTGGCTTCGGGTTGTGTTTTTACATACACACTGAATGGCGTGTTCAGAGGAGGGGTGAACCAGAAGGAGTTTTGAGGTATGAAAAGTATTATCTGAGGGGTATTTCAGCTGAATTTTGTCTACCTAAGCAGTTTCAGAGGAAAGGTTTTTGTTTGTTAAGCCAAACAGTGACCTATGAAGCATTAAATACATCTAACTTAAGAAATGAACCAGCGAGAAACATGGTGCAGATGATGACAGATGATGAAGTATATCATAGTATACTGGTGATGCTGAATCCTGAGTGGCTGAAATTATTATTACTGAGAGGGGAAATAAGGTTGCTGCTGAAGTTGTTGCAGTATTTTAAATTGTATTTATTTTAGGCACTTTGTAGCCTGTTGGTGTAAAACAAGGGCAGGGTTAGCATTTATACAATTAGTTAACCACTCTGTTTATATGAAATACATTCATTCATTCATTCATTTTCTATACCGCTTAATCCTATGATCAGGGTCGCGGGGGACCTGGAGCCTATC
>JAQQZS010000012.1:11489909-11510512 GCA_030068045.1 Platyallabes tihoni
AACAAAATCCAACGTTTATCCAACACTGACACCTGACGTTGATTCAACGCTGACTCCACGTTAAAATGCCAGCTGGGTAATATTAATTAATTTAAAAAGCCAGTGTCTGCCAAACTCAGACAAGGTTGAGGACGAAAACTTGCAGACCAACACTGGAGAGAAATTAACGACTGAGTGCATATTTCACACTGAGACAAAGATTGCATTTGTTCTTCTGTCACTCAGTCTCATTTTTACACACTCTCTCTCTCTCTCTCTCTCTCTCACACACACACACCGTTCTGAGTGAGTTTGGTGGAGCAGACGAGGGTGGAGATGGTGAAGCTGTCCCGTGAGCTGACTGACAGGCTGCCCGCGGTGCTGTTATTCCGCATCAGCGTCGTCCCTTTGTGGGTGTCAGTGTTTGTGCGCTCAGAGGGTAAAGACAGGTATGAGCTCACATCCTCCATGCGTTTGCTATCACCCTGAGGAAAGAGAATAAACGCACCTCACAAACATAAAAATCATTCTATCAGTCATCACAGCTTTATAACCAAACATGCTTTTTGGCTAATTTAAAAATGTTCAAAACGTGTTTCTGTCAGAACCAATGCATGTTTTTTTCTGGATTTTTTTTTTTTTTTTTGCATTTTGTGCAAGATTCAGTGAAGCCATAGCACCATGGGTCCCAAGAATGTTAGCAAGGTTGGTGGCAAGAAGAAAAGAAAGCCACTATGTTTTTAAAGAAGTCAGCGCCAAGATGAATCATAAATTAAGGTTATTTGAGGTTTAATGTCTATGTATTTCATATTTTACTTCATTACATGCCTTTTCTAGATGTTTTGATTGTTTTTTTTTTAATGCAAAAATATGATTATGGTGTTGGAAATTGGTAATATTGGTAATATTTTTGGGTGGCTAGGCAGATTATCTGCATGTACATTATTTCCTATGGGAAAAAACGGTTTGTAATACAAATATAAAGAACTCCTCCAGAGAGGATTAAATTTGTATGCCGAGGTCCAACTGTACAATGAAAGTAATCAGATTAATAGTAATCAAATTCCACAACACTTGTTCTATTAAAAAATGTGCTCCAAAGTTCAACTAAAACTCGTATGAAGCTTCAGCATTCCCACTAAGCTGAAGTGGGAATGCAGTTTATTTAGTATCTGGTATTAAGTGCAAACATTTTTCTTTTGCAAGAACAAGCGTTATGGCTTACAGGAACTAAACTTTTCTGTTTTCTCAGCTAAACCACCAATTTTGCCAAACAGAAACAAATTTTGCTGGAGAGATAGGCAATTCACTGTAATTGAACATATGCCAGAAAAATGGATTAGCTTCTGGTAGCATTTACTTTAATTTTGGGCCAACTTCATCTACATGAAATTTGGCCTGTGAGTTCTTGAACCTCAGTCTTGTGACTTATTAGAAAAGAAGTGGACAGGGAAAACCTTTTGAAAGTAATTTTGAACTGTTTAGTTATTTATTATTTATTATTCATCCCTGTGAACGTCCATGCTGTTTGTATACAGTAGTTGCTTCCTCCACTGGCATATGTTATTGGTAAACCTTTTGCTTCCTCATTCTGTCTGCCAGTACTTTCTTGTTGACAGTGTTGATACTCCTGCAACACTTTCAAATTTAAAGTAAATGATAAATACTGTGTTGATTGTTTATCTCTCTATTTAAAACATGGTTATATAAAGTATTCCTTAGGCACATCTAGGACTCAAGCCATTCTGCACATGTAAGGCAAAAACACAAAATGGCTAGACAATGCTGCAATACTGCAAAATTCTTTTGACTTGCTTTTGCCTTGTGTCTGAGGATACATTATTGAAAGTGACAATCTCTATGAGTGTCTGACCTTAAACACCACCAAGTCATGCGGTCCATCCCTCATCACTGTGCCATCCTCCTTCATCAGACGTACAAATGCCATGGCAAAGTTCTTTTCACTCTTGTCCTTTGCTACAGAGAAAGAAACAATGTGAGAAATGTACACAGGTTAACATGATAAACACTTATTACTCATTTTGGCAAATTATTCTGCTCTGACACACAAGTCTGTCTATTAATTTGATAAACGCTACAAGTCCGTCTTTTAGAAGCTTTGAAATTCTACAGTATGTGTAAGGCATACCACAAGAAGGCCCCATTGGATTTCATAGTAAACGTTTACCAGCAATGAAAAGCCAACTCCATTGCTTGTTTCTGTCATGTGATCATTAAAAGTGAAAACTACCTGCTGTGCAAATCAGTGCCTGCTGTGAGTGAATTAAATGCATTCTGTGAATTTTTAGAAAATGTGGAAGACAAAAAAAATTAGTTACACTGTGTTACTGTCATTGCACTTACAGTACCACAGCAATCATGAACTACAGATAAGCATAGATTAAACCGTGATACTTTCTGTGAAGTACACCATTATGTGCATACCCATATTATGATAGGGAGCTGATGTCAACTATCGAAGTAAAACTGAAATTAGTACAAGAGTAACTAATGTCACTGATGATGCTATAAATTGAAGTTGTTGTATTGTTTATAATGTTTCTCAGTGTTCCTTAAAAATAGTATTTAAAAAAAACATTTAGTTTCATTTCTTCATAATAAAATCTATTAAATTAAATGAAAGAAATGGGAACAATTGGGTTTTAATGTGGCAGGCTAAAAAGTGCCTAAAGTTACAATTCAAAATTGTTTATATAGCAACTTCAGCAGCAACCTCATAACCCCTCTCATCTGTTCCAACAGGTCAGTGTTCAACAATGTATGTATACAAATCACTGGACTTATGTCATCATCTGCATATGTTTCTCACTGGTTCATGATTATGTTATACGCTTTTATGCTTGAATGATTCATGGGTCACTGTGTGGCTTAACAAACAAAACATTCATCTGACTGAAAACGAGAAACAAAATTTGCCAAACATGAGAGCTAAAAAAGTCCTTCAGGAAGCCTGGAGAACTGTTCCTCAAGACTACATTAAAAAACATACAAGAAAGTCTGGCTCTTTGGAAGCAAAATACGAAGAAATGAGTCGTGGCACAATCCCGTCATCCAAGATTTCATGCTCCACAATGTGCTCATACATCTTATTCAAATGAAGATATGTCTGCCTTTAAAAGACTGCACAAAACAATGAATTATAATTTCTTTTGTTTCTTCCTCATGACCTCTCGGGGAGTTTTTTTCCTTGCTACTGCCACCTCTGGCTTGCTCAGTAGGAATCTGAAATCTACAAATCTACAATACATCAAGCTGCTTTGTAACCATGTCTACTGTTAAAAACACTGTATGACTAAAATCGAATGAAGCTGAAGGTAGAGATCATGCCATGGAGCGAATTTAATCCTCCATAACACTGAATAAAACACATTAACGCACTTTCAAAGGTTGTTAAGTTAAGATGAAATAAAGAAGTGGAAACTTGTGCACAAAGGGGATTGTAAGTGTTGTGGTGCATTATACTGTGAAAAAAAGATGTGATGATAAAAAAAGGACTCACATTCTTGAGAAGAGCGATGACGAAACATGAAGCGCAAGTGAATCCTCTGCATTTCCTCTAGAGGGATCGCCACCTACAGGAACCAGAAACAGCTCATTTACCTGTGCATGGTTCATTAACTATGGGAATACACATGTTTCTAAAGGCCATTGGCCCTTTTCGATTTGCTCACACTTTATTTTCTGTTTGATTCTCATTCTATTTCTGACTGACTGAAATCATAGATCAGAATGAATAACACATTGTAACTTCCCTACAGCATTTATCAAACTTTAATTTTGAACAAGAATTAATTTTACAAAATGAGCTGTTTCATGAATGTCATGTCACTACAACTTTTAAAGTGTGATAGAATTTTATAATGACCTTAGTTTAACTAACAATGAAGGTCTTCTACAATTAATACTAGACACCACTAAAAACTTATTCAGCTTGGCTAAAGTTGGCAAACATTAGATATTACTTTATTAAGATGTTAATGGTGCATTAAAACATTCTGCTCATATGAGATATATATATATATATAGTACTGTATATCTATTTTTTTTAATGTAACCAACGACCTTCATCCATCTGCACGACCTGGTGACCTGGTGACCAGCGACAGTGACAATGATATATGAATTCATTTCTTTGAGTCAGCATTTCCAAATTATACCCCTTTATCATGTGTAGGGCCATGGATGGGTCTGGAGACTATCCCAGGGAGCTTAGGGCACAAGGCAGGAGAAACTCATGATGGGGTGCCAACCCATCACAGGACACACACACACACACACACACACACACACAATCCTACACTAACAACATTTTGGAAACAGCAAGCAGCTTGCATCAGAGATTTTTGGAATGTCTGGAACTGGAAGAAACCCACAAAGCACAGGGGGAACATTCAACCTAAGACTGCAGGTTTGAATCAAACCCCCAACACTGGGGGCGTGGAGTGACAGTGCTAACCGCTAAGCCACCATACCCAAATTCATGAATATACCTAATAAATTTCCTACACTGTAAGCAATTAAAAGATTTATGGTTCAAAATGGAAAATTCTTCAAAATATAAAATTAAGTAAAAAAGTATGAATTTTAGTATTTAAAAAAGTAAATGTGATCATCAATGTAACCATTATAGCATGCCTTTAATGCCATTATTGTTAAGCTTTATTCTAGCTACCACCTTTACAAATTTTTATGTAAAAACAGATTATTATTTGTTTATTTGTTTCTTGATTTTGTCTGATTATTGTTTGTTAATTTGTTTGTTGGTTTTGTACGATTATTGTTTGTTTACGTTTGTTGGTTTGCATAGTAGCAAATTCATGTTGTCAACCACATTTCATTTCTCCTACTAATAATAGAAAAATCCAACCTTAAAAGTTTCCATCCAGCGTGGTTGTTTAATCTGGTAGTAGATGACAGATCTGTATTCAGATACAGGTTTATCTCCTGCTCCTAAACAGATAGCATTCTGGAGAAATAAAAAGAGTCAAAGCTTTCAATCTGTATCCCAAAATCTGGATGTGACTCTTGCTTGATGAATTAGATAAACTGAAGAAACTGCTCCAAATCTTCAAAGGCAACGGGTAACTACACTGATTTTTAAATGCACTGTATATGTGTTCATACATTTACTAGATAGTGTACACTGTGTTAAACTAGCTTGAAAGTAATTCTGACTTGTGATTTTCCAAATTCAGTTGCCAGTTAGCATTTACACATACAGTACATTGCTAAACATCACTACTCAAAATGTATCTTTATATGGGTATACAGGTATATATACGGGTCTGTAAGGTGCTACAGAAATAGATCTTTAATAGGTTCTCAGTGCATCAGATAAGTAAGTGAAAGTTTAAATAAAATCACTGACACTGCCTGGTTATTTTAGGTTACATCAGGGGTCTAAAGTGAAACCTACTCACCGGTACGATCTTACCCTCCTCGTCACACACAAGCATGATGACCTCTACATTTTTCTGTGTAGTTTTGTTGTACTTGTCAAAGTCTCCAGAGTGCAGGGTGAGGTAGATGTCATTGCGAATGTCTCCGGGCATGATGATCTCTGGAAAGCCCAGTTTGCGAGCCACAACAGTGCTCCGGTCCACGAGATGGGGATATTCCTTGCGGATCTGAACGATATCACCAACCAGAGCCTTCATCGTCACCCACAGGCCTGCGTGGACAAGTGTAAGATAAATAAAAAAAAAAAAGAAGAAATGATTGCAAAATATGACAATAATAATTTTGAAAGCAACCCTCGTGGTGGTACACTCTTCTACTGTACATCTTGCTTGGCTGTTTAATTTTTAGGAAATTTTTGGCGAAAAAAAATACATTACAATTTTCTACTTGCCCTGAATTCACTTAACTAACCAATGATTGATGTTCATAATTTGCTTTTTATTTTTTATTTTTTACTAGAGCAATGAAGCTAATGTAAAAAGTACTGGAAGTCTATTTCACCCCAAATCTTTTTCATGACCACATTAAACTCCTTTAAACTGCATGCTTACTGTAAGCTTTCATATTTAATGTAATTTTGGTAGCCTCAATTACAAAAATAGATATTAAAATAATGCTATATTGTGACGGAACCTGTGGGAATTATACTATAATTATAAACTAACTGCTGCAGTTATACAACATAACATATAGTCATACTAAAACTCATTTTTGCAGTTAGCAGTAGTGAAGTATAAGAGTGACGTTTTGTTCATTTCTAAATGTTTCAGTACTTAATACTGCATGACACTACTGTTGAAAGAATTTATTTCAAGGCTGTAATTTACAAAAAAGGTTTTGGGTTAGAAAGACATCCAAAACATCCGTTACTTGTATACAATAGGGCAAAAGGCATACATATACATACATATATGCAAAGTGTACATATTAAGGTTCTTAATATTAACTCGTTAACGAATGTGAAATTTGCATTACTATTTTTTACGCAAATTAATCAAATAACCAAGTTTGACCCAAATGGCTTCCCATAATCGCAACACTGTTACCCGGCTATGTGTAATAATGGCATGTTTAGTGCAAACAATAAGATGACTGAGGAATCATCACCAGGTGTGCTGAATGACAGGTTCCATTAAAGCTCCTAGATCGATAAAACCAAAGTTGTGTGCTCAAGCTACCTTCAAGGAGAACTATTTTTACAAGAATACATTAAATGTAAGACATGGAAGTGGTGGCCCAGGTGACTAAGGCTCTAAGTTGTTGGTTTGACAATCAGAGAATCAAATCTCTCATGATGAGAATGAGCATTTTTACTGCAGAACTGCATTTGCAACCAGGCGGCATACGAAACTCCTATAAAACTTCTAACAGTGATTTTGTTCAACTGAAAACAATTGAAGTTGTAAGAAAACTTATGACCACTAACCCCGGGCCCTAATCGAAAGTTTTTTATATCAGCTCCCAATTGGCTCGTATCGGATCCACAAGGAAAAACTAATCTTATTTCACTCAATATATAGTATATATCACTGACATACAACTATTTCTGTTTTCTGGATTCCATGTCTCCCTACTCTGCCCTCCACTCGCTGGGGTTAATGAAAGCTATAAACCTCAGCTCTTAAGTCTCTAAGGTAGATCATTATAATCCAGACCTTTGCTCTTTCACCGTTCAGGGGATTGTGCATCGGACACAGTGATGTAATAAACCTGTAGCAAACAGAAATAATACCACTTAACACCACATACTTTAAAGTAGGAATCACAACCTTACCCTGTCCTCCACTGTCTCCTCTAGAGGTGGTCACTTTAGTCAGGAGGGTGTGAAGAAAATCATTCTCAGCCATGACCCTGCACCCACAGACCAACACACACACCCACACATACATGCATATACATGGGCATTCAGAGAAACAGACAACAAGACGAGTCTCTCCTCAAGATAAATGATGGTAGGTTAAACAGGTGACAGGCAGGGAAGAGTGAAAGATTAACGACCTGAGCAATAAGAGTCTAAGAAATGAGAAAATTTCAGGAGAGGCAGGAGAGAAGGACAAGGGAATCAATATCTTACGGTTGAAAAGGAATAAAGTGCTGCTTTTCTTCATCACACTCTGCCTTTCCTTTGATGATGTCGCTGATGTCCATCACTGTGAAGAAGATGACAGAGAGGGATTGCTTCATATTCAAACAGTAACTCTACAAAGAGCCAAACATGCACCGTGGTAACGTTATACAGTATAAAGATAAAGTACTGTAAGTGGTATGTCAAATCTATTAATTTATATTCCAGGGTCAGTAATTAACAGTTTTCAAAACAACCTATAAAGTAATATGAAGGAATATAGCAATGTACACTGTACAGTTGAATCCTTTAAAGTGATTTTGTTTAGGACTATTGTTTATGTGTGTGTGTGTGTGTGTCAGGTGTGTGAGTCAGGGGACATTATAATACAGTATTCCTGACAGTTCTGTAGCTGTGATTCACAATCAAAGCTGGGTTGGGGTGATGGGTCAGAATTGGAAATTCATATGCATGCATGATTCGCCAGCTCAGATACATCAAATTTCAATGCAGCACAACAACAGGCATGAAAGAAATGTGAATACACAGCACCAGGCATCCAATTACATGAGAGCGAGAGAAACTAAACAGAATAAGAGTCAGATTGAGAGTCAATAAGAGGAAGATGGACAGGCGTGGTAGAGTTTTAGCTTTTGTCTTGCTGAGCAAACTACACAGTTAACCTAAATTTTCCCAGCTATTTGAATATTTGCTACAACTTTCAGCAGCTCTCATTCATTTCTGAGAACACCACACATGCTTGGTGACACGGTAATTGTTCTCAGAGAAACTTATACCACAGAAATATTCTACATGATACACAAATATTCTATTTAATTCTACCTAAGCTACTGTACTTTAGCGCCCCACTCATAAATCTGTTCTAACACTGCTATCGACTTCCTGATTGAAGCTTAGTATTGTACATTTCTTTAATCATTTGTATGATTTAATGGTTTTCATGGTTAATTTAACAATCGACATGTGAACTGATAATGTTAAAGCAATGTGTCAGAAAGAACTACCATTGTTAAAATTATAGGGATTAAACTCTGGTAACATTGAAAGCAATGTATCACAGAGTGCTACCGGTATGTCAGAAAATGTCTCAGTGCTACCACCATTCTAATGGTAATAGGAAATAAAGAAGCGCAAATTGATATACAGTAACTATGCACTTTTGCTACCAGCTCGCCCCCGAAGTTAACAGGGTTTTGTCACCGATTTGGTGGAAGGCTAGTGAGTGATTTGAGTTATCCTTAGTGTGGAGTACTGCAGTTACTGTAGAGAATGAAATTAGTTGTTCATGTGTTTCTCTTAGATTTTGCGTATTTCAAACTCAGCTCCATTGTGCAAGAGTGAGTGAGCAATGTCGGACCATGTTCTGACTAGGATGCTAATCCCAGTTTTGTATGTTTGAGAGGTTACTGATATATTGTAACTGAAGGTCCTGGGTTCCTACTGATATGAAGGTCCCGGGTTCAAACCCCAGCACCACCGAGTAGCCATTGTTGGGCCCTTGAATTGCTCAGATGTAAAAAATAAAAAATAAAAAAGTGAAGAAAAAAAAAGTTGCTCTGAATAAGGGCGTCTGCCAAATGCACAAATGTGAATCGTGGTGATAGTCTTGCTCTGCGCATTATATTTTAGACAGCTAGCTAACAGGTTAAGGGGATAGTTCATCTGTATTGGCATCACATAAACATTAAGATGCACACACTGAGACATTAACCAAAACTGTGATGTTACAGCAGCTTTCTTGGTTCTCACACCCCGAAACTGTGACAGTCACACTAATGCACACAATAAAGTGTTTATATTTAGTATAAAATATAGAGTATGACTGCAAAGAAATCCTATTTTCCTCATAAGTTCTTAAATCAGGTTATGGCACAGTGTACATCATTACACATGCACACATATAAAATGTTAAAACTAATTAAACTATTATATGCAATGACAAAGAAAAATACCTAAAAACTGCTTCAGCAAAAAGACATTTCAGTTTTCTTGGCTAATCCTGTGTCCTTCTGGAGTCACTGACCCCTAAGCTATATAAACTCTTTCCTGCCTCCAGATGTGTACCTGCAACCCCAAATGGCCTGCGCAGTCCCAGTGTGCATTTCTTATGAGTCTCCTTCAGGTCCATACGGCCAACACGTACAATCTGACATATGAGATAAATCTTCTCTCTGTTCAGGTCCTTGTTCCCTAAATCCTAGAGAATGACACAGATAAACAAACACGCACACACACACACACAAACACACACAGAGGAAGGGTCATTACTTGTGCTATAAAATGTGAACTTAGGCAATATGAGTATACATTTCTAACTTGTTTACATTGTGCTATGATACTGATGATCTAATAGGTAAGATGGTGCCCTCTAGTGTTGACTTACAGTAAAGACCACCTTCAGGTTGTTGAGCATTTCGACATCTTTAGGAAATCCTTTATCCCCCCATCGTATTAGATAGTTCTCACTAGAGAGAAAGGGAGACAGGGACATATATATCATAAATGACTGTAAGACCTAAAAGAAGTTAATGTAAGCCATGCAACACAAGTCTACATACGGACATGTGTGAGCAAATGTAAAGTTTGGGTAGTTTGCAAAATGCATACTCATAGAAGCATCAAGATTCGTTAATGAAGTTATTCATTTTGCATAGTCTGAAATATTCAGTGAGTGTATGCACACTGATGAGGACAATAGCAGTGATGAAGCTGCGCTAAGTGAGTCAGTATTGTAAAATGCAGATGATGAAGTTTTAATCAGATGCACACCTGATGATCATTTGTCTGAGGGGGTCATACAGAGACATGAAGAGCTCAGATTCTTCTCCAATGCGACAGACGAAATTTCGCACGAACACGTAGAGGCTATGGGTGGGAGAGGACTGGATCCGCGCCGAGACTCCAGAGTGATCCATCTGGACATTAGACTGTAATAGTGTATAAGATTAGCGTAAGGTGCAGTAATTTACATTAGTGTCTCTCTAACTATGGTCTAGCTCAGCCACATCAATCATGTCTTGATTGCTCTTTGTACAATTTGAGCGACTGCAATTTAAAATCAGTAACATAGGCAAGACTGCCACATTTGTCTTATGGTCTGGAACTGAATAGAGAAATTAATAATGGCCTCAGTGTGATACAGACCGACTGGTAGAAGTCTCTTTTACCTGCTCTTCCTTGATACGTTCAGTGATCTTAGCTGTGGCGTCCTCGT
Organism: Platyallabes tihoni; assembly: GCA_030068045.1. NCBI lineage: Eukaryota > Metazoa > Chordata > Actinopteri > Siluriformes > Clariidae > Platyallabes > Platyallabes tihoni. The sequence continues at coordinate 11,500,670 of JAQQZS010000012.1, forward strand.
GAGCTCTGAACAGGCTAATAACACTGGCATTGTCAGGGTCCAAGATATTTCCATCAACATCTCTTACTACCAGATCCAGCTCCAGAATCCTGCACAGAAAATAAAGAATATAAGAGAGTATGGAATCTGCAAAATTATCTCAAATTCATAAGTTTGAATAAAATAAGTCCAAAATTGACCTACAGGAATAGATAGTAAAAATGGTCTAGGAAAAGGTTTGTCTGTGCTGTATTATTAGTTTAATCTCAGTCTTGAGTAGATCCTACATGCATATTCACATACAAATTGAAGATGTACAGTAACTGAATATGAAAGCAATATCCAGAAAAAATAGAAATATTGTAAACATATAACAGAATGTTAAAATGTTGTAAGAGTGTAAATACAGATACAAAAAGAAAGCTGTCCAGAAAGATTCCCTAAGGCATCTGGTTCAGACAAGAGGTGTGTACTGTATCTGGCCTGGAGACTTGGAGGATGTTGAGCAGGTAGGAGGGTTGCACTTTAATGCATCTGATATTAAGCTTGTGGGTGCAATCCTGCTGTGTATTGCATTTACAAAGTTTATATATTCATCATTAGTAACTGTCTGATCAGTCGTTTAGACAACTTAGACAAAATTAGACAACTCATTTGTTTTGTATTGTAAAAACTAAATATTAAACTTTTATTATTATTAAGATTAATAAATCTACAAACAAAAACATGCATAAGAGCAAAGAAAAACCTGTTCCGGTTTAGGGCACACCCACTCTAAATAAAAAAAACATATATGAGCACTTGCACTTAAATAGAAACAGATTCTGTTAGACTGTTAAAGCACATATATTGTGGTTTCACACATTGAAGCATCTTTTGTGCTTAATCTTGCACTTGTGTGCATGCACACACAATCAAACATACACAAACACACAGCGTCAAGACAACTCCTCAACGTTTAGCAATATAAAAGCAACATAGCTTTCTGCTTGAGGGTCAATCAGTCAGTCAGTCAGGTCTCATACTGCTACTAAAGCTCGATTTCTAACTCTTAGTTTATTACGACCAATTTAACTTCAATAAAATGGAGATTACACAATAATGAAAGTTTCTCCTAATAGAAGAAGATATGAGCTCAGTTTCAACTAGAGCCTGATGAACAGATGAAGAATGCAGGAGAAGCTATTAATCAGTCTGTGTCTCTGAAGGGAAAGTCAACTTTTTTTTTTCTTTTTTTTAATTTAAAGGAGCAACTTCAACCATATACACCGATCAGCCATAACATTATGACCACCTGCCTAATATTGAGTAGGTTCCCACCTAACAGTGATGCACTGTGTGTTCCGACAACTATCACAACCAGCATTAACCTTTTCAGCAATTTGATCTCCACTAGCATTTCAATTATATTGGACTAGATGGGCCAGCCTTTGCTCCCTATGTGCATGAGTACCCCTTGGCCACCCATGACCCTGTCACCAGTTCAATGGTTTAAAACCATTGATTTTTTTTGGCAGGTCCTGACCACTTCACACCAGCAACATCCCACAAGAGCTGCAGTTTCGGAGTTGTTCTAACTCAGCCCTCTAGCCATCACAATTGTCAAAGTCACTAAAATCCTTATACTTGTCAAATTTTTCTGCTTCCAACACATCAACTTCGTGGAAAAAGGTTCTCTTGCTGCCTAATATATCCCACCCACTTCCAGCCTCCATTGTAACGAGATATTAAAAATACAACTTTTTTGAGAAGAGCCAGATTGTGATGGCTAGAGGACTGGGTCAGAGCAACTCCAAAACTGCAGCTATTGTGCAGAAAAAGTGATCTAATAAAGGTAAACTGGTAAACTGGCAACTGGGTCATGGGTGACCAAGGCACACATGTGGAGTGGAGTGGAGACTGGCTTGTGTAGTCCGATCCAATCAAAGAGACACTGTAGCTCAGATTGAGAAAAAGGTAAATGCTGGTCCCAGTATAAAGATGTCATTACTGTTTTGGTGGAAAAGGGGGAACCTACTCAGTATTAGGTGGGTGGTCATAATGTTATGACTGATCACTTTAATTTCTTCCTAAATGTCTATTTAAAACATTGACTGCAAATTACAAAAGAAAATTATTTGTAACTAAATTGGGACATCCTGATTTAGCATATTAACTATTGGTTCAATATTAAGCTTGTGGGTGCAAGTCTTGTAACCAACTTCACTAATGTGATCTGCTGTGTATTGCATTTACAAGGTTTATATATTCTTCATTAGTAACTGCCTGATCAGTGGTTTAAATTAGGCGACTCATTTGTTTTTATTGTAAGAATCTAAACTAAATACTAAACAAAACTTTTATTATTATTAACATTAATAACAATGAAAAAAATATATGAAGAAAAACATGTTCCGGTTTAGGGCCCACCTCAGCTCACCTTAAGCTCATGGGCCTACGGTTTGGAAGGTCCCAGGTTCAAATCCCATGACCACCAAGTTCCCACTATTGAGCCCTTGAGCAAGGCTCTTAACCCTCAACTGCTCAGATGTGTATAATGAGGTAAAAATAAGTCGCTCTGAATAAGGGTGTCTGCCTAAATGTAAATTAACTAAGATACCAAGGGTTCGACTTGGATTTACCATCTAATTAGTTTGAACTCTTAAGCTCTTTTTCAACTAATGACTGGCATGCCCAGCTCACTAACAAGCTATCAGTGTTAGGAGAATTATACACGGAATTAAATCCAATGACTAGCAAGATAACTAATAATTCAACAACTATTACGTATATACAGCAAAATTTGTTAACATTACGTACATCAACCACCATGCTTAGGCTCCTAAACAAATTTAGTAAAAAGCTGGCTAACACTAGGCGTTCTGTGTTATTACTCTAATCTGTATTATTTAAAACATTGGGGTAAAACAGAGGTTGTCTAATAAAGCTCTGAAGCTGTAATATGTTCACAAACAAATGCAATGTGCATTTAACAAAAACACAGTGAATGAGCTTTAATAGTGCCAGACAGAGACATAAGAGCACATAAAAGGAATACATTACTTGTTTCCGTAGTCGATTTTAGAAGTGACTTTCTGTTTGAGTTCCTTAAACTCATCTCCAGGCAGCGTGCCAGAAAGCAGCTGAGAACGCCACTCCATCAGATCCCACATCAGTGACTGCACCTGGCTAAAACTCTCTTTCTTGTTACCCTGCAGAGTGTTAAAATGAACCACTGCTCAGTCAGCAGGTAAATGTATGAGCTACATGTGAACAGTGATAAAGATTGAAGGACTACATAGAAGACTGATATGAAAACTTATATTATTTTAAAAAGCTTTAAATGAATGTAAAATCAGGTACAGTTTGCCTCTACATTCAGACAGAAAATCACATAGTACCACAAATAGATGCTTCCAGATACTGCCCCATTCTCTCAGCGTGGTGGTAACTTCCTTCACCAGGGGCATATCTGAAGAGGTCACGACATCTTCATTTCTATAAAACAAAGTTTAATGTAAATAAGACTTTATTGTAGATAGTTTATTGTAAATGAATGTATGTTCTGTATCAGTGTACACATGTTCTGTGTTGTTGACTCTATTGCAAGTTGAAATTCCTTACACGCTTGTGCTTGAATTTTTAAAAATTTATAATGAAGTGCTGACTAATGAATAAAAATAAGAAGTCACTCACCCCCTTTTCTCAATGATAACTTCCTTTAGTTCAATGAAGCTTGCAGGAAATGCTCCCTATAGTACAGAGAAATCACATCACATGGGGTATAATTTAGATGTGTCGATAGAAATAGAATTATTAAAATTATATAGGAACATAACATTTACTTACTTTCTTATCTTTGTTCCGGGTCAGGTATCCCATATACCAACCTGAAACAAAACCAGCCTTTTACTGGAATAGGATTTTTTTTTCTCTCTAAAAAGTATTTGCCAAAGCTTTATAACTTGGATTCTCAATAATTTTGTAGCCTAGGACCTCCGTAAATGTAAGTAAATTCCATATACCCCCTTATTACAAAATATATTCCTTATTTATATCCCCATAGAGCTTTATATGCATGGAATTTCCCCTAACAAAACAGGTTCATTTTGATTGTGTTTCAACGTTATTTAAAGAACAGCTAAGACTGAGTTACTAAGATTCCAACTAAACTCATTCAGTTCAAGTAACCAAACAATTTGCCTAATAGCTATAGAATATACAGTGGTTGGTTGTGAGTTTTACTGATTATCCTTCACAGACCCGCTTCGAGAGCCACATATTTATAATATGTTTTAGTTAATAATGTTCTACCAAAGACATTAGATTACAAAGTATCTTACTCACTTATTTATTCATCTTTATTTATTTTTTAAGCCTTTACATATGTTTCTAATATATGAAAAATGTATATACAAGTATTATACAGTGTTGCTCCTTTGATTCATTTATTTATAATAGCTGTATAAAGGCAGTCTATTAGGAATCTCTTTCATTACATAGGCCCATATTTCAAGAAAGAAAAGGGACCGTCTAGTTAATTTTCTATTTTAGAAGACACCATACCACTTCGCTCCTCTGGTCCTTAGTAATGGCTCATTTAGCACGAAAACCTTAAAATGTCAAATGTTTAGCCTCTTTTTGGAGTGTTAGTGGATGAGTTTATGATGTTAACCATGCATGATGCAATCAGTGTTTAAAACAGAAAAATCCTGGGGCAATGCATCCCCAGATTAAATCCTGTTTTTTTTTTTTAGACCTACTTATAGTAAATTGCAAATTTTAAAACTTTACCAAACAAGACCTAATTAAATCTTTAAACAAAATGTATATAAAACTGCTATCATACTAAAATAATGGCTTGTTTAGCAAGATTTAACATACACTATATGGACAAAAGTATTTGGCCAAACCTGTTAATTATTGAATTTAGGTGTTTCAATCAGGACCCTTATCCCCAGGGAAGGGCAATCTTAATACTTTAGCATATCAAAACATCTTGGACAATTCTATGTGTCCCACTTTGGGGCAACCATTCGGGGAAGGTCTCAACCCCATCATGAACTGAAACAGAGATTGCGAGCAAGGCCTTCTTGTCCAACATCAGTGTTTGACCTCATAAATGCTCTATAGAGTGAATGGGCACACATTCCCACAGAAACACTTAAAAATCTTGTGGTCAGCCTTCCAAACATAGTGGAAGCTGCTAAAGGGGGACTAACTATATTTAAGTACATTTATTTGGATACAATGTCATTGCAAGTGTATCTGAATACTTCTGTCCACATGGTATATGATGGCAACTAGAATCACACAGTCTCACCTTCACATGTCTCCTGTATGTGCACTGTTTCACCCACAAAAAGGGACAGTTGTTTCTCTGTTTTTGCTGCAAAATTCCACTTAACTAAAATAGAGAGAAAATGAATTAAATATAGGAAGTGAATTAGTCTTTGAGAGTGTAAATAAAGCTAAGAGACAAATTTAAATCAACATCCATAGCAGTTAAAATGAGTCACTACAGATTGAAATAATGTCAGTAATCTCTCGATACACTGCATATAACATCTATCTTAAACTTTGGAAATGTGTTTATTTCAGCATTTTTGTCCACTCATGACCCCTAGCACCTAATTCCATTATCTTAAATTTAGCAATTTTGAAGAAGGCTGAGCTCTGCAAACATTTTCCACAATTACTGTATGTCATGTCATACTGTATATCACTGTGTGTGATTATGACATGCAGATCCACTTTTGTTAAAAACATTAAAAACGTACTACTGTAAAAACAATAGAGGTTTTCAATCTTACTCAGTATTTATCATGGTCAGGGTCAGGGTGTATATAGAGCATATCCAAAGATATTCAAAATATTGAGCATATGCACAAAGTTTTACACAGTCATTCACACCTATGGGTAAATTTAACTTATCTTTGATAATATTTTTTTTTTTTAGAGGTGGGAAAAAAAATGGAGAGTGTAAAAGAAACCCAAAGAGACATGGAAAGAACTTGCAAAACTCCATACAGCAAATGTTTAAACCTCAACGTAGAAGAATACTGCACAAGCATTTTCAAAAATAGCTAATACAGTACATACGTTTAGGAGTTTATTTTCATCTATATTTTTCTATATTGGGTTGTAGTAAAAATTCAAACCTTGTCTATGTTGCATGAGACCAAACAATGTTTTAGGACAGGAAAGCTTTAACCATTAACTTTCTCTTCAGAAGTGGGATATATGTAATGATGAAGTGAAATTCCACAATTGCATGCAAACCAGACTCACCGAAAGGTAAACTTAATTCTTCATCTAATCTATATGTGCATAAAACATGTGCAATATTAATATGTTCAATAGGTGCAATACCACAAATATTTAATACATTTAGAAGTGGGTGTGGAACAACAGGGGAAATGGATCATACAAGACAAGAATTGGGAACCACTGTTTTATGGCATAGCCTCTGTGAAAAAAATTATAATAATATAGAAATTATTAATTAAAAAAGGAAAAGTGGCAGCACAGAATCATAGTGGTTAATACCTCCAGGGTCAGTGGTTTGATTACAACCTTAGGTCTGTGTGTGGAGTTTGCTTGTTTCCCCCTTTGCTTGGTGGGGTTCCTCAAAGTACCCTGGTGTCCTCCCACAGTCCAAAAAAAAAATGCAGTTTAGGTTAATTCCTGTTTTCCTGTGCCATGCAATGTATTGGCACCACATGTATTGGTAGGGTGTACCCTACCTAAATCACTTTGTGCTTTGGGATGCAATACCTTGAATTGAGTCTTAAAGAGACATTAGACCTGGTGAAAATTCAGTACATTTCACAGAAAGCACACTATAGAAAGAGATATTTAAATTCTACTTTAGCAGTCTAACTTTACTATACTATTCACAAATACACAGTTACAGTATTACAATATTTAATAGATTTCTTATTATGAAAGAATACATAAACACACTAATTGGCCATGCATCAGGTAATAATAATGTTTAGTGAGTTGCTGAGACATTAGCAACATCTGAGTCATATGCAGTATAAATAGCTAGTACTAAATAGATAGTACTATTTAATCATATATTTAATAATAATAATTAATATTAATTCAATATTTTAATTCTGTCAATGATTCTGACAAGTATTATAGTGGCTATAGTGTAAGTTTATTATTAATTTTCCTCCAACACAATTCTGAAATTCAATGCTTACACATTATATATTATAATACTGTATACATTTTGTTAACATTTTTGACTGTAGTATCAAACAGGTTATGATAAATCATGCTTTTACATATCCGTCCAGTCTATTTGAATAGAGTTAACCATCAAACTCATTTTTATAAAGTACACTATTAAACATGGTTTCATTTTAATCCTAAGGCAATTTACAGTATTAGTGTATTTATTACAGTAAATAATATTTGTTCATATTGCATAAATCATGATATTCTTTATCAGAATGTGTTGACTAGACATGAATATGTAACTACTGTATTACAATTATTAATGCTTCTTTATAAGACTCAGAATCTGTTATTGAACACTTTAGTATTTCCTGATGCACTGAAGATTAGTACATGATGTACAAATACATTTTTATGAAATCATTGTGTATTAATATATTGTTTACATATGGACCTTATAGTAAAGTGTGAAGACTAATAATGTAACGGGAATATAACCAACATTAACAGGCCACTTGGTTCAAACCACTCATGAACACTTGTGGTGTATATGTAATTGAAAAATTGCTTTTTACACAATTTATAAAGAAGTACAAGTAACGCATAATGTAATAAATTAAAACAGCATGTGCATATTTAGAGTATGAGAAGCACAGAAGCATGCACACATTGTATTTCTGCTCTTCTGAGTTCACGATTTACTTCCTTTTTTTTTTAACTTCCTGTGTGTGTGCAACCACATAAACACAGATCTATCAGGTCACATGACTAGAGATATCAGTAGTTTTAAAGTTTTACGTTATGCCGAAGTGGTTTGTAGATGTCGTCTTTAGAAGGCGGAAAAGGAGACATGACTTGGGTTGGCAAAGATAAAAAAAATAATAATAATTAGTCTTCCTACACTTTATTATTTCCTGCTATTAAGATGCAAATCCTACATCTGCAGGTTTCTCCAAAAGCAATAAAAACTAGTCGTATTTTGGTATTAAATTGTACTGTAAGAAAAAGTTGTTTTACTTTACCAGACTACAAAGCTTATCCTTTGGATGAGCAACAAATACCTTGAACTCCACACACACATACACACACACACACACACAGACCGCATTGCACATACAGCATTAGTGTAAACCCTGCTACAAGGAGGCTACATTTGCAAGATGAAATTAGTTAGTGAATATTTCTGTAAGTTTCATATCTGCTGTATGATTTTAACTTATACGCTTTTACAAAAATAATGATTTCTGAATCATATTCATGAGCAGCACCTGCCCACATCCTGTGAAGCAGGAAGCAAAGTGAGCATCAACAGACACTGATCTGAAGGCCGTTAGTTACAGAAACACACACACACACACACACATTTCTCAAACTACATGGTTGTAGGAATTAAACACATACCAACACCATATCTCTCAGTGATGGTCCGGGTCCATGGAGCCATGCTGAAGCCAGACAAATGTTTTGTCTCTGTCTGCCTCTACCCGCCTAAAGTTCCTGTCTTTCTCTCTTTTACTCAGTCCTGTCTCTTTTTCTGGTGAGTGTATGAGAGAACAAGTAATGTGCTCCTCCCTCTCTCTCTCTTCCTTCCTTTTTTTCAATTCTATACAATTCTACCCATGATGCTGTTCTTCAAACGCCTAAGCATAACACGTCTGGTGTCAGATTGTACAGTGACAACCAAACGATCATATCAGTTCTGTTATTCATGATGTATTTTTTGGAACTGTTTAATTGCATGTTAACTTCCTCTAAGATGGTTGTTTAGTAAAGCTGAGCAATAACCTGCCCTAGTAACTGAAACTTGTCATTTCCAGTTTGTAAACTCCAGGCTTTAACCACAGATAGCAGTATTTCGAGAACTCTGTGTTACCTCAGAGACATGTTTACAGCCTGCTGTATAATTCCCAATGCAAGTGCAAATGAGACCTTTATCAAACGCCAGATCAAGAGCAGCAATATGAATAACTGGAGTCAACAAATATCACACACCCCCTGTATACTCTTACAGGATAAACAACAAAAAGCAAGCCCAGCACAGAAGTGTCACCAATGACCTTGGATTGCCAAACCAGAAAATGGAACACACACACACACACACACACATACACACAGCATGAGGGATAAGTGGCCCTACATCATACATTGGGCTCAAAATGACCTATTTTAAAATGGATGCCCACTATCAAGGGCATTTCCAGCATACAATTTAAGTAGTTCCTGGGGAAAAAATAAAGAAAGATTTTTATTATTTTTTTGAAGGGATTATGTTTAAGGCATTAGCCCCTGTCGGATTCTGTACATCTCATATTTTTATACATGAGTATACAGGTGCCATCACGATACATTGCCCCTAGGTGTACGTTTACGGTACTCATGCAATGGAGCGCAGCCCGCGCATCAATTCCTAAATATTAAAAGTTGTAATGCTTGAAAATGGAGCACTCAAACCTTCGTGAAAGGGAGCACAGGTCCTTATGAAGATCCCTCACATCCTTCTCACTGTGTTAGGTGTGGCTTAAACACATGCACTTAAATTCTCAGCCATGTCAGACTTTTAAAAACTTTTTTTTAAATATGTATATTTTCAGTAGGCACGGTGGTGTAGTGGTTAGCACTGTCGCCTTGCACCTCCAGGGTCTGGGTTCGATTCCCGGCCAGGCTTGATTCCCGTCTCTGTGTGCATGGAGTTTG
>JAQQZS010000012.1:11523050-11540333 GCA_030068045.1 Platyallabes tihoni
TGGACAACCGATTCCAGGTCCCGCCTTGACAGTATAGACTTAATCTTTGCTATTCGCCTCAAATGGAAGAAACAGGACTTGTCGTTTACCATGATCCTTAAACTGTCCTTCTTGACCCTAGACGCTACAGTATATATACATTGCAGTCAGGTCGTAGCAGATTTCATCTTATTTGTCAAATATTTAATCATTGCCTTATGAAGGGACAACAGCACAAAATGTTTATGACTCCTTTAATTGAGATGACTGTGACCATGACTTGAGAATGACAAACAAAGACAAAGAGGAAACGTAGAAAGAGAACGGAAGCAGGACAGTCATAGTTAATGGAGATATGTTAAAGGAATTAAGGATATACATCTGATTCTAATTGTTTATTCTAAATTACCACTAGATGTGAATGATTGTGTGTGTGTATGTGTGTGTGTATGTGTGTGTGTGCGTGTGTGTGTGTGTGTGCGTGTGCTTGTGTGTGTGTGCATGGTACCCTGCGATGGACCGATGTCACAGCATTCCCAGAATAGGCTCCATTTTCCGTAATTCTGGACAGGATAAAGCACTTAATAAAACCGAGTGCATTTTTAAGCAAGAAAATAGCAATTTAACTTCTGCTTGAGTAAGCATAGAGTTGCATAGAATAATAATATTAAATGAATTTTAAAAAATTAGTGCCAATGCTCGTTTGAACACTTTTAGAAGAAAAAGTACCTTATGGTTTTTTGTTGTTTGTTAATTTTTATATTCTCAGCTTTCTAAAGGTGCTCTATTAGGAACCCATTATTGAAGGATTCAAGATCGAATCTTTTATAGTGAAAGAAACCAAATTACCCTTTAAGGTGCTAGATCGGCCTTCTTCCCAAAGATGTATAAAATAGTGATGGTTTAAAATTTAACTTTTTTCAAAATAGCTAGTGACTAGATATCTTGATGTTTTGGTAATAATCGACAGGCATACAATATACATTAGGAAATATGTACAGTATATACTGTACATACAAAATATTATCAATATTTTCTGTGACCTGCCTTTGTCTTTACTATCAAGTTATTCCATGGGAAAATCTTTGAATTTTGATGTATTCTCCAGTTAACTTGATGATACCTTTATTATGACTGAGCTTTTCCTTTGTTCCTGGTGGCTTTTCTACTGATGCACTAATTATGAGACTGTAAAGTAATTTGAATAAAATGTATGTATAGTAACATAAATTATAGGACACTTTTGCACAGTAATGTGCATTAATATGAATTAATTTCTCAACATATCTTTGTACCAGCATAACACCACAGCGATTTAAAGGAAGAGACTAGACGTTTTCAGACTAACCAGGTCAGATTTTCTGCATCAATGCATTCAAGCCTTCGCACAAATAAACACTAGCAGCAAAGCCCAAGTCTGCAGTATGAAAAGCCACATGTCTACTCAACAGTCAGTTTCGAAGGAAGTGCACATCAAGCTGATGCTTGTGGGTCTGAAACTCCATCCAAGGACCAGTAGTCTAGTTTAACTGAGGGTGCATATATACTTCACCTGTAATGTTTTTTTTTCATGATTTTCCCTGCATTCTTTTTTAATTGTTCCTTTCAGGTGCAGGTTAAGACATATGGTCCCAAAATTCTCTAATATATTTTTTAACAAGTGAATCTTGCCACACCCACTTAAATGCTACCTAGTGAAATGAAAAAGCTAAAGAACCAGCATTTGTCTTTATACTTCTATAGAAAAAGCTAAAAAGCATCTTCTCTTTCTTTCCTTTATAAAGCTGTTAGGTTTATTTTTAGCTGGAGCTCTCAGATGAGTCATTCACTGAACACTCAGTTCAAATTAAGCTGCCTATCTTAAGTCGTTTAGCTACCGAATCAAAACAGATTGTTTAAGGAGACTACTGTCATGTTTGGTGAAGTGTCTAAATGTGGCCTGAATCATATTCAGTGTGTTTAGACTTGAGGGAAATGTCTGATTGTAGATAAAAAAGGAGAGTCTGGTTGTGGAAAAAAATTAAGGTCAGACCTCATATTCAGATAACATGAAAATGTGAACCAGACGTTCCCTAAAACAGAAACGATCAAAAATGTTTTTCTCATGAAAATGTAGGTAAGATAACATGGAATTTTATTGTAACACTGAAACAAAAACAATGTTCAATAAGAGCTATAAATGATCTATTCTCCATAATATTCTTATATTCAAAGTTAAAACTCACACATTCATTCATTCATTCATTCATTTTCTATACCGCTTTATCCTATGATCAGGGTCGCGGGGGACCTGGAGCCTATCCCAGGAGACTTCGTGCCAATCCATCGCAGGGCAAAACTCACACAATGTTTCTCAATAATTAACATTGTTTAGAACATTGCTTATAAAGTGCTTTGCGTTATTGTACCTGTAACCTTAATGTGGCTGAAAGGTTATAGGGTGATTTGTACACACTTATTGTCCCTTTAATTAGGAATATCTGTACGGTTTCTCATTCATGCATTCATCCAACTGCCAATTAAGAAAAAACAACAAAACATAAACATGGATTACTTTGGGGCAGCTTGTATCCACTGTGTCCTCAGAATCCCGTTCATGCTGAAATCAGTGGAACTCTATATGGCCATCTGCAGCTGTAGGTCATTTGACTCAAGAAACCTTTTTGTTAATCACACTTGTAAAAAGTGGCTAAATGTGAGTTTCTGTAAACTTCCTGTCCACTCGAACCAGTTTGTCTATACTCCTCTGACCTTTAAAGACGCTTATATATAAAGATCCCAGAAGATCAGCAGTTCCTAAAATACATAAATTAGCCTGTCTGGTCAGTAAGATCGCTTCTAATGTTTGATGTGAAACTAATCATAAAACTCCATTCACTGCAGCGATTGAATAATTTGCACGATTGAACAGGAGTATGTGTGTTCCTTAAAAAGTGGCTAGATATTACTTGAAAATCTTTCTTATTTAGTTTTTTTATGAGTAAGCCTTCAGGTTTGAGTTTATTTTTATTTAACTTTCATAAAGGAAAAAAGGGTGAGAGACTGGTGAGGAAATAACTATTGAAACATAAATCATGTGTGAAAGGAAATTTGGACAACATTAAATGTAATTATAAACTGTATAACAAGTAGGACTCTTTTTCATTGACAAATGACAAAGAAATTAATTGACAAATGTCCACATTTTTATTGTGTAATAAAAGTTAAACCCTTTGGGATTTGCTGTTATTAGAAAATAACCATCTTCCGGGTACCGTAACAGTAACTAGCCTTCATGTCAAGATGCATCATTGGCTATTTTCCTGTAACAGTACTGTTTTATTTGTGTTGATATCATATTCCTCATTCCATAAAAATGATGTGTGTTGGGTGGGGGGTCTTCTGAAATGCTGACTAACATGTAACAGGAATGCATACAGTCAGAGTATATTTGTCTATATTACCACAGAGGTGTGTGAATAAATACACCTGAGTCTATTCCTACCAGTGGTCTATAATAGTAAAATATGCAGTACATCAGTACATTCAGTATTCTCTAGATGATTTATCTTGCTAAATTATTTGCTGCTGTTTCCAAAACCATTGGGTCTGGGTCTCTTAACTGTTTTTAGTATGCCATGAGAACTTCAATGAGTTAGGACACACTTCTTTTGCTTATGTTTTATGTCATTTATTACAGTGCTTCCCATAACAATTTCTATAAAATATAGCCATAAGCCTGTCACATTGTAAGAAGCAGCTTTATCAAATGGTGAATGGTGTATGGGAGCTTACAATCATTTTAAGGATGAAATGACCTTCATCCCCAAACATGATTTCTCAGACTGCTCAGCCTTAGAATAACCTGTCAGTTCAAACCTAAGCAAACGCTTATTTGGAAGAAAGCAGCCCTTCACAGCACCATGTAGCACAGAGTGCAAACATCTTTTACATTGACTGTACAGATTTAGTTACATGCTCTTGGCTCAAGATGCTGATATTTTTCAAGCTGATTACATTTAAACTGTGCATTTCCTGGTACTTCCTGATTATGTGCTGTAACTGATTCAGTATTAATTAATGAAACATGATTCATAGTTTGCAAGCCATTAATCTTAAATAGTTACTAAGGCATTTATGTAAGACAGATAACAATATATGAACACTATTTAATTCAATTCAATTCATTTTAGGTTTGTTTGTATAGTTTATTTAGCAATGGACAATGTTGCAAAACAGCTTTACAGAAAAAGAAATTTCAGATATAAATTTAAAACTGTAAAATCCAAGATACATTTATACTGTTATCAATTTAATGGTATGTCATAGCTAAATCCCAGGATGATTTCAAATTAAACCTTGAGAAGAACTGGCATCAAAAGGTTGCTCATTTGGGTGATACCAGGTAGCATGAGTATAAATAAATCCCTTCTATAAATCGGTGATATTTTGTCGAAAGTGCAATTACAGCAAATTTATTTTAGCTAACATGAATTCCACCTTGTTGAGGTTATTAACTGTTCACTGATGGAGACTTGGGCACATGGCAATTATAGTCCTAAAACTATAAGAGTGACTACACCTTCATGGTTTCAAAGTGGAACTGTTCTTAGTCGCCATACAGTACATACCCTTAAGCAGAGTATATGAGGTCATCCTCAGCAGCAGTGAGCTTTGTGTGATGAGAACTCCAACAAAACGTTGGGCACCTGTATGGATCAGGCAGGAGGTCTAGAGAGCAGAATGGATCATATAATTAGTCGTGCTCACTGTGCAAGCAGGAAGTCCAGCAGAACTAGCTATGACAGGATAACAAAAGCAAGAAGGAAATACAGACATTGAAGGCTCCCTGGAAAGTAAGACAACCAGTCACTTGGGAAACTGGGAGTTCACGGCATCCAATTCATCTAAACATTTTCAGGTTAGACTTAACCCTGAGACGGTGTCTGAGTCTGAAACAATAATTGGTAGGCTATTTCATATGTGATTTGTAAGCAAAAGATCCAACCCCTTGCTGTAGTCTTAATTACACAAGGTACAACCAATTACTCTGCACCTTCTGATTGAAGTAGATGTGGCAGATCATAGAATATGGTTCACTTGGGTGAATTACTATATCTTCTGGGTTTAGTAAGGATTCTGGCTGCTGTGGATTAACTTTAAAATAGAGCTGTTATATAAACCTAATGAATAATGAAAAGGCAGTACAACAATCTAACCTAGAGGTAATAAGTGGATGAACTTGTTTCTCTGATTCATGTAGTGACATTATATTAGCAATTATTCCATTTTGTAATATTGTCTACATCAAATATAAAAGGTTGAAATCAATAATTATACCAAGATCTTTTTTTTTCATGTCTCTGAGGAAACAGAAAGAAACAGAAACGTACGCAGTCACTGTGTGATTACAAAACTTATTGTGGTTGCATGTGGTACCAGACCTTTTGCTTTGTCAGAATTAAGCAGAATAAAGTAAATAAACACCCAGAGTCTAATATTCCTTGATAAGCTGGTGTTTACATGTTTACAAATAATATTACCAAGAGGACACATACTGTATATAGGGATAAAACATAAAAACAGAAATTTGTAGAACACCGAACTTTATTAACTGTATTTAGAGAAGCTGGCATTTACATATATTGTCAAGCAACACAAATACAGAGACAGAAGTAAGTAGGTAATAGGTCATTTACACCAGCAGTAGGTCATTTACCACTTTAACGAGAGTTGTCTCTGTGCTATGATTCATTTAATAAGTGATGGTATGACTCATATGTAGGTATGACCATAACTGCTGTGCTACACAACAAAACATAGCATAACCTTATGTAATAAAAAATAGGTACCATTAAAAAAAACATGATAATAGAATACAATCATAGCTGGGCCTTCCTATATACTCACTACGCATGTTGCATAGGCCCCCACACAATGAATAGGCCCCCAAAATAAACAAGCCCTCATGTCAAAGCAAGTGTCAATGAACAAGTTTTGTGAAGCATAATTATCCTTAGTAACATGAAAAAAAAACTCCATGAGAATGCTCTGCAGAAACAGCAGTCTGGTAAAGCAGTATTATTCCAGCTTAATGTGAGTGATAACATAGGTTACGTTACAGTGCAGTGCAGTTGCTAACCTAGCTAGGTAGTTGCTTCTTGGTCTGTCTTTGCCAGATAGCTTGTTGACAGACATTGTCCATGACAAAATTTAGGGTGAAGCACAAGTATTTAAGAATTCAAGCCATTAATCTTAAATAGCTACTAAGGCATTTATGTAAGACAGATAACAATATATGAACACTATTTAATTCAATTAAATTCGTTTTAGGTTTGTTTGTATAGTTGTTTTTTTTTTTAACACATGAAGCAACATGTGCTTCATGCGTTTATATGCTCATATTTGTATATACCAAAATGTGCTTTCCAGAAACAACCTTGGATAGAATGAGTGCAAACAAAATGGATACGATGGCACATTTTAAAGCTGTGCTTAATTTTAAAACCCCATTTTGCTTTGTATCTGTCTATTTATGCAATGACAGATGGAGTAAGTTGTTTCTGGGGTGTCAGGTATTAATTACTGTGTGGAAGTGGGACATGGCTCACAGAACAGCCCTTTAGCAGAATCTTGCTTAGTGACCCAGGTTAGGTCTGGTTCTGACTACAGAATACAACAGTAAAATGGTTTAGAGTACAGTATATCAGAGTTAAAACTATACAGTAAAATTTTCCCTTTTTTGCAATAATACCTATAGCACGGTAGCTAAACGCTGGTCCAAAGATTGGACTTTAGCTAAATAAGTTGCATGCATGTGAATATACTGTTTACTTTGATATGATGTGAGTATTATCGTTTGTAAATGTTTTATAGCGATACAGTTACACAATGGATGGAGCAACTCTGATGTTTGTCAGTTCTTAGATTTGTGTTCCATCATATGCCACACCTCACACAAAAAGAATAAAACAATTAAAGATTTTTTAATATCACCCATTGCACCTTGCAGCAGTGTTATGTTTAAAAGTTTTCAGAAATAGAGAAGGCAAGAACACAACCGCAGACAACGAGACAATATATATATATTCTGTATATTCTGTATATTCTGTATAATTATGGATTAACTCAATGTAGTTTGAAGAGACACAACCTCTAGATTTGTAGAAGATGGTCTCCCTTACTTTTATAAATGCCACAGGATTAATATCCCCCAAATATCTCTCTCTCTCTCTCTTTCTCACTCTCTCTCTCACAGACGGTGGTGGGAAAGGCTCCTTATAGGGGAGGAAACTAGGGGGGCTGTCCAGATATGGGGAGGGTGCACTGGGTAGAAACTACAGCCGAAAGTTCCTACCAGAGTCTCTGTGTGTGTTTGTATTAAATATATTTATATACCCAACACACAAACGATTATTAATTACTGTTAAAGTATGTGCAAGGGTGTGTGTGTGTGTGTGTGTGTGTGTGTGTGTGGGGGAGGACATTATTCTAATGTCCTCTATGGGTGATTATCAAGGAGAATATATAAGCACTGTTCCAACACACAACCACACACACACACACACACACACACACACACCAACACACACACACACACACACACACACACACACCACACACACACACACACACACACACACAGTCTCTTGCTTTCTCTATCTCAGTTTGTAGTGCTGGTGAGAGTGGTGTTGAGTGATTAGGCCAAAATTATCAGGCGTTAACTCCACAGTACTGTAGCCAAACTTCCATTAAGTCCTACTGACAGCGAGAGCAAATACACTGCTCTGACGTAAAGCTCTCAAGCACAGTATCACACTAGCTCCCACCTCCTCCTCTCCTGCTTTTATGTACACACACACACAAAGACGCACAGCCTTTCATCATGTTATCAGTGTTAAACATGTTATCAATGCTTTAAAAAAATTCCACATTTAGTCTATAGGTATTATCACAGGGAAGTGGTCTTGTACATAAGCACACAAGAGGAAGTATAATAAGTTATTGTTCTGCTTAGAAAACTTTCACACCTAAATGATTAAGCTGAAATGTGATTTTCTTTTAGAGGTGTGTGACATGCTTAAAAAAAGTATTAGATCGCAATATTTGATGTCCCACTTTTGGGCCATGTTTCTACCTCAAGTCCAGTGTTCCCATGATAGATTAAGGCTGCACCCTGACTATGACCAGGATAAAGTGTTTGGTGAAGATAAATGAATGATTAAAATAGCAATTCCAAGGCACCAGAAAAAGTCGTACTTTATAAACCAGTCCAAATTTGGAAGAAAAAAAAATCACAGTTGGTGTCTTCACCAAGAAAAAAAAAAATAGAGCAAACATGTGTCACACTATTATCAATGGATTAAGAGTACAAGGGAATCAGCATATTCTCATGATAAAGCTTATTGAGACATTGTTTGTCATGATAGTAATATATTGTTATAAATTGAGTTATCTTCTTATCCACAGAAGCAGAAAGGGGGAAAAATGGTGCACTGACTATGCTCAACACAAGGGGGCAGCAGATTCTAACATGTCTTATAAAAAGGACTAATCTGGCACCAAACAAGGATTCAGCTGTTAACCAGTGGACTTGGAGATGGATTTGTTTCAACACAACTAACACAAAGCTCTAAACGAGGCTCACAGGCTGGCTGTCCACCTAACATGATCAATTATCCACATTAAGATAAATTTGCTATACATTCAGTGATCCATTATTAAAATGTGGTCTCAGATAGCATTAGGTGTGATTCTATCCATCCTCATTTTGCTAACGGTGTGTGGAAACGTGCTGGTGTGTCTAGCTGTCAGCACAACCAGACGCCTGCGCAGTGTCACCAACTGTTTCATTGTGTCACTTGCCATTACAGACCTTCTTCTGGGGGCTCTAGTTCTCCCTTTCTCCACTCTTATTGAGGTGACTGGTGATTGGCCGCTGGGAGCTCACTTTTGCAACATCTACATTTCGATGGACGTCATGCTGAGCACGGCTTCTATTCTTAACCTCCTGGCCATTAGCATAGATCGCTACATTGCAGTCACAATGCCTTTACGTTACCCAACAATTGTGCTTCCGTGGCATGTTGGTACGTCATTAGCGGTGATCTGGTTGGTGTCCATTGGTGTGTCATTCGTACCTATTCACCTGGGCTGGAATACGGTGGACCAAACAGTGCAAAATCACGGTAAGGATGACCCTGCGGGAGACTGTCGCTTTGAGCTAAATCCAACTTATGTGCTAGTGGATTCATTAGCAACCTTTTATCTCCCCCTGGTGGCAATGTGTTGGACTTATTACCGTGTGTTCCGCATTGCACGGGCTCAGGCAAAGCGAATTCTTTCCAGACATCGAGCTTGCTCTTCAACTGCCATGTCTTCATTATCAGGAGTATCAGTGTTAGCACTACGTGAACATAAAGCTGCAGTGCGATTAGCAGTTCTGCTGGGTGCCTTTGTAGTTTGCTGGTTTCCCTATTTTACATTTTTCACCATTATGGGAATACGAAAGGAGACAGATCCTCCACGCACGGCATACTCAGTGGTGCTGTGGCTAGGCTATGTTAACTCAACGCTAAACCCATTCCTTTATGCTGCACTCAACAGGGACTTTAGGTCTGCTTATGGCAGGCTGTTGTGTGGCTGGAGGGGTGTTAACACTCCAACAGGAACACCAATAACTCTACTAGAGGCAGGACTGTTGAATGGACTTACACCTTCCAGCAGCGGGGCAGATTTTACACCTGGAGCCTGTGTCATGCTACAGGACATGAGTAAAAGAAACACAGATAGGAGCGGTGAAACATCTCTCAGCATTGTCACTGTCCTGTCCAATGGCCACAACAGGTATTGGAGACACAAAACTAATGGACAACAGTTTGAATACACGATCCAGGGACCACTTCATAAATGTATTTAATTTTTACTTAATAAATGCCTTGTTCTTCTGTTACAAAGGTCCGATGTTCAATCATCATCTCTATCTCTGTTAATTTCTCTCTGCTAGATCATAACACCTTGAATAAATCTGGACGCTGTCTCTCTTTCCTTCAAATATTCCCAATCTATTTCACTCCAGTTTCTAATGGTCCTCCAGTGTGAAGCAGGTAGCTAAAGATGAAATGACTATAAATATTTTAATACAAAGAAGGTTTAGAAGTTCTGCATTGCAAAACTGAGATTAATGTTCTTTCTGTTATTTTCAGTAGGGGTTGTCAGCCAAAGTCAAATGAAACAGAAAAGTCTACTTAAAAACACAAATGTGACTTACAGACAATTCCTGGTTTTTGACGGTTTGAAGGACAAAGACTATATGAAGCTAACAAAAATCGTTCTGTGCTGCATGGTGCCCCCTGCAGGTCAGTGGAGGAGTGAAAAGAAATGTGAATTCTGTGTAAAGACTGGAAAGTTACACTGTTTGTCCACTACTGCTACTTTGGGTGGAAAATTGTTTCATGTCTATTCCAAGTAAATATGTACCTTTGTAAATAAACATTCATGGTTAAAAATTATTTTAGGATAGTAGTGTGTAAATAAAACGTGGTGTAAAACAGTGAATAGAAAAATATCCAATAAAAATTCAAATATCAAATCATAATTTGCCTTTGCCATTTAGACTGCTAATGTGGGATTAACTAATTCCGTATTCTGTGAAGCATAAAATAAAAATTGTACAATATAGTACTGTGCAAAACCAAGATGAAAAGCAAAAATTAAAGTATTAGATCAAACGACTTGATTTTATATATATACAAACAATTTCCACAGAAAATCTCTACAATTTAAAACATACATTTTATTTTTTCAGCCAAAGACCATGTCATATATATATGGAAATTGTTTGGCTTTTGGAAATAACCAATGCATTTTTTTTGTCTCAGTGGCACATTGACATCTCCATTCCATTCCATTATATCAATTCACGTTTTTTCCCTCCATCACTGCCTCACTCCTCTCCTTTTCTCTCCATCTCTCTCTGTGTGATGACCCACCCAACATTAAAACCATTCATCACTGCCTCTTTACCATCAAATTATCAAAGACTAACACACACACACACACACACACACACAGACATTCTTCAATAACACTGATATTTAATGGGCTCTCCAAAGCTATCCATCATCACCATTTGTCATCAAAATATCAAGAAAATAAATGTGGTGGTTGCAGACACACGCAGGACACACAGGCTTACACACACACACACACACACACACACACACACACACACAAATATACTAATTCCAGCGAGCCGTACCCTCGGGTTATGTTGTCAAAAAAAAAAAAGTTGAAGGAAGAAAAGGGGGAGATAATGACAGGACAGTGGTAATGGTGAGGTTGGGGGGAGATCTGCTCAGACTTGAAGGAAAAGATCAGCAATAGAGACAATCACTGCATTGTTTGGCGAAAATCAGTGAATGAGAGCAGGGGGGGAAGACACACATGCAGGTTTTACACTGATTACAGTCACATCCTGAATGAAACTTCAATAAGAGCAGCTACATTTAAGACTTCACAATTTATTTCTCTCAAGGGATTTCTTCTTTTTACTGCAAAGCATTTATTGTACTTAAAATAATTTATACAGCAGCAAATATCCCTGATGCTAGAATTACTGATGCTGAGTGAAATATTTCATACGAACGAAACTGAACACTTCATTTAACTTTTGGAATATTATTTATAATTTGTATCTGGTATTGTAATATGTGTATTGCCTATTTTCTATAATACTATGTCAAATTCATTATTACTTCAAGCATTTCTTTTATTAAAACTGGATAGGATATATTCATATAACATTTATGGATATAAAGCGTGTTAAAATGTGTATGAAAAAATTTATGAGAAGAAATTTATGAGAAAAAGCATTTTTTTCTGTAGGACAATAATATTTGACTGTGTTGAAAAAAATAATTTAATAATTGTGCTTTATGTTTTATAATGTTATAGTGATAATTATTATTGAATCTTTTTATTTTTCATTGAGCTTATCCTGTGAGTAGAGTTGTGGGAAGCTGGAGCCTATCCCTAAACTCATTGCACAAAGCAGGGTGCCAACACATAGCAAGGCACAAGCACACAAACACTTACACACACACTCACACACTACAGGCAGTTTGTAAATGCCTGTCAGCACACAGCATGTCTTTGGACTGTTGGAGAAAACCAGAATACCTGGAAGAAACCCACAAAGCACAGGGAGAACATACTGTACTACATACAGACTGGAGGCAAGATTCAAACCCAGATCTTGTAGGTGCTAACCCCTAATTCACTGCTGGTATAATGATTGAACTATTGTTTGTTATGAATGAATGTACATACTATGAAAACTGTTTAATTAATTTTTTCATTACATAATACAATATATTGTGATTTTATTTTCTCATGTCTGATAGCATAATGAGGAACATCTAGTGAAATTATGTCCATTTGGTCCATGGTCCATTATTGTCCAATGTCCAAAACCTTGTTTATACAGAATGCCATAAATCCACTTCCCATAATAACCATATTGAGTAAAAAATAAATAAATAAATAAATAAATAAATAAAATAGGCCAAACAAATAAATAAGTGTGATGCATGTTGGGCAATTCTCCCATAGGTTCTTAAGTAATTAACACTGATTAACCAAATTAGTATAAAAGTGGAAAATAATGACATGGTTCAAAGCTGTTTTGCTCTTCAGAAACATAATTGCCTAAATCATTAGCATTGCAATTAGCAAAACATGTCTATTCAACTGAGAATTATTGGAATAATGTGATATCAGCTGGGTTAATGCTACATTTTAATGTCTGCCTGTTAAATTACATTTCAACATTTATCTGAAAGATGAAAAAGAGAGAACAAAGACGTGTGAGTATAAAATAAATAAATAAACTTATGGAGACAAATCAAGTGCTTTAACACTGATCAATTTGATCCAATAGGACACACAGGACTCTGTCTTAAGATCAGTGTCATTCGAGCAGAATGATGAAAGTCCGAGTCCGAGCAAACGACCACTCTCTCTGCCTCCCTCCCTCTGTCACACATTCATTGTGGGTCTGTGATGGAATTTAATATGCAACTTTTGTTATCGAATAATAGTCACATGTGTCTCAGCACATGCTGCTTGCAATATCTCTGAGAGTGCAGGTAATGCGATAGAGGCAGCAGGACCTATTCATCACTCTGACCGTGCACAATGTGCTTTATTATTTTAATGCATTTCTCAGCAATTAAAAATGATAGATTGCAGCTTGTGGTTTCATCCAGGAGGTCTGGGTGTGTGATTGTGTGGTCACTTTAACCTACAATTACTAGTGTTAGAGTGCAGCAAGAGAGTGAACTACCAATCTTTTACCTCTCTCTCAGAGAGAGAGACACAGAGAGAGAGATTACACTCTTACTGTATACTCTTGTATCTGTCATTGCTCCCTCCTGTAAATGAGTAGCACAGTACAGCCTCTTCCACCCACACTCATCAGAATGTTATGTTAATTAGTTAAGGAGGATTGCATTACAGCTGATGCTCAATTAATTTGTAATTAAGGCTTATTCGTTCAGAGATTTATCAATACATCTCTCAAGCACAGTAGAATACATCACGTACATATAGTACAACAATTTAATCTAAAATGGTAACATTACTATTCCTGTACAGTAAATAAAGCCCAGTTGCGCAGATTAACAAAAGTCAGCATTTTAAAGTGGAGAATGCAAATGTTTACTTCATATGTGTAATTAACTTAATTATTATATAACATAATTATTTAAATTCAACATTATAATTTTTTGGTGTTCTTTGATAAATGTGCATAAATCTGTATTCATGTATTTTTGCAAGGGTAATAATAATAATAATAATAATAATAATAATAATAATAATAAGTAGTAGTAGTAGTAGTAGTTTGCTTTTCATTTCATATTACACTTAAAGTTAAACTCATATGCACAGGGTGGGCTGTTTCCATGGTGTAATATTGATATTGTATATACCTTACATCATAATATTGATGAATAGAAATTTCTAACCATTTCTACTAATGTTTACAAAAGGTGACCACACAGTGTTTGTTGTTCAATTAAAGGGAATTATACAAATACTACAAAAAATACACTGAAAAATGTATTTATTTAAACATCTTTGATACACACCAGTGTGCACTTGTCTAGTGATACATTAAAAAAAATAACAGTAACACTAATGCTAAGCATTTAAGGGAAATTTGGTGGGATGGGGAAATTAAAATACACAATATCATTAGCCCAACTCTGTTGAATTCTTAATTCCTAATGGTATGAAAGTATTGATTAACTTTCTCTAACATCATCCCTAATAATATTGCTGATATTAATCCCTAGTAATATTGCTGACAGGGTGGCAATCCATCGCAGTGGTGTTTGATATGCTTGTTCTAATGCATTATTGTTTCTATAGTTCACAAAACTCTGTTTATCTGTTGATAAGATAAAAGTTTCTTTGTTTACATGTCTTTCTAAGGAGTCTGCAGTGTCAGCAGTTTGTAAGAGCCAGAGGGTAAAGCTGGTCTTTCACATTTTTTGACACAGGAAAAACTTTACAGGGCACAGGGCAGTAACACAACAAGTTTTTTTTCTTATTAACTTCAAGAGAGAAGAAAAACCTCTGAAATATTTTCATCGTCAGTTCTGTTATATACTGTATACTATACAGACTAAATATTTTTTATCTTAGTTTTTATCCATCATTCACTCTGTCTCGCTCTGTGTTTGCAAATGTAATGACTTTTTAATGTAAAGTCCATAACAATTAACTTGGATATGAAGCCATGACAGCCACACTACTGCTGATATTAGTTAGTCAGATATTAGTTTTACTACCATCCCTCTGCTTCTATTCCATGGTGCATGATGGTAGAGTTCGGTGTTGTTATTTGTTTGCTGTATATAATTCATCATCAGTCTTTTTATTGCCTTTTTTGTATTGGTAATGATTTTTGTATTTTGTGTTTGTATTCCTCAGTGTGACTACATTAGACAGTAATGTAATCGTACATATAGTAAGTGCTTTATTTAATACACAGCTTTATTCTGCTGTCACCTCATCAAGTGCACATAAGAACTCACTCAAAGATAGCAACACACGCCACACAGTCATCATTAACAAATACATTCCCCTAACCCTCACACTCATGGGTTTCCTCTGTGAAGGACAATCTGCTCTACATTTGTCCCTGCCATCTTGCACCTCTCTGCATGAGTGTCAGTGGCCTGTACGTGTGTTTGTATACTATATGTGCATCCCAGTACTACATCCCAGTTTAGTGGAACAACATGAATGTACATGGTAATACGTATATGTGCGTAAAATTAGACCTTCATATTATCTGTGGTCCTGTGTTTATGTGTAACTTTTTTTTTAAATCACTATTTTTCTTTTCCATATTCATGTTGAGAGAATGAGAGATGGGCAGCTGTTGAGTCCTCTCTTGGCCCATAGGGGGCCTCACACCAATCAGCAGAGCGCAGTGGGAATCAATTATCACCAGAGGAAGGGGGCAGGAAACACCCCCAAAAACATATGACACATTGTCTAATAGAATAACAATCACACCTTAACACACACACACACGCAGTGATCACCTAATGGCCTTGCACCTTTTGTTGAATTGAATTTTCATTAGTGTAAAATAAAAACACTGCTGTTAACCCTGAACATACACCAGTGTGCACTTGCTTAGTGACACAGTAAAAATAACAGTAACACTAATTCTAAGCATTTAAGGGAAAGTTGGTTGGATGGGGAAATTAAAATAAACAATACTATAATAAAGTGAACATCATTCCTAATAATTTTGTTGATAATATTGTTTATTGGTTGTTAATATGCTTGTTCTAATACATGATTGTTTCTATAACAACTTAATTAGATACTTGTATGGCAGTGCTTCACAAAACCTTGTCTTACTGTTGTTATGATTAAGTTTTGTTTATTTACATGTGTGTTTAGCACTTTTCTAAGGAGTCTACCGTGTCAGTGGTTCGTAACATAGTGGTAAGGCAGGGGGCAGTAACACAAGTTTTTTGTTTTTTGTGTTATCAACTTCAGGAGAAAAGAAAATAAGTGAGGCTTATTATTTCAAATTTGTTTTGAAGACAATATATTCTATATTACTATAAACTTGGGAAAATGTATATTCAATTATTCATTAATTTATTCATCTTCTATACTGCTTTATCCTGTACAGAGGCCTGGATCCTATTCCAGGAGAGGCACAAGGCAGAGTACATCCTGGACAGGGAGCCAATCCATCGCAGAGTGGAAAATTTATATGTGATGTTTTAGTAAGAAATGTAATTTTCTAATAAATAACATTTCTGTGCTATAAGACAGTTTAAATATGCTGACCATTTTTGATGGAAAACAATAAAAAACATTGTTGATTATTTTATTAAAACAGTATTCATGCACATTCATATTTAAATGTAGTCATTTTGCTGATGCTCTAATTCAGAGTGACAAAAAAAAGAAATCAGAAGATTCGGAGAAACTGTAAGTATTAAAAACTTGAAAGACTAAAACTTTGTGCTGATTTGTGCAAATGCAAACTGAATTGGAATTATACTAATTGTTGTTTGAAGACGATTACAAAAAAAAAAAAAAAAACAGATGCTATGCATTAAGACTCTAAAAGGGAAATATTCTGTAAACCAGCACAAACACCATTATTCTGTCCCAGAGTGCAGTGTGATAGGTACGCCACTATAAAAAAAAAAAGTTTAACAAAATTTAATTATTGTAAATAATGCTATTATTATATATAAATAACTTTTAAATAGATTTGAATACATATACAAACTTTAATTTATTGTTGTAAAATAAATGTCATGAAGCCAAAGTAATTTTGATAGAAGTAGATAGAAGCTATGGACTACTCATAACTAAGTCCATGCACCTTCAGTGAAGATGGCCAAAGTCAATGAGATCCCCTCCACACTTCTACTCGGACATTCTATAATATGTAGAGGATTTTTATGAAGTTCTTTCTATTTGTACATAAATGTTAGTTTGTAGCCAGCTTGCTTATTTTATTGGCCTTAGTTCACATAAGTATGTGAACAGAAAGTTAACAGATAATGAGCATGGTTATGTACAAGGATATGACCTCTGTTGCAAAGTGATGAAAAACCACACTTAATGTAAGGTAATTGTTTACCTCTGTCATGCACACTCAGTCTACGGCCAGCACTAGGACCCGGAAACAAAGCGGTCATTAACCAGGAAGTATAAAAGGAGTAAACAAACCATAGCATAACGCTCAGTCATTGAGTTCGGCCCATGTCGGTTCGT
>JAQQZS010000012.1:11556727-11570337 GCA_030068045.1 Platyallabes tihoni
GTGTAAATGACTTCAGAGTATTCCTTAACGCCATTTTTTTTTTTCTTTTTACGTATCACAAACCATATTCACATTTCCTGGTGAAATTTTCTGAAGGTACTATGTCACTGACACTTGAATGGTGCCTTTATTTGTGCGACTGTGTGATGCGTGTGATGCCAAATCTGAATCTAAGAGATAACATCCAAACCATACAAACTAACTCTTGGTCATAAAAGAAGGGGATTGGTTTGAGGTTAATTCTGAGGTTAAATAACAGGTTTATTGTGAATTTAAGATGATGAAACCTGATCCCAGGTGTAGCCTTCAACATGCCTATCATTACTAAGAAAAAACCTACGTGTATTTTATTGTAGGCTGACAGAAGGAGGACAACATAGAAATAATAAACAAGAAAGAAAGAAAGAAAGAAAGAAAGACAAAAAGGAAGCAAGCAAGCAAGAAAAGGTCTCGCTTTAAGTTTCAGTCTATTACAAAGGTGTAGATCATCACGTGGATTTACCAGACTGAAGGGCTCATGTGGCCTTTCTTATTTCCCCCTCCCTGGCGACAAGCGTGTACAGTAAGAATAGCCGTTGTGTACCTTCTCTGCTAGGTACTCGTTTATTGACTTCTTTACAACGCCTAAATACAATGCAGATTAAACTCTTGTACTTTAAAATACATTGAATGTGCTTTAAGAATGAATTACTGTAGGATAATGAAAGAGAAACACACACTGAAAATATCTTTGGTAAAAGGGTAAGCATAATATACAAAACCTTTACACCTTGTCAGCTTTTTAAAAATCTAATATATATATAGCTTTCTATTATTCTTTGGAGGCTTACACCCTGCTGAGATAAAGCCTATTTCTACAGGGTCAGTGCTATTTTGTTTCGCCGGAAGCTGATGTCATGTTTGTCAATGTGCGATGGGACGCTGCTCGCTCGGCTCCGGGTCACACTAGTGCTTGGTGTGGTGATCGTATCCCTCGGTTCAGTCTCGGGTCCTCCACGATTTTTTCCTCCACAACATCGGAATATCCAAATGAACACCACAAATCCTTCGAGAAGCTCTGCTATTCCTCCTGTGTAGCCCAGGATGAGGCAGTATCCGATACGGATGTCGGTAGAAGGAGCATTGATGTCCATCATGATGTGGTTAAACCATGCGACAGGAATAAGAACCAGAACCCCGGAACACAAGATGAGAAAACCACCGACACCCGCCCACTTTATTCTCGGTATTTCGGTCCAGCAGGTGGTTCCGACAGTCATCAAGCCGAGACCGATTAGAGCCACTATCAGAGAAGCCACCGTCATCCTGCGCGCGACTTCGATGATCTGATTATTAAAGTATTCAATGTCCTCGTGGTTGCACAGGACGTCTCTAGAGTTCATAAAGGACCTGCAGATATCCCAGATTCCCTGGTGTAGCATTAAATCCGCGGGATGCCCAGTGATGTTGTGGACAGTGCGCCAGTTTGGTGCCACTGTAGTCGTCAGGGTCAGAATCCAGCTGCAAGGCATGGAAAATAAACCAAAGATTATAATCCCCGGGGTACGCATGGTCTTCAATATACTACAGGATGTATATACATACAGTAATATACTGTACAGTATATAGTCTAACCACTTACTCGCAACAACCAAAGACTGGGTTTTATGCACTATCACCTGATCCTAGACAGGG
This sequence comes from Platyallabes tihoni, assembly GCA_030068045.1. Classification (NCBI taxonomy): domain Eukaryota; kingdom Metazoa; phylum Chordata; class Actinopteri; order Siluriformes; family Clariidae; genus Platyallabes; species Platyallabes tihoni. The sequence continues at coordinate 11,558,402 of JAQQZS010000012.1, forward strand.
GTGTACCCAGCAAACTCCCACACTTTCTGAATTTATCACGTGGTCAGCTATTCAGTGGGAATAGAAAGCCCTCGGGTTTCTATAGCATTGTATTACAGACCGAGATAAATGAAGGGTGGCTACAAAAGCCTTAAATCTCTTAAAACGTCTAAATGTCAGTGCATGTGAACTTGCTGGCTGAGGGATTTTTATAAACGTGAACTCGTTACAGTAATCCTGTAAATGTCAAGCTTAAAAGTTTCTCTGCGTCTCTTTCATTCAAATTATTGGCACCTTGTCATTCTTGTCGCTGCGTGGTTGTTATTGTATTCCCTTTTGTGGGCAACCAGGTGCACCTTGTTCACTTCCTGAAGGAAAGATCATTCACATCCTACAATGCTTAAGCGAGGCAACTGAGCCTTTTTTATGTCAATTAAATGCACTTCATGGTAAAACTAAGAAGACGTCTGAATTAGCTTATTGTGTAAAAAATGAACATGAAATCATCCAAAATGCTTAGATCAGAAATAAAGAATGTCCGGTTATAGTCTTGATTTGTACGGATTATCAATCATATTACATCACATTCTATATATAAAACAAGTGGCCAGTACCTTTGTCCATATTGTCCTGCTAAAATGACAATTACTATGTGTTTTTCACATTAATTTTATTCTGATTAAAACCTAACACCCAATCCCTTCACAGAAATGCTACAGTGCCCCCGTATGATGCATGTGTGGTCCTATGGACTATAGTTAATTTCCTTTTTTGTCTTGCATTTTATGTAGCCTTGTCCTTTGTATAACTGGCATTTAGTTGCACTCTATACACTACAGGTATCGACATATTTTATATACATTCTGAACCTGTGATACTCTATTAGCCTATGAGTGGAAACATGTTTTATAATGGGTTTGTACTGTAAATGTTTTATTTTCTATTCATTAACCGTTATTAACATAGACTCAGATGTATCTCCATTTTTCATCATTCTTTGTCTTTGTTACCGTTACGCGTTTCTATTTTTCAGCTCTACTGGCGCTGCCCATAACTCGGCGCATTGGTCACCCGTACCAGAACCGCACACCGCCCAAGCGGAAAAAGCCGCGCACGTCATTTTCCCGCGTGCAGATCTGTGAGCTCGAGAAGCGCTTTCACCGGCAGAAGTACTTGGCCAGTGCTGAGCGCGCGGCTCTCGCCAAGACTCTTAAAATGACCGACGCTCAGGTCAAAACCTGGTTCCAGAACCGAAGAACCAAATGGAGGTAAGTCCGCCTTTTAGCAACGGATGTTCTTTGACGTATTTCCCAAAGCTTTCTGAAACATGTCTAAGACTTGACCTTCATTATAAGCAAACAGTGATGGCTAACACTTTCATAATGATGAATTAATAGGATAAATGCACTAATCTTAAGTACATCAGAAAATATTTAATCGTAGACCTACATATTACGAGATTATTCATAGTCATTAATAATTGTTCTGGTTATCATCTCGTTCTTTTATCTCATCTTGATAAATTATATTAATATATAATTTGTATTATTAATGGTCTTTTCGTGCAGTGTAGGTCAGCCAAAGCTATGGACTATTAATGTAAGTTCTAAGTGTAGGTAATAAGTGGCTATTTGCAGTGTGAAACCAGAACCACAAATTTCTTGGAAAGAAACTTTTTCTTTGAAAGTTTCTTTGAGACACCCTAATCCACCTTTATCAGTGTGATAGCTATTACACTGTGTTTAGATGTTGTAAATTGTTCCATCACACAGGTGAACATTTGAACAAGTATTGCAATTTGATTTGTGTTCATAATATGTCAGCGATATTGATTCACATTAATATATGACTTGATGGCTGTTTATCTACAGTATATGCTTGTTTCACTGTATGCTAATAAATAGTGCATTTATTTATTCATCATTATGAAAGCATGAGTAAAAGTGGATCTTATAATAATATGTCACCTTTGATTGCTATAAATGACTAAATTAAACTAAAATTTCCATTTCCATTATTTTGTCTTCAAAAGAATACATTAACAAATCTGCACACCAAAGTGCAAAATGTTAAGGTTTAAATAACCTTTTGAAGATGGTGGTATTATGCACTCTCATTCTGTCTCTGTTGTCCACATTTTTGTTGCTTTGCTATCTTTCTGCATCTTATTGACTGATATTTTACTTTATTCATTTCTTGTTGTGCATCTTGACATTTTTTAATGTAATACTCTATACTTGTATGCTCATTTTCTATTAAGAACCATTTAAATTTTATCATTATTTTAATAACTGTGTGGATGTCATTTTTGCCATTTAATTTTAACATTTAATTATGCTCATCATACCGTAATAGTGTTTGTGAAACAAATGGAAATAGTGGCTTTCCCTTACAGAACAATTACATACACTTTTACTGTGATAGTGTGGGTAATATGTTTACCAAAAATTCACCAAAGATTAATAGACACCATTATTAAATAAATAAATAAAAAATAATAATAATTTTATAAGTGAATGAGTGAGTGAGATATAGATAAACATCATATACAATATACTGTATCTGAAATATATCTTTGATAAAAGATCCTATTACTGTCAATAGTTTATTTTTAAATACAAAAAGAATTACCATTTCTACAAACATATTACAGAAGAAATGCTGTAAATACTGATTACAGTAACTGCATGGCAACTTTGCTGTCAGTAAGATATCATAAATGCATATGGTAATTTTTAAATTGTACAACCCTTAATACTTTTTTAGACGACAGACGGCTGAGGAGAGAGAGGCCGAGCGCCAGCAGGCTAATCGAATGCTACTGCAACTGCAGGCTGATGCCCTCCAGAAGTCCATCAGTGAGGCAGTGCCAGTAGATCCTCTGTGTGTGCACAACTCTTCACTGTATGCCCTGCAGAACCTGCAGCCATGGGCTCAAGACAAAGCAGGCAAAATGGCCACCACTACTTCACTGGCCTAAATTAATACTGATTTTCATGAGGAGAGACCCATGAGGAGTAACTGCCATTGTGCAACTAAACAGCAGAGAATATGTTACAAGATCTAGGTGTCGTGTTGGGTAGATGACATTGGAATGAAATAATTTGATGAACAGCACATATGAGCAAAGCACTAGTTTTTTGGAGGACATATCAACATTTTAAACCACACCTGCACCCTAGGAGGAAAGTGCGATTGATCAATATCATGCCAAATATACAAATTTCCTAGTGCCAGTGCTTTATATAAAATGTTAAGGCTTAATCACAGTCTTTGAGTTTATGCTGATATGTGCAATCTTTAAGGAGGTTAATTTGTCTGTATCCTCTAAAATAATCTGCAAAAAGTTAATTAACAACTTACACTGCAGTGGGATTTGTGAATGTTAAATAATTCAATCAAGGTTTACAATTATAAGAAATATTTACTTCGTTTATAACATTTTCTTTCCATGGTGGACAGTAGATAAAATTTGTAGCTGCAAATTTTAACACATTTCAAAGGAAATAAAATGTAATACCTAAACATCCAGGCAAAAAAGCATTATTATACGTCATAATTTTTTTCTCCATTTCTGTCCATGCTGATGTTCCAGTATTATTGGCCCAAATCTAGACTGTGGAATATCTGGTTATATGGTTGACTTTTATATAAATTAGTATGGTGTACATTTCTACTCATCACCAGTGACTGTGTTGTTGAAAATAATGTTTACTATTCTTCTGAATTTCCTATGTTTACTTGCTTTGCTACTAATACTACTAAACTGTGTCTTGAGCTTCTAAATAATGTTTTGCGCCAAATTGTAACCAAATCTTGGCAAATTTTTGTTTGTCAAACAGAAACTTATTATGGTTTTAATCCTGGATTTAAAGCCTAATAATTAACATGATCATTTTTTGAACATGATCAAGTTTTTAAACTTTTAAACTGCTTTAAAAAGTGGATCTTTAGTGTTTTCATGCTCTGTGTACTGTATCTGCAGTATACTGTATGTGTGATTACCACTAACAAGAATTTGGACACATTTCCCTGTACTTTAATTGTTATTACAACCAAAAACTAGATACAATTCATGGAGAATTTTTTTCTTTAAAGAAATATGGAATGTATGTCAAAAAGGGTCAATGGAATGTCTAAATTATTAATAAACTAATTCAGCAGGGTAAGGATCTGGGTTAATGATCAGAAGGTCAGTGGATCAAGCCCCAGCTCCATCAAGCTGCCACTGTTGGGTGCTCTCACCCCATATACAGTATTGTTAAAAATTATTAAGACAACATATGCCCTATATTATAGTACTCCATGTGCATAAAACAGGTGATTTCACTAATTAGCTCTAGTCTGTCTGAGTTGTACTACTTAGAATCAGCTGGTTTAATTCTTGGATGAAACAAATATGTGGCAGGACTTTTACTTTCTGAAACTATGGTGCACAAAAATGGCTTAAACTAGGGAATTCATGAGTGAATTGCAAACTTCTGCTGCAAATTTCTGTACATAATCTTCAGGAAGCAATCAAGCAGGCATGGATCAAGCAAGAGATACCAGAGTACTGCAGACATCTTTTTGACTCTATGCCCAGCTGGATCCTGCAAAGAATAAAGGACTTCATAATAAATACTGCTTGTTGTATACCAATTTCACTGCAAAAATTATTCTTATTATCTTGATTAACATTATTTAAAAAAAAAAAAAAAAAAGTGGAAATGTCATTAAAATATCGTATTTCACTTTTGTCGCAATAACTTTGGCCACCACTTTAAATGGATTATCAGTAAGGGTTAGGTCACCATGTTTTCATGTGCTAAGTACTGTAGCACTCAAATCATTGTTTGTGGTAATCACACATACATGACAAATTCAGTGGAATTGATTCAGTGGAAAGAGATTAGGTTGATAAATGCTGGTTCTATTTTATAAGTGTCTTTGATATCTGTGTAACTATATGTAACTACACAGGCAGCTATATAAACTGATGAGAATCTCTGCACTGTAACAGTTTAGATTTAAGTACTGTACATAAATGCACACAGCTTCAGTTTGGCCCGAATAGGATATTCTTTCTATCACTGAAAGTTTAACAGGAGTCATGTATGAATTGCTAGTTTTGACTACATATATTTAATGACTATCCAGGAACTGTTTGATTATTTTAAAAATGTGGCTGTATCTAGGCATAAAGCTACAGTATGTAGCTACTGCAGATTACAGATTGGTATCAAGCCATTAGTTTTGCTGGATTGGCATGTGACAAGACAAATATATTATATAAATGATATCAATGTCAAACTTTATCTGTTGTGAAAATGCATATTTGCATACAATTTTCTTCTGCAGTTCATCAGTAATGGTGCATACTTTCACAGTAATTACATTATAGTTGCCTGTATTATCATTAGACAAAGTTACTATAGGCATTCATATAACAAGGGAGCAAATATGCTGGAGTATTTCTTTGTATAAAACACTTTGGTTTTTTTTTGTTTGTTTCGTTTTTTTTATAAAGGTCAAATTCCTTGATGTTAATAAGTTTCCGATCATAAACTAAGCCTGGTCTTTGACTAAATTTTAGACATAGATTAGGATTACTCTATATCTGAAACACTAGGTGTTCTGAACATGGGTGGAAAATGTCTATAATAAAATATACAAAACCCTGTTATGTAAATAATATTGAACCTGATATACTATGAAGAAGTTTTGACATGTTTGTCCTTCTTAATATGTTTATAAATTAAGGTAAATGGGTGTATAAATATATATAAAACAGCAATATTATTCTTTGAAATTTTTTATTGTTAAATATCATTTTATACAGCAACAGAAAGTGCTTCCTGTCTCTGTCTGCCTGCTTCACTGTCTGTTTATCTGTCTGTCCATCTGTCTGTGTGCTTCAGCTTGCTGTACAATGAAAAAAATATGGTTAAAAAAACCAGCTAAGCCCAGGAACTGTTTGCTGCATCAGTTGTGCATAAATTATAATCCACAACACTGAATATGAAAATAATGCATGGAGAGGTGCATATGATGCATGGTGTAATAGGTGCTTCTCCTTCCTCTCGCTGCTGATTCTCATCACAGTGACTAGAGATACATATGGCTGCAGGAGTACTGTGCAGTTTTGCTCAAAGAAAACATCTTTATCATCATATCCACAGCCATCATATTTTGGTAGTTGCTGGTTTGGCTGCCTTAAAATAGCATAAACACAACTTCTGGACTGGATAGAATTTTACTGCGGAATTGAGGAGATCAAATTACAGATTATGAGAACTTAAAGCAAAACGGAAATTAAATTCTGATGTGTAGAGCAGGTTTTGTAATTCAATATTGAAGTCCATAATTCACTACTTGTAGTAGTACATCACTAAATGCATATCAAAATGTCTTGCCAATTAAAGAAAATTGCAAAAGAACACCATAGGGCATCTGGTCATTTGAATCTACCAGCCACAGTTCTGTAATAAAACCTGCAAATACACAAACCACTTTTTGATCCTAACAAATTAAAAGCAAGGTTGCTTTTAATAACAGTCGGTAGAAACGCTAAACAAAAAAAGAAGAAGAAAATGTATGTAGCACTCACAACTACAAAAGATAAAATAAAGATTACAGTTAAAAATTGCCATTACATTTGTAAAAGTCTGTCATACCTTTAGTTCCATACAAAATCATGGATTGCTACAAGTCATTTAAAAGTGAATAGGTTGAATTTTTAACATGCTTTTCTCAACCTCATTAGGTAGTGAATTAAATGTTTCACTTATATTCTTTCACTTTTTGCTACTGATCTAGCCTTTCGGCAATACTTTTTATATAATTTATTATTAGTAATAAATCTGGGTATTAAATATTGGTAATAGTTTCTTAACCTTACATTTGGAACTACCCATTGGTTACATTGGCCAGATGTAGTATATACATTCACCACTTTATAAGGAACATCTGCATTCTCTCAAATTCATAGAATTACCCAATTGGCTAATTATGTGGCAGCAGCATAATACATACATTCATGCAGATACAGGACAGAAGAATCAGTCAATGTTCATATCAAACATCAGAATGGAAAAAAGGTGATCTTGCCATGGTTATTTGTGCCAAACAGGATATTTCACAGACAACTACCTATAGAGTTTTGGAGAAGTGTTTACCAAATCCATTGACCAGAAAAAATATATTTTTTGAAAAGAGAGATCAGAAGAGAAACTGACCGGATGGTTTAGGTAATTTAAATAGTCACTCTTTACAACCATAGTAAACAGAAACACACCTAAAACTGGACAGCTGTCTAGTGGTAATGCAGGTAATGCTTTTTAATCTTTATCTGTTCGTTTGCAGTGGGCTGCTCCTGCCACATGATTGGCTGATTGAATAAATGCATGAATGTGTAGGTGTACAGGTGCTCTTTTTAATGAGACTGGTGAGTGTACTGTATATTCCTTCAATTTTGTCTGAATACTGAATATCTCCAACCATACAATTATTTATTATAGACACATTTTAATGTTTTTTACAAGTTCCATTACTAAATCATATATGTTCTAGAAATATTCTAGGAATTATTTGCATTTGCAGTACCTACTGAATCATTGCTATGTTTAGGAAGTTCAGCAGCCTTGAACAGAAATAATGGCTTATTTATCACAACAAATAACCTTTGGTTAGCTTTTGAAGCTAAGCAATCTCTGTCTCTCTCCATCTGTCTCAGCTCTTCCATATCACAGTGTGTGGATAAATAGTTATATGGCTATATGCTTATTGAACAGTGCCAAAGTTTGTTATTTCACAGCTTTCTCACAATAAAACAACAAATACAATGAGGAAAAAACAATAAAGTGTAGTGATAAACAGTATAAAAAACACATGGTAATGCGAAGCCCATCTGTCTAATCTCATGCCACCCTAAGAAATGTCCTATCCTCATGCTGAGAACATCAAACACAAGGAATGTATGACAAACAGACAGATATACAGATCAATCTGGAGACAAACGTGTTAGGACAAATAAACAACACCACTGCATAAATAACACTGCCACACTGCACACAGATAAACACAGACAGACCAGGTTCAGAATTTTCAAGCAAGGAGCAGCACAGAAACACTAAAAAGCAATCCGCTTTTTCACAAGACTCACAAGAGTTATTTTTGAGACTTTATAGAATAGGGAAAAACATCCAAGAACATGCTGACTGCTGACAAAAACATGTACCAAGCTAATAAAACCTGCTTGGTGCAGAAGAAAGAAAAAAATTAAAATCAGACACAAACAATGATGACAGAATAGTTAGGTTATAAGCATTTACATCAGGCCTATAATTTATTTTCCTATTTTGATAAAGACACCATACTTGGCACTCTTTTAGGGTTTTGGCTCATGAACAGATTATTTTCTGAATGGAAACTCTCCCTGATAAACTGTTTGAGGAACGGTTTTCTTCTTATTTTAGTGGTAAGCAACCTTTGTGCTGTTAAGGCCTAAAATATTATGACTCATAATATAAAAATAAAAAAAACTTTAAATGTATAATAACATTTATTACATCTTCTATAATAACGTTAATCTAGCCTGTTCAATTAGGGTGTGGGCTGGTTCTTTGTGGAAGAGTACTGAGTAAAAATTTAGTAACATTTTCCTCTAAGCATTACAAGCAATGCTGCCTTAGTCTTGCTTTGGTTAAGCAGCACTTATTTATCCCCCTCCTTCTTTCAGAGCAAGATTATCAGGTTATCAACAGGTCATTATAATGTGCTTTCTAATAGTTAAATATTCACAACATTAAAGAATCATTACCGGCCCTGTATATAAATAAAATGAACAAAAGTCATGGTTTTAAGTGCTGACTGATCAGGTATAACATAAAACACATGAACCTGATTTTTTTTTTTTAAATGAACAAGCAAGGAGAGTCTGTTTAAATTCTGTTCCACTTGTGAGTAAATAACAAATTCATATGAAAAGCTAAAACTTTAACCTAAACCTTATTTTAACCCTTTAACTTTTAATAGAGATTGGTAAAGCTTGTTATCACAACACATTTTGAGCACATGCAGCTATTAAGAGTAACAAGAACAAGGCTGGTTTCAAAATGTCACGGATCAGTTTTGCTAGAAAACAATATTAAAAAAAATATTACCATGCTTAGGACATAGTGTTGCTATGCACATACTGTAGTGTTGTTGCACTGATGTCCAGCTACAAGAAGCTACAGATTTCTATGGTTATATGAAGGGCACAAAATGGTGTAGCTTCTTCTCTCCTTTCTTCTTGAACGCAGTAGCTGTAAACTTCCCTGAAAAAAAAATCTGTCTTTTTTTCTTTGTTTTGTGTTTGTTCCTCCTTCTTCAATCATGTGCTCCATTTATATGACATTCTCAAATAGTTGTAAGGATCTCATGATGTTGTCATCCTGTACAAAAAAAAGACAATGAACAATCTGTACTAACAAGGAAGCTTTATTTAATCAAGAAATTCTATTATTTTAACCTATTACAAGGGGCTTGCAACAGGGTACACATTGGATGGGATGCTAACCCATCGCAGAGCACAAGCACACAGTCATTAACAATTTTGAAGTCAGACAATTTTGAAACACCAATCAATCTACACATATATTTTTGAACTGTGGAAGGAAACCAGAGAACCTAGAGAAAACCTACCATGTACAGGAAGAGACGTCAAATTCCACAAAACTGACTGGAGGAAACATTTGAACTCCCAATCCTGAAAGTGCAGGGTGACAGTGCTAAGCACTAAGCCACACTGAAACAACATTATATAAGGGAAGATTTTAAACTATTGTAAATGGTGTGGACTGACTAAGAATGTTAGCTATGTTGGTACGTAATAAACAGCCATCTACCAAGCCAGCTTAGCAATAGCTAGGCAATACATTGGTAGCTAGCAATTGGCTTAGCAATAGTTAAAGTAATTAATTGTTATATATAGTTTAAGGCAACATTTGGTGCTGCACTTTTATCATTTTTGTCAGAGTGGTGAATAGGGTCTGTCCACATACCACCCAGCATATTGGGCGATGGATACTCCCCACCCTGGAGATATATCCGTCATTTTTGTAGCAGGGTCGGGTTGTCAGCTCATACGCCTGATTGTATATGAGCGCTTGGGGTTGAAAGACCTTGCTCAAGAATTGAACAGTGGCAGCCCGGCGGCATAAGGGCTCAAACCGGGGAGCAGTCCAACACTTTAGGGGCTGAGCTAAGGCCCCAGCATGTCAGACAAATATATAATTATTATGAAAAATAATTTATATAGAAAGAATCCAGGTATATCCATAATTCCAGAGTTTAAAGAAAATGCCTACCATCAATAAGAAGTACATAGGTTATTTATAGACACTAAATGATGTATGAACCAATTAAAAAAATTATCTATGAACCAATTTAAAAATAATAATCTAAGAACTTTGAACTGAGCTGATAACTTTATGAAAATGAAGGGGGGAGGGGGGGGGTTAAGGGAATTGACAAAGGGAAATAGTACAGGAAACAGTATCTGATTAGCAGGGTAGGTGTTTTGTTGTGTTAGAGTGAACTGTATTTGCCACTAGAGGGCAGTGCATACAAAGAATCATAAAAGACCAAAACTAAAGGAAAAAAGGCCACAAGTAGGAGGAATGGTGTACTGTAGGTACCTCTTGACAGGATAAAATGAACTCATCAAGAGTCACAACTCCATCTCTGTTTTTGTCCATTTTCTGTAGATGACAATAAAATTCATTCTACAACTGAGAATTAGTACATTTAAAGTAACCGTATTTGCATCCTTATCTCTCAAACATATATGTGAAAAGAGGGAGAGCTTCTACATTAATAATAAAGCGGTTTCTTACCTGAAAGAAAGCATCCACATGCTGTTTGGGTGTGTCTATCTTTAGAGCAGGGTAGGTATATTTTCCCATCATGTCATAGATAGCGCTCACAATGTCCGTCATCTCCTGCACAGCAGATAACATAGTAACAGGTTAGCTGAAAAATTATGTGAATACACTGGTGGTGTATATTCAAATATGTAAATAAACACACACACACACACACACACACACACACACACACACACACACACACCTCCTTGTTAATCTAGCCATCTCTGTTGATGTCATACAGGTTGAAAGTCCACTGCAACTTCTCCTGTGTAGAACCTCTCAGCAAGATCGACAGAGCTGTCACAAAGTCCTAGATACAAGCAGAGAGATGAGAAGAACAGAATGTGACAAGAAAGAGGTTCACACTTGGCAAAAATTGAGCACAGTCATTTGTGATGATGATGATGATGATGATGATGATGCAAGGGTAAAAATAAGGCTTCAGATCATGACATTTATGTGTTTTAATGAATTACATAATGAAGTAATGGATGAATGAATGGATAAATGAACTGTAAATGATTTTGCCTAGTCAGTGTTTACAATGGATCTCAGGATCAACGTGTACAGTTTTTGGATGGGACAACAGCTTGTTGCAGGGCACAATACACACACACACACACACACACACACACACATACACACATACACACACACGCATATTCACACCTAGAGATAATCTCTATATATCTATCTCTATCTCCATGAGAAAATATTGATTCACATTGATAGTAATCCAAGCTCAAGATTAAATCACAAACCCTAGAGCTGAGACCCAGTTGAGGGTTAAATGCTAGCCAATTCTGTTAAGATTTTATTTAACATACAGAATAATTCAAGTTTTTTCTTGAAGAAATATTTTGCTGCCATATTCAACATAAACCATGACGCCTGACTATCTGTGGTTTATGAACATTTCATATCCGAGTTAAATCCAAGTTTTAGTTTTTTTAATACACTACCGTTCAAAAGTGTTAGAACACTTGCCAATTTCTTTTTTTTTTGTTTAGTGATTTATTTTCTACATTCTACAACAATACTGGGGATTTCAAAACTATAAAATAA
>JAQQZS010000012.1:11570437-11583294 GCA_030068045.1 Platyallabes tihoni
AAATAAAAATCAGGAACCATCATGGAGTTAGAAAGTGTTCTAAAACTTTTGAACGGTAGTGTATATATATATTTTTTGATAAGCCACTGAATGTATACGAGATGTTTACACCAATATGTTATTTCAATACTAAAACATTGCACCTTTTTTGTCCTTACTGAGGGTTTTTCCATGTAGAAATTTTAATGGTTCAGTACCTGTTAGCCTAAACACAGGCTCATTACATCAGGACAAGCGCTTTCATTACTGAACATGAAAATAGTGACTGAATAATAATGTGAAAAATACTGGCAGATGCCCAACCTGGCCTGAAATCAATTAGTTAATGTTAGAAGAAATTAGATGTGAGTCATACCGAGATATAGAATAATTAAATAGGAGGAACAGACTGAATGCGTGTGATGAGAAGGAGAAACAGAGTGTTGCACACAGAGTGACAAAGAGGATCACCTCGAACTTGATGGAGCCGCTGTGGCCCGAGTCGAAGGCGTTAAACAGGTAGTGAGCATATGTGCTGGCATCTATAGACAACAGCAGAGACTCTGTTGAGAACATGCATACACACGTAAACATGCACATTTTATCTTATGTTTTAACGTACACGTATGGACTTACCCCCTTGAGGAAAGAACTGTGAGTAAATCTGTTTAAATGTTTCTTCATTGACAACCCCACTAGGACATTCCTAAGAAAGAAGAAAGATCAACAACTAAAAACATAGGAAGTACACTAAACTTGTCATGTCGTCTATACCGCTTAATCCTGTATACAGGGTCCCGGGGAGTCTTAGGAGACTTAACATGCAATTTCCATGCACACAGTGGCAGGAATTGACCATGGCCAGGAATCGAACCTGGACCCTGGAGGTGCAGCCAACAGTGCTAACCACTAAGCCACTAAGTGAGGAATAAGAACTAATTAATAATTTTAAAAAACAATTGCGTAAAAGTTAGTACCCTTTTTAATTATACATTTATTTGTGTAAAAAAATAAAACTCATCTGTTCATAGCAGGTCTTAATATTAGGCACATACAATCTCAGACAAACAACAATATATAACCTTTTTTCACTGTGCCATTATTTATTTAACAAGAAATGAAGACTAAAAGAAATAAACATGCCCTCTAACTACTTACACAGGATTCAACAGGGTAAGTTGCAGCCAGGTACTGCTAATCATTAGTCCTTGATTAATTGATCATCGGCTGGTGTGAATACCTCTATAAAGCAGAAGTTTTGGCAGTTTGCTGGTCAGGAGCATTTAGGTGTATAACACAATATCAAGAGGGAATACATAGAGAAGCAGTTGCTGCTGCACATCACTCTGGGAAGAGCTGTAACACCATTTCCAAAATTGGGTGGATGTCCCAGCACATTTACCACATAGTCAGACCTTACAATGATAAAAGAAATACAAAAAGCTAAACTTCAGGCCTCACTGAGCATGTTAAATGTTAACGTATATGACGGCACAATTAGACGAAGAGTGAACAAGTACAGTTTGTTTGGAAGGGATGCCAGGAGAAACGTCTTCTGTCTAAAAAGAGCATGGAAGCATGACTAAGGTTTGCAACACCTCATCTGACAAAGACAAAGCACAAGGCATCTGTCCTATGGACAGATGATACCAAAGTGGAATTAAAGAGCCTTAATGCCTAGCATCATGCTTGGCAAAAACCGAATACCATTTCAGCAGAAACACCTCATACATACTGTCAAGCATGGCAGTTGAGGGGTGATGATTTGGGCTTGTTTTTGCAACCACTGGACCTGGGCACTCTGTAATCATTGAGTCGACCATGTTCTCATTTGTATACCAGAGTATTCTCCTGTAGATGCGAACAGCATGGCCAAAATTGGGTCATGCAACAAATTGACTGGGGAAAAAAAGAAAGGCTTATTTAATGTCCAGACCTCAACCGAACTAATATAGTGTGGCAGGACCCTAAGACAGCTGTACAGTACATACAGTATGTGAATGCCCAAAAACCTCAATGAACTAATGTTGCAATGTTGTAAAGAAGAATTGGCCAAAACAATGCAAGAGACTGTTAAAATAATACAAGAAACAATTATTTCAAGAATTTTTGCTAGAGGTGGATGTACAAGGTATAGAATCATGGAGTACTTAGTACTTGACACATGTTTTTTTGTTTAATAAATAATGGCATGAAAATGTTATGTTGTTGCTTGTCTGAGGTAATATTTGCCTAATGTTAAGACCCACTATGATCAGATGATTTGTTTCACACAAAAAAAACCCATATCATTAAAAGAAGGGGGTACTAACTTTTGAACATGACTTGTAAAACTAAAAACACTGATGAATGACAATGATGTTTTTGTGTAAGTATTGCTAAGAATGTGTGTGCATCATGTACATTTTTAAACCCCCTATAGAGTTCTTGCAGCTCTCTCTTGCTGAAGTTGGTCTGAGCTTCCAACTGTTCCAAACCCTCTGGACGATGACACACCATTGTCATTTCCAAATCATCGTCCAGCTTATCTACAGAGAGGGACAGAGAATAAAATATACATGATACATGATGCATAGAAACTGGTTCATGCTAATTTTACCTCTGGATTGGATTATTGTAGTGCCATATGATGATCCACCAGGTATATAAACAAGCTAGAGTTACAGTTAGTTCTGAATACCTCAGCAAGAGTCCTTACTAGAACGAGAAGATATAAATTATTCTTCCCTATGTTCTCCACACTGCACTGGCTCCCAGTGAAATTTTTCATTTATTTTGAAATCCTACTATTAAAATATAAAGCGCTGAATGGTCTCGCACCACAGTTCCTTAGTAAACTGTTACATAATGATCTGCCAGGGTATTTTTTGGTATCTTGTTTAATGAAGATATCTATGGCAAAATTTACAAAACCCCACAGTTGTGGACTAGCCTAGTGTTCAAGACATAGACACAGTCTGAGTACTTAAGTCCAGGCTGAAAATTCATTAATTTAGTCAAACCTTCTGTAAATATTTTTTTTTAGGTAAAAGAGCAGATTAGGTTTGCTGTTAAATTGAACTGGCATGTAACGTGATGATTGTCACCTGTGCACAAAAAAAAAATAACAGCTAGTTGACATATGTTTTATTTGCATTATTTGCCATGATCCAGAGAGCAAGAGAGAACTGGTGAAGGCTAGCAAGGAATTTAACAATTTGCTAAGCAGAAAAAGTTTAATGATGACATCTGGTACTGTACCTTCATCTTTGGGAAATCTTGCATAAGAAGGATGGCCACCTTTGGGCTACATTCACATTACCAGCCTGAAGTGTCTTCAATTTTTTAGCCTAATGTGAAACAGATTTGATTTCTTTAGGGCTATCTGAACACACAGTCATGCCTAGTTGTTCATGCAACTTGAATGAAAACAGGCTGATCAGAATTCATGCAACTTTTTGCCTCTGCATATGCGTATGGGGATTTTATAGCAACACGAGTAGTAGCTGATCAAACAGATAAAACAAGGTCACTGGTAAATATGAATGTAAACTGACATATAAAATCCACCCTGGCCAAAGAATCAGACATTAACAATGTGATTTGTAATGTAAATGTAGCCTTAGCAAAGCTTTGTGCTCCTTTAATTTACTCTGAAAGTACTTTTCAGCATTTCACTGTTCAATAGTAGACACACATTCACACACAAATGCTGATTTTGCTCACCTCTCTCTCTCTCTCTCTCTCTCTTTTTTTGTCTAGTTCATGAAGAAAAAAAAACTCCCCCATGTCAACACAGCATGAACACACACTGGTGAGGATCCTTGCACACTTGCCGGTTCAACCAAACTTCTCTCCACCAGCAGCTCATACCCCTGCTGCCTCAGTCCACTGTTCTATCTAAGCTGTGTATGTATAAGCTGAGCTGACACTCTTCTGATGATGTTTTCTTGCAGAAATATACAATCTAGACAGAAGGCAGACACATAACTCGTGTTAGTCAGTTGGTGTATCTGATAGATGATTGCAATGCAGTTTTGATAAGCCACTGTACAATCTTCTAAGTACATCAGTTTCTTTTTGAAAGCCCAAACAGGAAAGTTTGTCAGAGGAGAACCAGACCTGCTTTCCCCAAAATCCAGTCCCAACCAGAAAAAAGTATATTATCTTTGAGCATCTCTGACAATCTCTAGACAAAATTGTTGAATCATTAGTTTGAGTCTGCCCAGTAGGAATAAGCTTTCCTCAGAAAAAAAGATGAAATTGACTCGATCTGTCCTAATACACTACAGTATGTTAAGATCACGTCGCCTTAAAGGCCAGCAATAACATACTCTCATATATGTATGTATATATATGAAACTTGCTCTTTCAATTATATCTTTATTTATGATACATTGGAGGGCCCGAAGTCAGTCTCAGAAAAAAAAAAACTGTATGTCTGTATGTCTGCATGTCTGTCCAGCTATGGTAGATTACATCACAGCATGTAGTGTTTGTTTTTATTCATTCAGTGCTTTTGCCTCAAGGTGGGCATGGCAATATGCATCACTCAACAGGCCCAACCAATTCAGCACTTTTGCCTCAAGGTGGGCGTGGCCACACACGTCACTCAACAGAGCCAATCAAAGCAATAGTTTACCATGTATACTATATGCGGAATATGCGGAAGACACGAAAACGACCATTATGCATCTGCAAGCTGGCACAATCCTCAATATACTGTACAGACATGACAGTGCAACTTGGCTTATGGCTTACTTAAAAAAAAATGCAACGTACATTATGAAAACTAAACCTTGAGCCATAAGTGAAATCAAAATGTTGAGTAGAAGGGAAGTTAAGAGTAGTTATGTTCCAGATTATGAACCGCAAGTTTTGACACCATATGTATTGTAGCGTTTCTCGATGCTAGCAGGGATCTTGGAGGACGAGTTGGTTGTGTGGTCTCCCCAATGCAAATGGCTAGGAAGCCTTTTATTTAACACAGCACAAGCACTCACACATGCAGGTCACGCACACACATATACACACAAACCCGGCCGAAACCATCAACCCAAACACCCTTCTCTACCATGGTGGACACATAGAGAACCCCCGCAAGGCATGATGGTCGTCAGCCGCCGCCCCGCCCACGCCACAGTATGTTTAAACACAAAAACATAAAATTAAAAGAGGAAGTACTAACTTCTAAACTTTTGAAGTACTAACTTTTGAACATGATTGTGTGTGTGTGTGTGTGTGTGTGTGTGTGCGTGTACAGTGTGTCAACCACTTCCCCCCCCTCTCTCTCTCTTTTCCAGCATTACTCAGTAATCCTGCATCTCAAAAGTTTAGTTTTATTATTTAGTGCATAATCTTGATTGCAGTAATTGATGAATCACACTACAGTGTTTACTCAAGCAAATGCCTCTACATTGTTTTATCAAGAATATATTCAGCGTTAGAGACTCCTGTACTATATTTGCACACATTTACGTAAGTGCACAGGCACACAAGTGCACACACACACACACACACACACATTGCACACATTACCATTTAATCAGTTACATGGTGTTATATTAATCAGCTGCTTCACATAGCCTTTCAACTAAACGTGACCTGCAAATATCCACTGATTTTTTTAAATAAAAGTTTTTGTTGGCACATGTGCAGCCAGTGAGCCCATTCAATCTCAAAACATCTGGGATGTAGTAGTTTGATATATCTTATTGAGACCTAGATTAAATCCAATTAGAGCTAACAGTTAGTTTGTCTTGTGATTATATAAATAGCTGGGATAATTATCAAAGGTAATTGTGAATTATGTGTTTGTAAAAAAAAAAAAAAAAAAAAAGACCAAAATGAGGACTTTATGGCTTTGTAAACAACAGTTTATGAACTATGGCTCTGTGATTTATACAGCAAATTGATATGATACAGCAAGTTCGTTGTAGTCGTATTGTATTCAGTTTTTTTTTTCTAATTAACCAATATCAAGTAAAATCATACATGTTAAAGGCTTTGTTGCTAAATATTGGTGACAGAGGCTGGAATATAAGGTGAATAATATGAAATTATTTGACAGCAGCAATAAGTCATTATTTTGAGAAAGGTTCAGATTTGTATTTATTTTGTTTTATTTTATTTTATCTTTTACAAAGGGATGATTTTGGGGAGCTGAATATCTAAAGTTAATGAATGGTATAATTTTGTCTTCTGTTGGTAGAAATGGTCTTCTGCAAATTTAATGTATGCCCTCTGGTCATATTAATTTGCACACAGAATCGCTGGTTTCAAAATAACCTTCAGGGTTGGGAAATCACATTGGAGGTGGAAAATTAATCTACTTGTAAAAACACTTTGTTTTTTATAGCTCTAGGTTGAAACACTCCAAATTGCTTATTCATTAAACATTTACGAAATTGGTAAGGAAATTTGTTTAAATTTGCAAAAATATTAAACAAATAATCCCCTATATACTAATGGGTACTATATCCAGACATATTGGATGGAAATGCTGCTAATTTAAAGATATTACACAGCTGTAGTTAAGATGCTTTTTATGAAATATAAAAATGGTTAGGCTGATACCTAAGCATTAATGCAATCTAATATACATAATAATATATTTTACATTACAATATATTTTATATTATATTTACAATATATACATCATTACTATACAAAGAACAGTCATAGCATGTTTATTATTATTTGTATATTCACATTTATTCCTTCAAAGTGCCTTATGCAGCATAAATTATGATATTTTTTTTAACCAATTGTCAGAATTTAATTTGAAATTTCACTTTAATTGTAACATTGCTTTTCTATATCAAAACTATGTATTTATATGAAATAAAAATACTCAAATATGAAGAGTCATGAATAATAATGTAGTTACTTAGACTCTTTACTGTTCATAATGAAGTTGGTACACTCTGACTGCATGTCCCTAACCCATACAGAAAGTCATGCATGACTCATGTCAGGAAGCAGAGTAAAAGAATGAATAAACACATCACTCAAAAATAAAATTACATCTCAGCTTTCCAGATAAGACTGGTGATTGCACTGCAGCACACACACACACAAATAGTACACTACTACAGCAATGAACAGCTGTCTAACACACTGACTGCCCCCACACACAAGCACACATGAAACAGTCCAATTAAGTTTGTCCTACAAGACAGGCTTAATAAGCAGCTTCACACAAACAAGCACAGGCTACTGAGAATATGAGAGAGAATGTGGAAGAAAAGAATGGGAAAGACAAAAAAATGTAAAGGTTGAAACTGTTTAAAAGGAATTTTATCCAAAGGTAATATAAATGCAAAAATGGGGGAAGGATGGAAAACAATGACAAGAGAATAAAAGAGGGAAAAATGGGAAGAGGGAAAAAGAAAAAGAGTGATGGAGATTAAGTAGCTGGAGGCACACAGTGGGTGGTGATTGAAGACGTGAAATATTCACCAGAGAAAAAGCCACTGCTGCAGCAACCATGAACACACATGCACACAAAACCACACACATATATATTTCATCACTAATACACAAAAGATTCAGGAAAAAATATAACAAGCCTGGAGCGATTGACAATCCTCAAAACCTTAAAAACAAAAAAGGCATGTAGACAAGCCACTTCTTTTACAATGTGCTGATATCACGCAAGACCATTACCATCCCCTTGATCACTGCTTTCATCTTCCTATCCTTGCATGTTTTTTTCATAGTAATACCTCATGATTTATCAGAAAAGACCAGCTAGTCTTACAGACATGTCATCATATCAAAGCAGACATCTAGTGTAATTAGCCAAAGGCCAGCTTCTCAGTTTCAGCAGGCCTTGGTGTTGACACACAGACAGGAACATGTGCTAATTAGATGAGTGATATTTCACAGGAAGTCTTGCCACCCTGCCAACTACTCAATCACTGTGTTATTGCAGACCATTTATTCCGAAGCATAAAAGTGTCCTGAGGATATTTGTTCATTTTTACTATTTTATAGCATTCTAGAATAATGTGGATTTGAAAGAATGGCTTCTTCAGTTTCAAAATGAAAATGGCTTGGGAAAATAATTTAAATTGAAGTAATGGAAATAGAAAAAAAAATTGATTTAAAGTAAGGCTGCTTATTAAAAAGTGTATGTTGTAACTCTAATCGAACTCTTCAAATTTGCCTTTATCAGAACAAATTTGAAATTAAAATATGACATCAAAAAATTCGTAAAAAAAGAGCCTTGTTTTTAATTACACATGGTAGGTAGGTGGGTGGATGGATACTGTAGATAGATAGATAGATAGATAGATAGATAGATAGATAGATAGATAGATAGATAGATTGATTGATTGATTGATTGATTGATTGATCGATCCATTTTTTGGCTCATTCTGACAAATTATCCTTGTCTGGCACACAAGGTTGTCTATAATATAACCAATAAGCATCCTTCTTTTATGAGTGTTGAACTTCAGTGTTATGGGCAGACCATGATATGGAGTAACTGCATTTCACAGCAAAAGAAAAGGCGTCCTGAAAAGCCTATCACAACAATTCTTTCTGTCACATGAACACAATCCTTGTAATTAAAAAGATTTTCCTGCCGCACAACTCAACATTTTTCTCCTTATTCCAATTTGCTGCCAGTGACTCATTATAGGAATACAATCAAAGTATGATTTCTCATAAATCATAGCTGGTTTATCTATTGTCACCAAACTGTGCAAGGTGAAGATATAGTATGTTGCAAAATCACACAAAATTCATTTCGATACAACCAAAACAATTCCTGTTGTGGCTAAATCTATCAGTTTGCAATATTTCTTCTTATATTTGAAAAAAAATAAATAATTTTGTTTTTTCTCCAAAAGTTGAGTTAATGTTTGGCTAATTTTTTAGTGGAGTATATTTTAACGAACTATCTTACTGAATAATGTGTCAAATGTAAACTGTTTGATCTGTCTCCACCACTCAGTTGCAATCCCATATGCTATGTTAAAAAAAAATCCAATAGATGTCACTGTCTTGAAAAAATATGCCTGTTCAATTGTTTAGTAGCATATCATGAGAAATGATGCCCCAAAACTATTTGTGCTGTTGCCCAATGTTGCGCCCAATATTGTGTAGGTTCTCCTTGTGACACCAGGGTGGCTCTAATACGTCGGGGCATGACTTCACAAGACCTCTGGAGGTGTGCTGTGGTGTCTAGACCACGATGCTGGTAGAGGATTCTTTGGGTGCTGTGGGTTGCGAGGGTAGGACCTCCATGGATCGGACTTGTTTGTCCGATCTCATGGGTGCTTGTCTCATGGGTGCTCAATTAGATTGGAATGTGGGGAGTGTAGAGGTTGGGTCAGCGGCCTTGGTATCTTTGCCTGCCTTGCACAGCAGGCTGTAGTGCACTGGGTGTTGTGGTGCCTTTTTATCATGGGCAGCATTAAGTTTTTTTTTTGTGAGATGTGCTGGATTGGCTTTTCTGTGGGCTCGGACCAGGCAGGCTCACCATTGCTCCCCACATCCACAAATGATCCATGGATGTCCATGATCCTGTCACAAGTTCATGGTATATAAATGATATTCAATGTTAATTTGCTGATGTTGTGGTTGATTGGGGTATATATACAGTAGTGTTCTCCTGTTTGTATGAAGCTGTTTCCTTTCCATCTTTAAATTCCTGCATGTTTTTCCTAATCAGGCTATGTACAACTGGGCAAAACCTCAACACCCACTCTTCATCAACTACCACATTGATAGATAATAGGGTAAAAATGTAGGTATTTTTGTGCATGTAATACAGACTAGATAGTTAGTGATTCTCTATGCATTTAGAGACAGATACAGAGAGTGAGGGGGGGGGAGCAGAAAAGGAAGAAGTCAGAGATCAACAGGTGATTTTTTCTGTCTCTGATCTTGTATTTCCTTTGTTCTTTCTCTCTCTCTCTCTCTCTCTCTCTCTCTCTCTCTCTCCATCTATGAGCATGTGTGTGCAAGTGGGTGTCTGCCTGCCTACAGATTTCTAATTGATTTTTCATCTAAATTTTTCATGAAAACAAGTACAGATCCCTGACAACAACAAGCACACAAAGCAACACACACACACATACACAAACACGCACACAGGAACATATGTGCGCATACACCCCAACGGCGCCGTGTCCATGTTGCCATGACAACAGCTCTTCGGAGGTAACAAGTAGGAAGAGAGCATGTGAGTGGAGTGATAAACACCCAAAGCATGTGTACTTTGGACATCACAAACATGCATGCAAGACATCATCATGTACACACACACACACACACACACACACACACTCACTCACATACACATAGTATAAAGAAAAGACTTTCACTTCACGCTGTTGAGAAGTGCTCATGTCTGTGGGTGGGTGGGTGTGTAAGACTGATGGCTGTAGATTCAGCACATGGCAGATTCACAACAACTGAAGCTTACACAAACCTCCTGTTGCATAAGTATGAAAGATAAACAGTGTGTGAATTTTGGTTTGTTTACATGTTTCTATGCATGATTTTATAGCTCCTATGATGATAGCAGACTAAAGGTAGTGTTCGTGTTTGTAGAACAATATGTTTGTGTGTGTGTGAGTGTATGCCAATCATCTTCTAAAATTGTAAGTGTGCTCTTGTATGTTCATGATCCTGATTTTTCATGTGTGTGGGACACTACTGTTTTGTGTGTGTGTGTGTGTGTGTGTGTGTGTGTGTGTGTGTGTGTGTGTGTGTGTGTACACGCATGTGTCTATCATACCTTTAGATGGACGCCTCTGTTTGGTCTGCATTGTCAGTGTGACAACCACTGCCCCCATGATGTCGCCGTGGAAACAAGCGTGTCTGAGTGAATGTCACTCCACTCTGTCACATGTGCTTCACTCACTTACGCTGTCCCTCTCTCCGTCTTTCCCTCATCCTTTCTTCCCTCCGCCTGACGTTTCTCTTCCTCACTTTGCTCCCCACTTCTTTATACCCCCTCCCTTCAGTCTCCCCTCCCTCTCCCTCTCTCTCTCTCTCTCTCTCTCGCTCTCTCTCTCCCTCTACTTTTTGTTGAGTGCTGGCGTCATGCAGTGTGAATCAGGATCAGAGAGCCACTTCATCTCACACACACACACACACACACACACACACACACATACTCACAGCTTATATAAGCATGCCAAACTCACACATAGTAACATAAGAATACATATAAGGAGCGTACAACATCTACTACCCAGTGATACAGAAACAATAAAAAAAGATGTATGAATAAGAGATAAACTGTAATAAGAAAGATGGCATAAGAGCAAAAAAAAAGTGAAATGGAAAATGACATTCCTTAATAGAATTATGTATTTTGCCTTGAATTGGAATATCTCATTGATCAAATGAAAGAAATCAGAAATTGTCAGTAGGAAAACCCTTTAGTTAACATGTAGTTAAATTGTGCCTTCATTATCTCTGTACTATAGGTATTAAAACAACATACCATGAACTCTCTCAGTTTTTCTTCCTATTAATCACAAGTTGTATCACAGATGTTTACAATAAGAAAGAATGTTGTAATAAAATCCAGTGTAATATACAGTACCAACACACGAGTAGCCTAAAAGCAGATACTTTTTCATTTCATTTAATTTAATACATAATATATAAAATGCATAAATAATCACAGTGTCAATAATATTTATTTTTTTATTTATTTTATTTTTTATTATGTATGTATTTGTATTTTTATGTATGTATTTAGGCCACACAGCATTTACATATTATTGAAATCTCTAGAAAATCTCAGTAGAAATCACTTTAACCTAATTTACTGTAATAATATCAAGCCATATTAAGCAAACACTCTAGCCATCTCTACATTTGTAACCTAATCTAGTTTAAGTAAAACTACATTCTTGAAACTTTATCAAACATTATAAATCTATGATGGAAAATTATTAGTCACAAGTAATAATCACAATCAGTATCTTTCTTGCATTATCTCCTAAATGTAAATGGCACTTGTGGCAAACCCACAATCTCTACTAACTTAACTGATCAACGTCTGCTCTTATAACACTGCTGAAATGATTGCTGGCTAATTCAGCAAGTTTTGTTAGTTAAATTTCCTTAAGAAAGATATAATTTATTAGGATTTCCACTGCCATCTCATAATTATGTGAGATATATGAGCATCAAAGATAATTTGTCAGCTGGTATTTATACACTAAAGCACTTTCAAGGTAAATACTGTGTATTGGGTTCACATCCGTTTTGTTATGGCGTGTAATAACACCTTGAGCAAAGAAGAAGGAAAGCATGTTTAGCTAGCATGTTAAGCTAGGTGGAGTTACTTTTATTTACTGCCATGCATGTTAAACTGCTACTATCCAACATGATCTCTGCTGAAAGGTATGTTGAAGGGTTTTATTCCTATTTTCTCCCGAATTTGGACACCTGCCATTTCCTACCCACTATCTGGCTAACTGGCATGGGCAGGCAGGAGCAAATATGTGCTTTTTCCAAGACACATAAAGCTAGCCAAGCACATATTTTTGAATTACTGCTCACATACTGTCATAGGACAGCGTAACACACTCAGAGGAAAACATTATATACCCACACTATTGGCCATCACTCATAGCCAGACAGCATGGCCAATTTTGTGCTCTTGACTCCCAGCCACGGATGAATGTTGCATCATTGGGATTTGATATCGCAATCTCCTATGAATATCATAGAAAGGTTAGAAAATAAATAGAACCATTTGTACTTCGCTTTGTAAGAATGCATTTATGCTTTCTTAAAATATATTCATCTAAGTATTTTTAGGTAGGAAAAACCCAATTTTGGCCAAATCCATTATATATATATATATATATATATATATATATATATATATATAATTTGGTGTGGTCGCGGGCGGGTAT
>JAQQZS010000012.1:11593677-11605125 GCA_030068045.1 Platyallabes tihoni
TTAATCATTACGGAGTAAGCGGGTTTTTAAATCTGATGTGCGCATTACTGGATCTGTAGCGACAACAGACCGCAAAATAATAAACTACAAACAAACTAATTGCGTATTTTCACTTGCATTATTTATACTTTTTGCACCACTGGAAAACTATGTTTCAAGACTCTAGGGAAGCACTCAGGGGTCGTGTGGTACAACTATTGATATTAAAAGGTTACAATCAATATGCATAGTTTACTAAACTGAGCACATGGATTTAGTTTGTGGATCCATGTACTTAGTTTGACAATCCGTGCACACTTATTCTTTCATTAATATTTTTTTCATTCCACATGATCCCTGAGGGCTTCATATACAGTACATCCTAATTTTTTCTTTCTTAATATTTGTTTTTCTTTTATTTCATTCCTTTTTCACTAGTGAAATAAGTGTGAGTTATTTTCCTTAAAAAGCATAGAGAAGTTTTAGTATGTTATTAACACCAGAATCAGGGGGGAAAAGGAGAAAAAGGAGAAAAAGAAGATGAGAGAAACTTTAAATTTATGCCTACACAATACTAACCAGATATACTAAAGCTAGAGATTAGGTTGTAAAAATGCTGGAATATGTCTTTAAAAGAGGGCAAGAACAATTCCATTTGAGAAGTTGCCAGTTGTGCTCTACAGTGGGTACTTTACGATTTTACTTTACATTTGGCCATTATTAAGGTGATGTGACTCTGTACTGCAGTCTGAAACTGCTGCCCATTAGCCTGCTTAACTCAATCCTAAAAGCTATCTATCTGACCATTCATTGTATTAAACTAAACCTAATGGCTGTCTACTGCAATTTCAAAAAGCTGACTATTAGCGTTTTTAGCCCATTGCTGAAGTCTTCATTCTGTTGTGTATAATCTTTCTTAAGCATTTTAGTTTGAGACAAATGCAGTTATAGCATTACAGTATTAACCAGTAGGATCCTATAATGTCAGTCACATCAATTTCTATTGATACAATGATCTACAACTGTTTTTATTTCATCCAAGATAAAGATAAAAATACATAGACTGGGATTCATGGTTTAGAAAGCATGAAGTGATGCAAGAGAGAACTAAAAAGCAAGAAAAGATAACGCCTAAAATACAAGACAAAAACCAACAGAAGAGCGTGCTGCTACTCAAAATCAAATCACAGCCTGGTAATATTGTTGCCAGATAATTAAAGTCTGGGTATTATTCTCATCCAATCTGTGAGGAAGAAACTGGAAAATAGATTAGCATTGTTACCACTGCAAGCTAGTTAATCTGATCAGCTTACATTGATTAATGTGGTTTATTTATACTTATTTAGCATGAACAGAATTGAACATTTACATTCACGGCAGTTGGCAGATGCCTTTATCCAGAGCGACTTATATTTCTCATTATACATCCGGGCAATCATGGCTTAAAGACCTTGCTCAAGGGCCCAACACTGGTAGATTCATGGTGCTGGACATTGAACTTGAACGTCTATGTCTTAACCACTGAGCTACAGTACCCCTACGCACCTACTGTCTCATTTTACTTTTCTTACCCCCTACAATTAGTAAGTTTATTATATTCAGGCAAATCCATTAAGAACTGATTTCAGAGTTGACAACTGAAATGTAATTTAATAGAAGGTCACACTTATTCAGGATGGAGTTGCACAAGTAATTATTTTTGGATGTTACAGAAAGCAAGATTAAAATTAACTGTGTGTACGTCACACAATTTCGAAAAACACAACTAAAAAGAAAGAGTAATATGAAAATATGTACAAATAAAAGATGGAAAGCACTTCTGTATATATGTTATATAGACCTCCAGGGGAGGTCACTTTTTTAAGGTACCACTAAATCATCACGTCCTGAAACATAACATGTGCATAAGGTAAGCTACTGTATTGTGATTGTTATTGTTGTTGTTGTTAGTCTTTTGGCCGCACTTAACTTGGCACAGGTTTTACACTGGATGCCCTTCCTGGTGCAACCCTCCAAGTTTATCCGGGCTTGATTAATTAATTTAAGTTGTTGATTCAATAATGTAATGCATTTTTTCTTTAATGTGCACTTCTGTTAAGAAAATATGATCCTGGATTAAAGGATGAACTAAAAACTAATTTGCTCATTAATTATAATAATCCATTTCTGCTGAACTTTTCAACCATTATAACACTGGTGGTGGTAGTACAGTATAACATGATTCCTCAGTTTAGATATTGGTCCTGCTGAGTCTATATAGTTATGGTCAAGCCCCAGTGAAAATAACTCAATGTGCCCAGCTACAGAGCCAATGAAGAGAGAGAAAAAATGTTCTAACAGGTTTTGTATGATCTGAAGACATTTGGGATCATCTGCAGTGGTTGGTTCCTAATTGTGTATAGTAATAAAGTGATTCACATCTTCCCCACTGTTCTTAAAGGATAGGATTATAGTGTATATTGGCCATATCTACCTGTAACATTGGTAGTAAAAAGAAATCTAACAAGGGAGAACAGACTGCATTATCACTGAGCTCTGGAGAGAAAAAGAAACAAGACGTGCAATAAATGAAAAGGCAAAGAGATATGGTTTGATTTACATGAATGTTGTTTTTATTTTATTCAAATTCTGGAGCGTTTTAAGCATTCCACAAACTATGCATGTAAAACACTGTGTTAGTTTAATCTCACCTCTCCTATCCTCACACCCACTTTTATAGTGAGTAAAGAAAAACCATGTGTTATTATCACCACACACTCCCCAAAGAGCAATCTCTCTCTCTCTCTCTCTCTCTCTCTATCTCTCTCTCTCTCAGCCAAACAGCTCCTGAATTACAGGATCTACAAAAGTCTCAATTTTCTATTAAGCCCAAGATTGGTCTCTCTCTCTCTCTCTCTCTCTCTCTCACACACACACACACACACACACACTGTTCTGCAGTTTGGCAGGATAGGTTAGAGCCCACGGTTTAGAGCTGTGAGTCCTTATGTAATGGATGAATCAGACATGCCTTATAGATGAGACAGTGGCTGCTAGTATCATAGCTTTCCAAATCTCATTTACTTGCTTTATGAATAGAGGGAGAGAGAGAGAGAGAGAGAGAGAGAGTTCAAACTGTTCCTCTTTACAACTCATTTTCTCCCACGGGTTAATTTTCCCTATTCTTGCCATGTATCGTTATATTTATTAATTTTTTTGATTAGTTTACAGTGTCATTCTGATGATGAGGGTCATCAATTCTGGAAACATAAATCGTCTGTTTGGTAACGCTTTGGCCAAAACTGGCCTTGCATCACATGTCGCTCAAGAAGCAGTCTGAGCAGGAATGTTTGGAACAAAGAGTTCACTTCAGACTGACTTGAATTGCTCAGGGCCAACATAACAGACCATACAGTATCAATTCAAATGGAGGGCGAAGCTTTTATAGAATATACTGTAGATGGCCATGTCTGTGTCCAAAACAGAAAGCAGCTGACTTAGCAGCTTTCTGCTTCTGCTGTGTCATGTTTCAGTATCTTTAGACAGAATTTGAAAGAAACATTTGTCACATCGCTGCCAAGATAGGAGCATGCAGTAAATAATTATTTGATCCCCTGTAGATTTTGTAAGTTTGTCCACTTACAAAGAAATTAAAGATCAATAAATTAACCATAAGTTTATTTTAAATGACTGAGACAGAATATCAATCAAAACTCCACAAAAAAAAACATATTAAAATAAGTTATATATTGTATTGTATATAAGTTATATATTGTATACATGTTATATATTGAGTTGCATTTCATCATTAAAATATGTATTTTATCCCCTAACAACCAACAATAATTCTGGCTCCCACAGACTGGTTATGTGCTCATGTGTTACACAGATTAACTTAAGAAGGTGCTTGTTTTGTTTATAGTCCACAGAATCTCTATTTTCCATTCAAACCGCATAACCATGGGCAAGACCAAAGAACTGTCAATGGAAGTCAGGGACACAATGGTAGCCCTGCACAAGACTGGAATGGGCTACCAAAAACTCTTGGAGGGATTGTTCGCGAATGGAAAAAATATAAAATTGCCCTCGGGCTGAAGCTCCATTAAAGATTTAATCTCAGGGGGTAAGGATTATCATGGGAAAAGTGAGGGATCAGCCCAGAACACAGGAGGAGCTTGTGTATGATCTCAAGGTAGTTGGGATCCAATAGAGTTTGTCAGTCAACAAAGAAAGCATTGGTAACACAATATGCGGCCATTGATAGAAATCCTGCATCACCCTCAAGGTCCCTCTCCTCAAGAAAGCACATGTACAGACCTGTTTGAAGTTTGCCAATAAAGGATTGCAAGAAAATGCTGTAGTCAGATGAGACCAAATTAAGCTCTTTGGCATCAGCTCAACTCACTGTGTTTGGAGGGAAAAAATGCTGACTATGACCCTAAGAACACGTTCCCTACAGTCAAGCACAGAGGTGGATACATCATGCTTTGGGCTTGTTTCTCTGCTAAAGGTACAGTCCGGTTTTGTCACATTGAGGGGCCAATGGACAGAATGATGTGGATGAGAAGCTACTAAAGATGGGCCATGGATGGGTCTTCCAGCATCACAATGACCCAAAACAAACCGCCAGGGCAACAAAGGAATGGCTCAAGAAGAAGCATATTAGGGTCATGGAGGGGGCTAGCCAGTCTCAGAGGGAGATGAAACTTCAAGTTGACAAGAGACAGCTTACAGGAGTTAAAGAAGATCAGGCAGAAGAGTATACCAAGATCCTTCCTAAGATGTGTGTAAACCTGGTATTCAACAAGAAATGTCTTACCTCTGTGCTTGCCAACAAGGTTTTCTCCACCAAGTACTAAGACATCGTGTTTTTATTTTACTCATTGACATGTACAGTATCTTAATTTTTAACCTTTGTATCATGTGCTTTTTGTGGATGTTCTGTCTCTATCCTTTAAAATAAACCTATAATAAAAATTATAGTCCCTTCATCTCTTTGTAAGTGGGCAAACTTACAAAATCTGCGGGGGATCAAATAATTCTTTTCCCCACTGTATGCTAATAGCCACTAATCTCATGTCTGTTATGCAGGATAGAATAAAGTAGCACTGCAGATACAGTAATAGACAAAAATGTTATGTGACTTCACCAGCGATTTTTGTCTGGGAATAAAATTGGAATGCCAAATAAGAATGTTTTAATCCACTGCTGATGCAGAAGATTATGAGATATGTAGGACAGAAAATGATGCATACATTTAATTTGGAAATGATTCAATGCCTTGCTGCATTCAAATACAGCTTGACTCTAGAATCACACTAGCAACAGAGCAACAAGCATGTGACCTGGAGCCAGGGTTTCAATGACAGCAAAATTAGATTTTATTCAGTGAAGTGAAAAATCTAAAATATTGTCTTGATTGATTTCTTGGGCCAATCCTATGATGTGCATGTTTCAAAATTAATTTAATCCCTACTCACAAATTAAGTAACTACTCTCAGTTAGTCTTCAAATGAGATCTTAAGACCTACTTTTTCCTTAAGTTTTTTTGAAGCGTGCTGAATGAGTGCAATGTTTAATTTGTGTTTAATTACTTAACTTTAGAAGCTATTTACATTACAGTTACAACTGTTTCTCGTTGTACATAAAAATGACAGTGTGTGCCCGCATGTAACATCACCCACAACAGATAAACTACAAGTAACATGCATCTTGTCACCTGCTAACATTTGTATTTTTTTTAGATTTCAGATATCCATTCGTAAATGTTTTTATAGTAGTAATATTACAACCCTCAAACTGCAGTAATACAGGATTTATATACATAGCATATGATTGCTGCTTAGTGTTTGTCTGGAATGACAGTATAGAGACTGGAAACTGAATGGGTGTTTTGGACATATTTACAGTATTTCCTCAGCACTCATCAAAATACACTATGTGACACTAAGCCTAAACCTGTTACAGCCTGACAACATTTCTGTGCACAAATAATTGGCCATAAAAACATGGTTTGCCAAGGTTGGTATGGAAGAACTTAGTGGCTGAACAGAGGATTTTAACCTCACTGAACACCTTTGGGATGAACTTAAATTGGACTTTGTGCCAGGCCTGACTTCACTTATAATTTTGTGACTAAATTTTCACAACCACATTTATGATGAACCTAAAAGAAGAATGAAGGTTGGTATAATCTGGAATGGAATGTTCAAAAAACACATATGGATTAGATGAGTGAGATGTCCACAAACTTTTGACCATATGTTATACATACTACAAATAATAACAAATGTTCAACATACATGAAATGTTCAAATAATGAAATCTATTTTTGAAAAAATTTATTTTTTTAATATAAAGCATTGCTTTCTTAGTATAGCTTAAGGTCAGGTATTGTTGTAGATGAGCTTCATCTTGTCGTAGATCAGTACTGCTTACAGACAGTGGCACGCACTCAGTGATCTAGTGACCTCATTTAAAAATAAAATGAACACTTGATACTGCACCGCTGCATTCTGAAAGAACAGTCTTGGTGCATGACTTAATTTCTATCTTCTCTGGATGTGTGTACTGCTGAGGAATGCTACTGTTTATTTAACAGACAGAAGGCTCTGTCTTATTTACTGTGGGCTGCGTTGAAGCATTTTATGGTTCTTCCTGGCAGTATAAGATCTGACCATAACTTTCTGCCCTATCAGTGGTACTACCTCATCCTAGCATGTATCATAAAAAGAATAAAATATATTAAATATTTATTATGTGTAAAATATGAATGGACAAATACTGTCTATTTTTATAGGTTGGCAGTTTGAGCCCTATTTCCCCCAGGTTGCTATTGTTGAGCCCTGATCAAGGCCCTTATATATATATATTTTATATATATATATATATATATATATATAGATATATATAGATATAGATATATATAGATATAGATATATAGATAAATATACTGTATAGCTCCCGAAAGAAATAAAGAGACCACTGCAATTTACTCCTGATTAAGATTTACTGCTCATTAAGAGGAAAATGGATGGTCACAAACCATCAATCAAAGCTGAGCTGTTTGCTTTTTTGCTGAAAAGAGTGGTATAAAATTAATCATCATCAATGTGAAAAACTGGTGGAGAGCATGCCAAAATGTATGAAAGCTGTAATTGCAAATCGGGGTTATTCCACCAAATACTGATTTCTTAATGTTATTTAGCCAAAGCATTAGCACATTGTTATTATTGTGCATTTTGTTTAATTTGAGTTATTAAAGCTCTGCAAATACTGCATGAGATATTAGGCTTCTACAACATGCCAAAAAATCTGTTGTTTGTTGTTGTTTCAGCCCATGGAGCTGTTAATGTCTTAGTCCCCCTACCATTAATATTGGACATTTTATTCCAGTCCATTTGCAATCAAATGGTGCTTTATGATTGATTTTTTTCCCCCTCTTCTTGCAGTTTTCCTTTTTTTCCAGTAAGAAAGCTAGTGGGTGTGTAGTATAAACACCCAAAGTTTGGCTGCAAACTTAATGTACTAAAGTGTACAAAAAAATACTATAAAGTGTGTATAGTTATTGTATGTGTGTAAACATGGCTGTACTGATGAACAGCTTTTGTGTGATTTCCTCCATAAAGAAAACAGACATAAATGTACTATAGAAGCAGATGTAGGTATGTACACACATACAACATGACAAGATTACATTGTGATTTAGTATAGGGTTACTTTAGGATACAAAGGATGTAATCTTTTACGCATACACACACACACACACACACACACACACACACATACAGAGTGGGGTGATTTAGCATTAGGTAGCACACCAGTAGAATACCATTGCCTTTTATAGAGTGGCAGCTCATTGTGTATTTACACAAACTAGTCCAGCAGCTGAGAGACAAGGTTCATTGTGAATGAACATGACTTGCTCTTGTTCTCTCTCTCTCTCTCTCTCTCTCTCTCTCTTTCATATACACACACACACACACATGCTCGCACACACAGTTAGCCTATATAAAAATATCATTAGCCTCAATATTTTGCCTATGAGAAACCTTACAGGCATTTCTGTATTCAATTCAATGCAATTCAATTTATTTGTATAGCACCTTTAACAGTATCCAGAAAGCAGCTTTACAAAAAAAAATCCACTGACATTGTCAAGAAAGAACTCCCTAAGGTGACAAGATGCTACAATACAACTTAGCAACTCAATAATATTTCAAATAACTGCGCACACAATCCCCTGTTCAGAGTTATAATAGGATTGTCTCTTGGAGGCATGTACTTAATGGGGTCAAGGCTGTATTATTACACGTATCTCTGTCACACACACACACACACACACACACACACACATATAAAGTCCAAAGTCATACTTACACATCGTGGAGAGCAAGCAAAGTCACTCTTACCTTTGTGGTAGTCCACCTGTTTGCTGTGCGTCAAAAATGTCCCAATAACAAGCCCCATTCCTAATCTAACAATTGTGTGTGTGTGTGTGTGTGTGTGTGTGTGTGTGTGTGTGTGATTGTGAGTTATTTCCAGGAACCACCCCCTTATCCCTTTATCCTCCACATGCGTCTAATACAGCTGTTCTTTCTGTCTCCTATTAAGCGTAGAGCTTCACATCCTACCACACCTGTCCTCTTTTCTCTCTCCCACTCCTCTCTCTCTCTCTTTTTCCTTTTTCTTCCTATTCTCATCCCTCCTTTCACCACCCTCCTTTTCATTTAGCAGTGTCTCTCTTTTCCATCCACTCCTTCTTAACCCTGCTCTTCTAAGCATATAAATCAATGTCACTCAAGATCTTGCTCTTATTGTGAGAGAACACAACATTAAAGAAGAAGATTCTGAATCACACACACACACACACACACACCAAGTAAGAGGTGAAACAAAGATAAGTTTCAAGTGTTTGTGCCATGTACAGCAAAATGAAATGATTTTTTTTCTTTGCATATCCCAGTTGGATAGGGTCAGAGCACACGGTCAGCACCTCTGGAGCAGGTAGGGTTAAGGGCCTTGCTCAAGAGCTCAACAGTGTCAAATTATCAGTGCTGGGGCTTGAACCCATGACCTTCTGATCAGCAACCCAGAGCCTTAATCTTTTGAACTACTATTGCCTGGACCAGAACATTTTTCGACTTCACCACAGTAGAAAGAAGCGAAAGGACAAAAAGGAAACAAGGATAATATAGTCCCAGAAAAAAATAAAACATGACCAGAAAGCATTGCAAATGCATTGAATTAGTTATTGGGAAACAACTACATATTGTTATGAACCATTCTGTCAAATACTTTCAACTTTCAACTAATCAAATAATGTTATTCTAAATTCACGTTTTATGCAAAAATAAGCTTTTTTAGTGCATGTGAAAAAGAAATAAATAAAGAACAGGGGGAAAAAACGTAAGAAAAGAATTCCCTGCCTTTCCCTTTTCTTGTACTGGCAAGGGCTTAAACAAGCCAGTTAGATTCCCCCCCCCCCAAGCTGGTTGCTTAGCTTTGCTCTGCTGTGCACTTCACTGGATGGGCGTCTCTTGTCTTGTCTTGTCTTCTCTGTGTTTAGGCATCCCCTATGTTGCATCACCGCCACCTTCTGGTCTTGTTCTTGTTCTGGTTCTTGAAATAGTAAAAATTTGGGAAGCTTAAAGTGACTTGAACTTTATAGAGCCATGGGAGGCCTGGAGTCCATCCCGAGGGACTCAGGCCCCTGGGCTTGGTACACCCTGGATGGGGTGCCAATCCATCTCAATCATGGAACACACACACACACACACTCCCTCACTCACTCACCCACTATAGGCAATTTGGAAACTCACAATCTCACATGAACTTGAAATCATGATAGGACTAAGGATGAGCCTATTTTATAGTATTAAACATCACTTATTATATCGTATATTACAATATAGAGTATGTAGTAGATTATATAGAAAACAGCAATGTCTATATGATTAAACTAAAAGGAATGGGATAAGCTAATAGTCTACACATCATGTACTGAGCCATAACATGTATTGTAAATAAATTGATCCTAAAATGTACAATCTGATAAGTCAATCTTAAAATGTCTAGTATTATAAATTAAAAAAAAAAAATTAAATAAAAGGTGTAATAGTAAACATATACAAAAACTATGCAACAACTTTGTGGTAATTGTGGTAAACAGCAACATTGTGGTAATTGTCTAAAACTATGCTGAAGACATTCAAAATACACAATAATTCTTCATAACGACTCCAATCTGAGGTGCTGTTTGTTAATTGCTTCTCCTCTGCAGCAGAGGTAAGTATTGGTCTTGCTTCATTAGGATTTTCTTCATGAGAACCTGACATTTGTGTCTTAAAAACTGTTGTTGTTAATTAATTACCCAATGCCATATGTGCTATTTCATAGTTTTGCAACTATGTCATAGTATTATTCTACAAAGAAGAAAATAAACTTTTGTGTATACTAAACACGTGCACTGCACATGTGCATGCACACACACACACACACACCTGGAGGTGTTTAATGGGCATTGATATTCCGTACATGTCTTTAATTAAGGCTGCATGCCTCACTTCTGCATGATGCATCTCTAGGGACCAATATGGCAGCGATTATAGATTCAGATTTCCCCTTTAGCAGGTAATCGATTTGGCTACAGTACTCACACAAACACGCACACACACATACACACAAAGACAGAGAGAGAGAGAGAGAGTGCATAAAGGAGAGAGAGGACAAAAGAAAAAAACAGCAAAAGAGAGAGTAAAAGAGCAGCAGAGTATGAAACATGGAAGCAATTGGGTGTAAAGTAAAAGACAGAATAGTAGTGGGTGGATAATATGTACAGTATGTAAAATTTTATCACAGCCAATTTGATCAATGTGAATGTAAATGCTTGAGATTTTAAAGGGATCTACCTTTTCTTTTTAACTCCTTCTGCTTCAGGTGAAATCAAGTTTACTGCATTAACTATCATGCTGTACATTGCTATATATTTGCTGTACATTGCTTTCAGATTACTCTGGGCATTGTGGTTTGTGAGGCTGCCTTACTGCATTACACTTCAATAATTAACCTTTATTCATAAGTAAATGCCCCAGCAAGGGCATTAAAAGACAAAGCCCTATTCACCAAATGCTTGACGATGGTACATTAATATTACACAGAAACGAACTGCCAGTGGCGGCTGCTCTAAGACTACAAGGGAAGCTCCTCTACTATGTCAGAAAATAAATGTTCATATATGCACTGTCGTATTTATATTGGTTTTAATAAAATTGCGCTAGAACGCGTTCAGCTTCATGACTAGCTCGTTCAGAATCAGGTATTTATTGTAGATTGTTTGACGCTATTTTCTTGTCATACATTTCCGTGCAGCACAGCGCATTAAACCCTCCCCCTGAAGCCCAGCTTCACTGGTGCTCTATGGGGAAGCACAGACTAGCTTTTTTCACTGCAGAAAAGCTGGACGGTAATTGGATAAATGCACCAAAATCG
>JAQQZS010000012.1:11637433-11651565 GCA_030068045.1 Platyallabes tihoni
AAGCTAGCGGGCATAACTAGGTTATGTTTAGGAAAATGGTATCGGATCGGTACGTGGACTCAAATACTCGCCGATTCTGATGCCAGATTTTTTTGTGGTATCAGCAGCATTTCCGATACTAGTATCGGAATCGGAACAACCCTAATAAGTATTAACCTTTTTTCTCAATTTGAGCTACAGAAGCTCTTCTGTTGGATTGAATTACATCCATTACTCCCCATGTGCATCAGTGAGCCTTTTCCACCTAAGACCTTGTTACAAGTTCACATCCCACAAGATCTGCAGTTTTGGAGTTGCTCTGACCCAGTCCTCTAGCCATCACAATTTGACCCTTGTCAAAGTCACTTAAATCCTTATGCTTGACCATTTTTCCTGCTTCCAACACATCAACTTCAGGAAAACTTCAGGTTCACTTGCTGCCTAATATATCCCACCCACTTCAAGGCGCTATTGTAACAAGATATTGAAAATGTACTGTAGCTACTGTGAGAAGAGCCAAATTATAATGGCTAGACAACTGGGTCAGAGCAACTCCAGAACTGCAGATTTTGTGGGATGTTCCCAGACTGCAGTGGTCAGGACATACCAAAAGTAATCAAAGGAAGGAAAACTACTTCAATATTAGCCAACATTGGCTGATTGGTTGTATATAGCATGTTAAATTAAAGAAGATTTAAATCACTATATCCAGGGGAAAACTTGAAGGTAATGTGGAAACTGAAAGTGAATGTGAGAGCCTATATTCTGTTATATTCTGCTGAAGAATTTAATACCTATTTCTCTAACCAACAATAATTAAAAAAATAATTGGATTTGTCCGATGGTCCACTGATATGCTCGGCTTTCTAGATGTTGCGCAATCTGTATCCAAAATTGCACGCAGCGTTTAAAAACGGGAACTGCACTGAGCGGAAAGCCAGTCACACTGCAACACTGCAGCCTCACACACACAGTGCGCGGGACAGTTATTACAGGGTTGCCAGATTGATCTAGTCTAAACCTTCCCCGGCCATAAACATCTTGTTTATAGCAAATAATCTCATTTAAATGTAAAACATGTCTAATACAAAGTTAACATATAAGTGCAGAAAGTATATTTATGATATATGGAACAATTTCTATTGTTAGATATACTGCATTAAAAGAGAAAAAAGGCAGGATTATGGTCTATTCTGTTTTATCCTGTCAAATTCCATGCACACAGACCCAAGGCGGGCATCCTGGTGGTGCAAGGCAACAGTGCTTACTGCTTAGCCAGAGTAATATTATTACTAGCCACAATAATATTATTACATCAGAAATGTGTGTGAAATACATATTTGCCCAAGTAAAGGCTAAGTAAAAGGTCAATGTCATGCTTTTGCAGTAGCCAGTTTTCTGGACCAGTGTCAGCTCCGGGTGTTGATATCTAGTTGGGATAGACAATTTGTTGCAACCTGTCACATATGGGCAATGACATATTCTTGAGCACATTTTAACTAAGTCAACAGTATACTATATCTACAATTCCTCAGAATGACATCCTAAATATTTTTAATTAATCTTTAAAAAAGAAAAATACTTGACATAATCTCTTTGCTTTCCAATATACTATGTCCATCTGTGAACAAACTTTTGAATTCTTTCCTTTAAAAATGTTTTAGGCTAAGCTGTGAGCCACAAATGAATTGAATTTCACCAAACAGGTGAAAGTCTGATGAAGCAAGATCAAGATTGTAGGGAGGATACTTTAACACCTCGAAACAAGGTTTTTGCAGAGTGTCAACAGTGTGGGAAGAAGTGTGCGGACATTTGTCATTGGCCGCGGAGGTAGACTGGCATCCACCTTCTGCTCGATGGCTAATACTTGTGCAAACTTCAATGAACTTTTCTATCCTTTCATACACACAAGTCTTTGATAAATAACGGCACCAGGTATGCGCTCAGACCCCCCAAAAAACTGCATGCTGCTTGTCTTTCTTTCAGATCACGAGTGGGGTTTCCATTGTTGCAGTAACTGGAGAGACAGTAGCCTTAAATGGAAAGGCTACTGTTTTAATATAACCTGAATGCAGATAATTTTATTATAATTTTATTAATATATATAACACATGGGTTGCATAGCCTATAGAAATTGCCTATAGCATAAGGCTGTGTCATTACTTTCATCTGTAAACTGTTTGTGACAAAGCTCAGACATTACAAATTCCTTCCATAAATGTTACACAGAGGAAGCCTCACCTTTATACCCTTTGTTTGTTTGTTTGTTTGTTTGTTTGTTTGTTTTGGCCCACTGCTGCACTACCATTCAAAATGTGAGACGTATCTCATATTCTCATCAGCAATGTAATTATTATTATTATTTTATGCACATACTAACCGGTCTGTTCATATTATTCTGAACTATTAACAAGGTGTTTCCTCTACTTGTTAATGTTCCTTCTTTTATTAATTCTTGCAACAACAATGGTACATAATGAACATATAATAAACATATAATGAACTATATACATAATAAATTGGTCAGTAACAGTAACTGTACATTACAGTAGGTGTTCACTGGTCTCAAAAATTGTTGTGGGAATACTGGATGGTCTGAGTGGGAGTAAGCCTCTTAGCATGAAGTTTTGTTCCAGGCCAGCTTTGCTTTACAACGTCATTAGTACACACAAACACTCACTCACCCCGCCCTCACCTTCTTTTTATCAGTGTGTGTGGTTGTGTACGTATGCACTCACAGCTGGAAAGTGACAGTCAGTATTTAAGAGGGGGTCAGTCTGACAGTTTACATATCGGACTGTTACTGCTTGTATTTAATAGTCTTTTAAAAACAACATAGCCTACTGTTTATAATTTTAAATCTTGTACAGTAGAATACGTTTGAGCATTTTGGCACAAATTATGGACAAAGGTAAGACCACAATAATATTCCACAAAGTGTATGAACTGTGATTCATTTGCTTTTAAAGTTGTGGTTTGAATGACTTGTAGCCAGCATGCATTATGCGCCCATTATGTGAGCACGTGATTTGACTGACAGTTGTGCTTTTCAATGGTTTACCATGATTCATCAGTACTTCAACAGCTACTGTGTGTTTCTGTGACAATGGTGGTAAAATGTGTTTGCCTAGCAAACTGGTCTATTCTTGTGTAAGGGTGAGAAATAAAGAGAGGTCATATACCCCTTACTATACCCCTTATTACCTTACAGGCTATTATACTAATTAAATTATTATCATTACTACAGTAGATGCTTGTAAACAATAGAAATTATTTTTATTTGGTTCAGTTGCAATTTTTTTGTTTTTTGTTTGTTTTTTTAATTTATACTTTGGACATTTGTCATAATTAGGAATCACACTTCTGCACTTTTTGGGCACAAAAGGTTATGGCTTCTCAATAATTTTTTTTAAACTGCTCAAAAAAATAAAGGGAACACTTAGTCCCTTAACTTGACTTGAATGCTCCTCATATGTAAGGTATGTATGTAATGTTCAAGTCAAACCAGGACTAAGTGTTCCCTTAATTTTTTTGTGCAGTATATAACTTCATATAACTATTTATTTATATAACTAATAAATAATTGTTTTGTATAAATATATATATTTTTTAAAACAATGCACAAGGAGAAATATATAGTAATTGTGTTATTTTGTAAAACTGCTTATCCAGGCTTATTTATATAGCACTTTTGTATATAGCATATTTGGCACATGGTCACAAAGCATATTTACAGAAAATCCAATATAAATTTAAATGTGCAAATTTGAACAAACAAAGTTGACACTGACAAGGAAAAAGTCCTTCTGACAATAAGAGGAAGATGCCTTGAGAGGAACTGAAGTCAAAGGGTGAACATATTCTCTTCTAGGTGACATCAGATGGTGTAGTGATTATGAGTCATTACTCTTTCCCAACATATGCTACAAAATCTGACTATACTGAATGTGTTGAAAGAATCCTCTGTATGGGCATCCAGTTTTGTTTTTTTGTTTTTTTTCCAGTAGATTGTAGAACTATACCAATGACAACATCCACAGCAATTTTTAGAGAATCCATATCAAGTCTCCATGTGGTGACTGAAATGTTCTCCAATGCCCCTAATGCTTTAATTTTGCAACTAGTTTTATTCACACAATTGCCCATATCCATCAACCCTACAGAAATATCCAGTGATCATTAATCCTGTTAGACTTTCTACTCTGCTGTTTCTGCTGACCTGGCATGAGAGTACAGGGATGCACGTAATATAGTGCCTTGCAAAAGTATTCATACCCCTTGAGTGCTGTATATAATTCAAGAGTTGCAAGTGCTCTTGTTATTGAACGTAACCCTGTTGTACTATCACATGTGCTCCTGTACTCTCGTGCTCTGTCCACAGTGAATGTACAGTACTTGGAATCATGAACCGAAAAGCAATTGGTGTAGTGAATTTAAAAACAACAAAAGAGATTCATTTAACCCTTAAAAATTGGTAGTATTTTTTGATAGATGTCAATTTTATTTTAAGAATTTCCTTTTTTCTCTTTTTTTTTATTCTCAGTAGCTTTACAAACTTGCCCTGTGCCACCTGGCATGACATAGCTAGCTATCTAGCCAAAGTTAGCTACTGTAACTTTAGTCAAGGGTTATCGACAACTGAGAAGAAAACTAAATATCCCTATGAAGTATCTCATTCTGTGCATGTCCAAACTCTTTTATTTCTTTAAATTCCTTACATTTCTTTAAATTAGATTCCACAGCTAGAGATTGAGTCAATCAGTAAAAGTTCTCAGGTACACACTGACTAGCCATTACACTAACATTAAATAACACTCACCCACTTATTTTCTATATTACGTATCCTGTACAGGGTCATGGGGGTCCTGAAGCCTATCCTAGGAAACTATGGGGTCATTAGGGGCACAAACTGGGGTTATCTCTTGATGGGGTGCCAATCGATCTCAGGGCACACATGCACACACTCACACCTAGCCCACACACTATAGGCACCTTGGAAATGCCAATTAACCTATTCTGCATGCCTTCAGATTGTGGTAGAAAACACACATAGACCCAAAGCAGGAATCAAACCCTCATCGCTTGAGGTGCAAGGCCATAATATCATTACATCACCATGCTGTCAATTAAATAACATTGATTATCAATTGTATATCAGTAAACTAGTGACAGGGTCCTAGCAGGCAAAGAGACCAAGACTGCTGACCCTGCCCAAGATTGCTGACCCATCCTCTAAACTTCACAGATCCCAATTTGATCAATCACCCAAACAATCTGTTGCCAATATCCTACACCTCAGCATTATACACATTAACTCACCCCCTTACCCTTGTATCACCGGAGCTGCTCCAGTGATACAAGGGTCCATCCATAAATGTTTCTAATGTTACTG
Organism: Platyallabes tihoni; assembly: GCA_030068045.1. Taxonomy (NCBI): domain Eukaryota; kingdom Metazoa; phylum Chordata; class Actinopteri; order Siluriformes; family Clariidae; genus Platyallabes; species Platyallabes tihoni. The sequence goes on from JAQQZS010000012.1 coordinate 11,642,805, forward strand.
TTATGGCTGATCTGTGTATTCAGCCCAGAAAGACTCAGTCATCATTATCAGCTAATGCTGCTAGCAAAGGACAGCTAAGTAAGAATCCTGTGCTCCTGACTCCAGTTTAAATAAGAGTGGCTAGTTCCACTAGTTACATTATGAAAAGGTCTTAATTTTAGCTTCTAAATAATAATATTTCCCAAAAAGAAGACTTTATAAGTTGGGGCTGTGTTTGGGTATGAAACACTAATTAAAAGGCTGTTTCATAATTTGGGGATTTGTAGATATAAGCTCTGCTCCCTGCTATAGTTTTCTTTATTCCAGGTACAGTACCAATAAAGAACCAGCACCTTTTGGTGCTGTTAAGCAGGGATAAGGGAGTGTGATTATATGGGACTGCATGAGTGCAAAGGATGTTAGGGAAATTATGTCTATACTGTAGATGGCATCACGGACAATGGATGACAAGATGACTCTCAACCTCCAAAAGCTTGACAGAAGAGGAGCTTTCCCATATGAAAATGAAAAGCACATTGCACATAGCATATTGTCAAGCTCACAAGAGTTTCTAAAGAGCAATAAAATGTAAAAACTATGTACAGTAAAAACTACAGCAAAGGTGAAAAAGAAATGCAGAGCATTTCTCCATAAATTTATGAACACTGGTATCCTCCATGCTGAGGAGAATTGAATCTGTCATCAAAAATAAAGATGGACAATTCAACATCCACTAGCCAATTTACACATTACTAACTTCACAAATATTTTGTATGCCATCTGACTTTGCTGAAACATATATAAGGTGTAGCAAAAGTATATACTATGTTAATGAGTAATAGAACATGTAACCATCAAGACGTACTGCTATTTTCTCTGCAACCCACTGGTGAACCTACTGTACTGTAGATTCTGCAAAGAAGAGATTCTGGGACATCTAATAATAATAACTAACTACAAACTGAAAATGATCAATTATATACAGCAAGACCTAAAATAATATAACTTGAATAATGTCGTGATCTTAATTTCTCAAATTACTCATTTGATTAGTTAAATCAGGTGTAGTGGGAACTGAGGAAATAGTAAAATGTTCAGGGAGGGTTGGTTGAGAATCTCAACAGTACTAGGTCATTTACTCCTTTAACCAGTACTGCATCAGTAGCGTCTTGAATTATAATTGCTAAGCAAAAGATCCTATGAATGTGATTCCTATACATGTACAGGTACGAGGCTAACTGCTGTGGTTCAATATGACTTTTTTAGGAACTTGAAGTTCAAATGCTTTAGGTATGTAGCCTGACCTAAGGTAGGAGTAGAATATTTGTTGTAGGGGTTTGACTGCTTTTGGTAAATTTCCTAAAAAGACTATCATACTAATGATATAGTTATATTGTTGTGAATATGTAGTTGTCTGTTTTTTTGAAAAACTTAGCTATAGTACATGATATGAATCTAAGAAAGTTATTTGTTTTTATCTTCTTCTTAAAGTTTGACTGAAACTTTTAAGTGGTCTGTTTTAAGATATGAATGAGATCATCATATCAGTTTTTTTCTCTCTCAAATAACAATAACCTTTGCAACTAAATTTTCAGTAAGGCCTTGCAGCATCTGATGTGACTGCATACTTGATGCAATAGCATGGCTGGCAAAGTGCATACTGTATCTCGTGACCAATACATGTTCTAAATGTAATGAGGTTGTGAATGTGAATGTGCCACACACTATACAGTAGGTTATATGATTACACTATCCCATTATAGCAGGTAGTTTCTGTTAGCTTTCTCACTGCCCTGTTAGTAGAGGAGTCATGACATGAGAGATGTGCCTGGAGAGTGGAATTTTACCAAAATCTAAGTGAATGCAAAAAAATTAAAAATTAGACTCAAAAGCTCTTTTCAGTGGAATGCTTAAGTAGCCAACAATTACTTTTTCTATTGAAACAACATGGTTAAATATAAACTAGCCTTGACCATTATTGTTACCTTAAATTAAGCCTCATTTAATTTGCATCCAAATCTGCATGCAAAATGTGTAAGATATATTCAATTCTGTTTCCATGGAAAAAGACCGAGCCACAATGACTGCATTCTGGAAGGAACATTCTCAGCATGCCACAGTGGAAGAGATGATGCTGGACTCCAACGCACAGCAGCTGACCAAGCATGAGCTGCCTGAGATCCTGGAGATGCTGCCCAGCTTAGATGGCATTGATGTGTTGGAACTAGGTGCTGGCATTGGGTTAGTTGGGTTACTTTATTATTATTGACAGAAACAGTGCTAAAGACCCTTTTTCTGTACCACGTGTGTCAAATCAAGGACTGTGGAAATATATTTGTTGCCATAACAATTAATTTTTATGTGATGTAGAAATATTAAATAATTAAATCATAATTATTTTGTAATTTGTTGAATTATATTGATAAGTATGACACAAATTTGTTCATTTGGGGCGCAATGTACCTTTAAAATCATCATACGTATTTATAGCATTGTTAGAAAATACCTTTATGACAGTTCCAGATGATTGAAATAAGATTCTTTACACCTCCAGAGTCAAGGGTTCGATTCCCAGCTTGTGCATGGAGATTGCGTGTGCTTGTGTACCCTGAGATAAGCTCCAGGCCTCCCACCACCATGTACATGACAAGCAGAATAGAAAATTAATGAATATTAATAAGGGAAAATTTCACATTATTCTGATACACTTACTCTTTTACAGCAGTAAACCTCCAGTAAGCTACTTCTTACCTTCATACAGCTATTTAGTCAGTTCTATACTTTTAATCAGCATAAAAATTATATGACCTAGTGCCATTTTAACTTTTTTTCAAAAGTTAACGTAATAACCTTTTTAATGTAACAAAAGTTACTAATTGCCTTTATTGTTTCAGTCATTTTTGTTTAAAACATGATGCTGATAAAGCCAATATCAAATATCAAGGCAATAAAATTTTTAAGCAATACTTAGTCTTAGGTTTTTATTGTCTCTATGCAAGCAACTAAATAGGTAAGCTGTTCAGAACATTGGTAGTATATTAACACATTTTGGCATTTTACAAATGTGGGTAAAAAGTCAATGCAAGCAGAACAGGATTTTACAACACAGTCGTTGGTTAAAATGTAATAAATGCATTTCATAAGAATAAATGTATTTAATTTTTTTTTAAACAAACCATGGAGAGGTTTAAACTCTCACACCCATGCTAATGACACTTTGAATGTAAAAGTAGTATTAAAAAAAAACTTTTTTCAAGAAAGCAGTAAGTAACATTAAAAGTCTTACTATCAATGTAATCAATTTTCTGTAGATTGCTGAAGATAAGCATAGAACATAGTAATATAAAATAGTTATGACAATGATTATTTAATTGCTTCAGGAGCTATTTTTACTGTACGTGTGCCTTATTAAAATATGACCCTTGATCTTTCCAGACGATACACAAGTCACCTCATTGGCAAGGCACGTCATGTGACGGCCGTGGACTTTATGGAGAGCTTTGTGGAAAAAAACAAGGAAAAGAACAGTCACCTTGGAAATGCAGAGTTTATCCAAGCAGATGTCACACAGCTGGAATTCCCAGAAAGGAGGTGAGAATGAGAATAGAAAGAACTGTCTTGTTTTCTTATGTATTTTCATGATGAATAAATGGATGAAAGAGACAATGAACAAGCTGGCAACCTACAAAAAATTCAATTGCCTAATTTAAGTCACAGAACACTGGCGAGCAAATTATCAAAACAAGTTTTGATAATTTTTTACTTGTAATTTGTGAAACCAGAAACAATAGTGTTTTGTACTCACACAGTAGCCTAATTCATTCTGTAAAGAGTTGAATGCTATCTTAAAATGTTTTGGCGCTATTTTCCACTTGTAGTCAGTGTCCAGTGCTTCACCAAATCAATGTTCAACTAATTCTTTATTGAAGTGGGTGTGGTATAAGAGGGTTGGAAGTAGTTTTAAATTTTAACCATTACTGGAAAAAAGCAGGGAGGTGAACTTCAACTTCAAACTTCAAACTGTTGCCAGCATGCAAAAATGTACTGCATAATTTCCATTAAAACATTATGTCGTACAACAAAATGGGTGTGATTTTTATTATCAGCGGGTGGAATTCCATAGAATAACATAAATATGTCCAGGCGACATTGCTTGGCTTTGGCCTTGGTCAAACCCACCAAGATCTTAAATAAACTTTTCACCCTCTGAATCATTTTTGCATAATGATGTCATTCAGGGTGAAGAACTGGGTAGTGAGTGTAGTGAGTGTAACACTTGGTACTGCATTAAAACAATACAGTAAATGTTTAAATGTTTGCAATTTTTTGCTTGTGTTTCTACAGTTTTGACCTGATCTTTTCTAACTGGCTGCTCATGTACCTGAGTGATGCAGAGCTGGGTTCACTAATGGAGAAGATGCTGTCCTGGCTTCGCCCCAGCGGTTACCTCTTCTTCAGAGAATCCTGTTTTCACCAGTCAGGTTAATGTTGAAAATGCACAACATAAATTCATATAGTGGTTGATATGTAGCTACTCCTTAACTGTTAAACACTTTGGGGTTTTCCTGGAGTTTCGTTAGCTGAGCGCTCGCATAGCCGTGTATGCTGGTGTGGAGCAGGACGCTGTTGCTGGGCAAAAGTCTAGGCAAAGTGGGGAAAAAGATAGAATGTTTAGCTCCCTAACTCCTGTACAGTGTACCTAACGTTAGCTAAGCTCACCTCAGTAATGTCAGGGTGCCTCAGTATAACGTTAGCGGAAACACACTGGTCTCGCATATATAACGTTAACTGTCTAAGATACCTGTAAACTAACTGAAACATATTTTATTTAAAAATATATTTTTTTAAAAACTCAATAAATACTCACCAAAATAATACAAAGTCCACAAAACGACCATCTTCACCTCTTTAGTGCAGTCTGATAGCGTCAGTCTGACATGGGGGATGGGTGGTGGTCTTATAAATTACTTGATTGCATCTCAACGTGATTGCTGGCTCAACTTGATTTTTTTTATTTTTTCAGTCTGTGTCTCCAAAGTTTTCAAGAACACAGTGTTACCTGATGTCTCAACAAACACCACTGTAATAAGTTGGGTCAACACTCACTCATTCATCTTCTATACCGCTTTATCCTGTATTCAGGGTCGTGAGGGCCTGGAGCCTATCCCAGGAGGCTTAAGGCATGAGGCAGGGTACACCCTGGACAGAGTGCCAGTCCATCACAGGGCACACACACAGACACTATGGGCAATTTGGGAACGCCAATTAGCCTAACCTGCATATCTTTGGACAGTGGGAGGAAACCAATCAAGCACAGGGAGAAATGCAAACTCAATGCACACAGAGACGGGAATCGAGCCTGGCCGGGAAGCAAACCCGGACCCTGGAGGTGCAAGGCAACAGTGCTAACCACTACACCACTGTGCCGGTTGGCCCAACAATACAGTATTAATTCATTCAACATTTATCTAGTTGGATTTTTTACAGTGTGTTGCATTGCAAGTATCAAGCCACTCCTAAAACAGAGACAATATCACCGGTCATTACCTGAACTAAGGAGCAAAAGAACTAGACCATTGCTCAGTGATGCAATATCCACTTTTCAGATGAAAGTAAATTTTGCATTTCATTTGAAAATCAAGTTCCCAAAGTCTGGAGACAGAGTGGAAAGGCACAAAGTCCAAGTTGCTTGAAGTTCAGTGTGAAGTTTCATGTGTTCGGGTGCCAATGTCATCTGTCATGTGTTGATTGACTGTGTATTTGTGCTAAAGGAGCCCCGACCAAGTATTGAGTCCATAAATTAACATACTTTTCAGAAGTTAGACTTAAGTATTGTGAATCCTTTTGATTGATCTTAGCAAAATTCTAATATTTTGAGATACTGGATTTTTACTGAACATTTTTTAAAATGATAATAGAAAAAATGAAATATTTTAATTTAAATGTAATGAATCTAAAATTTGAGTTTTACCTTGTTTTTAATAAAATTATGAAATGCCCAAATAACCAATAACTGCTTTCTTTGTCCTTCACAGGAGACAGTAAGAGAGACTTTGATCCCACTCACTACCGTAGTCCTGCCCATTACAACCATCTAATAACATCAGTCATATGGGTGGAGTCAGGGGATGGGTGTAAACAGTCCTATGGGTTTGATACAGTTCTGAGCAGAACTGTACAGACCTATGTTAAGGTATAAATAATTTATTTAATTTTGTTACTAAGAAATATTATATGAATTATTTACATTTTCATCTAGATTCTATTTAATCACTTCAATGTAGAGCATAATGATAGCTCTTTTGATGTTCTGCTGTAGTAATCAATCATGACTTTAAATCTTTCTAAATGATGCACAAATTAGATCGCTGGCATCTGTTGATGAATGTATTTGCATCATCATGCACATACACTAGAGTATTTAGTCTTGCTAAAGGGCTTTTTATATTAGCATGCTGTGATAAGTAAACAATATCACTTAAGGTGTTGGTTATAATGCGATTTTTTTTAGGTATGCAATAATAAAAATACTAAGGACATAAAATTGTGTGTCTCTTTTAGATGAAGAAGCACCAGAATCAAGTGTGTTGGCTGATGCAGAAAGCTTGCCGGGACTTGGTCCAGCAGCACCAAGGAGGCTTCAGCACTTTCCAGCAGTTCCTGGACAACCAACAGTACACACGCAGGGGAATTCTCCGATATGAGAAGATGTTTGGCTCTGGTTACGTCAGTACTGGTGGACCCAGCACCACGAAGGTAAGGAGCAAGAAGACATAAAGGGAAAGGGCCAAGGGTTAAAACACACAAGGTGGAAGTGTTACCTAGTAAAGCATTCAAAGCAGGAGGAGAACTCCAAACTGCTTTAAAATAATCAAAAACATTATGCTTGGAATAGTATGATTAGTTTGGATAAATTGAAACATACATCATTACAGTTACGTTTTAATTAATGTTTAAAAAGCAACTATATAGCTATTTTGTTTTAAATCACATTTCATTTGTGAATATAAAGATTGATAAACATTGTACGGCATGACTATAGTATGTAAGTAATTCTATTTTTTTTTTGTTTGTTTTTGTTTTTGTTTCTGTTATTCATTCATACCTATATATATATAAAAAACCTTAATGGACTGAAACTCTACACCCATAAAGCAACATCATCTGAAAATTTAATATACAATGGAGAGATAGCATGCAGACATTAGTATATTCAACTTTGCTAAATAAAGTACAAAAGTACACTGACCACATGCTCCTCCTGAGTCATGAAATTATCTGATCAGCTGCATAATGCATAATCATTCATACACAGGTCATGACAGTCAAATTAGACATGTAGAAAGGAATCAACTAGTAATCAAGTTCATACTGTACAATAAGAAATGTCTGTACAATAAGAAATTGTGTTCTCATGTCCAAGTACTGTATTTTGTTTGCAAGGAAATCCTTGATTTTTTCCTTTATGAAGTTGAGAATGGGAAATTCAGGATATTTACTTTTCTGCTGATATTTACACAGAATTAAGTACAGTTTGGTGTCTTAGGACAACATTCACATGTTTTCCTGAATTTGTCATATTTTCTTTCATCCCCTTTAGGAATTTGTTGACTTGCTGAGCCTTAGGCCAGGACAAAGAGTCCTTGATGTGGGATGTGGAATTGGTGGAGGGGATTTCTACATGGCCAAGGTGAGCTACATGGTCACTAACTGACAAGTCAACTTAACAGATTCAGGATGGTAGGATGGTTGGACTGTCAGCTGCCTGATCTTAAAATTGACTGGTTGTATAAATGTGTTAAAATTGTTTTTCTGATTTTGGTGAAATTGTTGTGTTGTTGTTGTTGTGTTTTTTTATATACATGATTTCCTTTCCTTGTACACATGCATATTACTTAACTGTCTTCTTCCTTAGTGTGGTACTTCTCCCACTGCATTCTGTTTGAACTTGCTTAATGCTCAGAGGTACCAGGTCAATTCATGGTTTCCTCAATGGCCTCACTGGCTGGTTTGTTTGATTGACAGACCTTTGGGGTAGATGTATTGGGAATAGACTTGTCATCAAACATGGTGGAGATCGCTATGGAGAGGGCTGTGATAGAGAAACTGCCATCTGTAAGTGACACTCCACAGGGAGGATTTTCAATGTGATGTTATTACACTTCTTTAAACACTTAAAGAAGGTGACAACTAAATGCCCATTCTGCTTTAGGTGCAGTTTGAGGTGTCAGACGCTACTAAGAGAGGATTTCCAGATAGATCATTTGATGTAGTTTACAGCAGAGACACCATTCTGCACATCAGTGATAAACTTGGACTCTTCAGAAAATTTCATGTGAGTTTGTGTGTGTGTGTGTGTGTGTGTGTGTGTGTGTGTGTGCTGATGCTGATGCTGCATTCAACCAAAACTCTCATAATTTTCAGGCTCCAATTAGGAAAAATAAAGGTACTTCTCGACAAACTCTAAAAGGACAGTCTAATCTACCCAGCGAGTAACATCGACTCAACATGGCTATAAATCATCAGCAGCAGTAAACATAGTAGAATTTCTTTATTTGTAAATGAATTATTCTGTGTACTCAAGAGCGTGCTTTAGATCAGAGATCAGTAAACATGCAGACACGTCAAGCTATCAAGTTAATTGTTACTAGCAAAATACTAGTGTGTGTATAACTTGCGACTTCTGAGTTTAAATGAATTCAGCATACTGTACAGTGGTGTGAAAAACTATTTGCCCCCCTCCTGATTTCTTATTCTTTTGCATGTTTGTCACACAAAATGT
>JAQQZS010000012.1:11718565-11748485 GCA_030068045.1 Platyallabes tihoni
CTCATCAGAGACATTTCATTCATCATTCATTCATTCATCCCATTATTATCTAGACACATTTTTCTCACACATACACACTTCCAAAAAAAATTTTTTACATTTTTGTGAAGCTACTTTGAGAAAATGACCATTGTTAAAAGTGCTATATAAATAAAACTGAATTGAATTGAACTGTCTACTGTTATAGTCAGTGAGGACACTGCTTGCTGTTACATTTGGGGAGGAATGCCTGTGACATACCCAGTATGACATAAAAGTTGTTGATGACGCTGCCTAACATGATATTCTGTGACGAGCGCCTGTGACATGCACACAGTATGAAATAATGTATGATAAGCGTCCGTGGCATGCCCACAGTATGACATAAAAGTTGATAATTTCCCGTGGCTACCTGTGCACTGTGTACCACTTGCCGTGATCAACCCAAAACCAGCTCACTTGGTCCTCCTGAGACAAGACCTCTAACACTGCGTGCTGAGTACTGAACTTGATAACTGTCTTCATACAAGAAGATGTTTGGCAAAAAATTAACATGCGACAGCGCTCAAATTAGGTTCCCATCAGTTCCTAAATTCAAAGGTTCCCAACCTAGGGCCTTGTTCCCAACACATTGCAGTAAAAACAATAACACACAGTAAAGTTGGATATTCAACAGACATTCGAGTCAAAAGACATCCAGGCATTGATCAGTGGCGGATGTTTGCTAACTTTGTCCAATCATTTTATTTTTCAATACATTCTAACATGCAAGAGGATTGCTATAAATGTATATATTGAAATATGTTACATTAGTTAGTCTGTTAAGTTACTAGTTGTTATTCTTGCTGTCAAAATGATTAAATGTGGTATATTATGACTGCGTCTTTGTCATACATACGTTACAACATTATTTCAGTAACTTCCCAGTCATGTGAACATCCATCCATTAATCTAGGAACCTCTATACAGTAGTCCAACTAGGGACCGTGGAACATTGTATTTATGTATCTATTTCTATTTATTCCGTCATGAGACCAATTGATCAATTCTATAATATGAAGATTGCATTTTTACATAGTTTATATATTATGTGTGCTCCACATGTAACCATGTCTTGCAAAATGCTCACCCTTTTTTGAGAGATATTACTACTTAATTCTCAATATACTCAATATGACTATTATCCAATATTTTAAAGGCTTTTTTAAAGCATCATTTGACCTTGATAAAGATTCTGACAACATTGTCTTTCCCATATAACATTTTTGGGAAAAATATTTTGTACCTGACCAGCTTCCTATAAAATAAACAATTAAGCACACTTCACAGTGTAGGCAAGATAGCTACTGTGTCTTTTCTCAAATGGTAAATAAATGGTAATTATTTACCGACATGTAGCTACGCAGATTTACAACAGATTTTGAAACATCCTGAGTCAAGGGTTTGATTTCAGTCTCAGGTCTGTGTGCGTGTGTGTGGAGTGTGCACGTCCTCCCCGTGCTTGGTGGGTTTCTTCTGAGTACTCTGGTTTCCACCCACAGCACTCATGTTGCATTTGCATTTCGAAATTGCTCGTATTAGTACAGTATGTTTGTGTATGTGTGTGTGTGTGAGTGCTTTGCCCCGAGATGATGTGGAACCCCATCCAGGGTGTACCTGCCTTGGGTGCCATGCCTCCTGGGATAGGCTCGATGTCTCCTGTGACCCTGTACAGGATAAGCATTATAGGGAATGATTAAGTGAGTAAGTGACTAATAAATATTGATTAATGATATTCAGTATGAAGGGGCTTGCCAACTGCAGCACATTTAGCCACAAGGTTTTTCGAAAACAGTTTTCAAATGACTGGGAAGTTATCGAAATAAAATTATAGTATTTATATTAAAATGAAAAATAAATATCATATAATAGGTCATAATAGTTCAAGGCATTATTTTTCACTATCGATAATATTGTCAACAATTATAAGAACAACTTAACAGTCAGCCAACTTTAATATTTTCTGATTTTTCTTTAACAATGTATTCAACTTAAATTTGACCTCATTACAATAAAGCATTAATAATTAAACAATTAAAGCAATAACTGTATAACCATTTTAATGGCTGTGCATTTGAATGACTAAAATATTTAGTTAGTTAAAACTATTTGTATAATATGACAAACAAATGTATTAAAAATAAAAAGGAAATAAATTTCCACTAATATTTCCAAACATTTCTGAATTGGTTTACATCTGACAAGGAATTATTAAACATAATATTTTAAGGACACAACATGGCTGACTGCTTTGTGCAGGATGAGAAAATTGCTCCTCTCAGTGGTAAAAAGTGAGAAAACACCCCAACCCTTGTAACCACTGTTAATACTCATTCCTCATGCTGAGTGGAAACAGTAAGACAATGTTTTTCAAGTATCAATCGGGTTGTGTTGCCTGAAATCTGAATTGTGTGTATGAGACCAAAGATACTTGATAGTAGATACTAAAGATACTAAATTTGTTCCTTTTGTTCTGATCATAATTGCTTCACAATAAGAGCATTCTACAATGAGCCTGATTTCATCTGAGACTTCCCCACAGATTGCAAATTACACAATCATCTTTGGTTTACAAAGCAACAAGAAGGTTTGCTTCATGAAGGCATCAAACACCATACTACATGCTTGTCCTTATAATTTAAAAATCATCATCACCACCATCATCATCCTTCTTCAATTTTACAATAAGTGAAGATCAGCCCAGATTCTATCCATAGCCAGAGGTTCCAGCTGTTCCTCCAATGGTTCCTGGGTCTATCCCAAGGTTTCCACCATCTTCTCAAACAAACGCAAGTCTAATTGGTTGAGTGCTATGTCGTGTTCTGGTTGAGCAGCCAAATAGCCAAACCTTTGCCTGTAAACTAAATTCAGCACTATGAAGTGGTACAGCAACTACAACAATGTTGGTGCTGATCCAATCTGTCCGACAAGCTTAACTAATTCTCCCCATCACCCATGGATTAGATGAACACCACCAGGGCATGGTCTCTATCCTCACCTAATGACAGCATCACATTCTTTTCTGGAAGAGAACAACGGCCAGAGACTTGGAGGTGATGAATTTCATCTCAAATTCATGCCAATTATATTACGATAAGAAGAAAAAAAACACACTTATTAGAATTGAGTCAATATCGTATAAAATTCAGAGTCCATGTGGATTTTGTGGATGAGATAAATACACTATGGTTGACACACCAGTACAATAATGTTTATCATATACTGGGCAACTGTCATAAAACACAAAGGCACAATGATTCCTTAAGTCCTGCTTTGTTCTTTGTGTAAATAATAAACTTGTAATCAGCCACCATACAAACAAAAGGGTGACAACTGAGGTCATTTACATGGTCATTTGCATTTAAGCTGTTAATTCTTTTGTGTTCATTCTTTCTTTTTTTTTTTTTTACAGTAAGTGCCATGTTGTGACCATCTGTCAGATGTTTTAAGTAGTTAATGGTTATCTTTTCCATGCTATAATCAAAATAATTAAAAACATAATTATACAAAAAAATAATACTTTATTTAGTGTTCATTTTAAAGAAAAAATAATAATTAATTAATTAATTAAATATAGTGACATCCATTAATAGTAGTGCTTTACAGGTGCCCACTTGACAGTAGGCTGAACATCTAGACAGATGTCCTTAAACCAAACAGTTATGTTGAATCTTCTTGTCCAAGCAGAACACATACACTGCCGTGTTAATAACTATACGATATATAGGACCAAAATCTGTTCCTAAGCCGGATGGAACAACGAGATACATAGAATATGAAACACCAAAAAAAAAAAACAGCCAAGAACTGACATCCAGTGGACGAGTGAATTGGCAGCCCGATGTAAAAAAAGCCATGTTTTGACTCGACAGGATTGCTGATGTTTTCGAAGTGTGGTGTAACTGAGCTTAACTGAAAATATGACACTAACTTTTTGTCTGGAGACCTTGATATTCTAAAGAATTACAAAATCCCTGTATTGTTCTTCTCTGTTTTTTATTCCTGTAACAATTTCAGTGTCTGTCTGAAGAATCAAAAACACCAGATCCAGAGCTCTCCTCCAAACTTCAAACTTTACAGTCAGATTATCATACACTCTCGTTTCGACTCTTTCTCTTTCCAGCATTTCCTCTTCCTCCTCTTTACGTTCTCCCATTCTCTGTATTATTTCCACATATTCCTCCATTTTCAGAGAAGTTTCTGGCATCCCATGATTCCAAAGCACTCTGTTCTCACACTGCTTTATATGCTGAGCAATACATGTCCATGCCTGTGTTTTGCACTTGACATGGCCAGTGTTCACCATCAGCGTGGACACATAATCCATCCAGGCTTCAGCCATGTGCCGCAGGATTACCTGCTCATACGGTGCTGCTGCTCCGGCTGCATCAAGCTCATCTCCTTTCTCCTCTGGTTGGGATAGATTCCCGCGATTCTGGAGCTGGCGGATACAAATTAGCTCTACACTTCCGGCTCCAGGCAGTAGCTTACCGTCTTTAAGTGCATGGTGCACGCGATAGGCACAATTCCAAAACTCATCCTCCATGCTCTGGAGCTTAGCATGAACGGAGCTTGCGATGAGCGCCGTGACCAGACTTGTGCCATCAGTCACAACACTCACCACAGTCCATTCTGTTCCCTCAGTGCGATACTCTCTGAGTGGGTTCACGCCGACTCCGGAACCAACGCATCGTTCACTGAGCTGTGAGATGTACGAGACTGGAAGAGCACCTGTAGCTGAAGCAAAGGCATTCAAAATGGACACTGGTACATGCTCGATAATGAGGATGCAACGGTGGAGGCAGTGATCTTTCAGCTGCTCAGTGACACTACCACTCACTAAAACAATGTCTACCTTGAGGTTTGGAAGTATTCTCAGTGCCTCATCCAACCATTTCTCCTCGCGGCTGATTCCTCTAAAATCAGAGCAATCACTCAGATATGTTGCATTTTTAGGTCTGTTGAAACCTACATGACGGTGTTTCTCACTCAGGTCACCATGAATGAGGCCGACCTTTAATGTCTGTTTTTCTAATCGTTTGACTAGCAATGCCTGTTCTGCAGACAACATCACAACATACCCATGGAGTACACTCGAGTGCTCCTCGGATAATCCTGGCAACAAGCATGTAGCCAATTTATCAATGTCTAGCGCTTTGGAGCTCTGATTTGGACCGCTGTACCTACACTGAATCCTACTAGCCTCGATCACTAAACTCATAGTCGTCTCACATCCGTGAGAAACGACTTTTGCCAAAGGAGCAATTTCAAAACTTGTGTGTATCCTCCCATCATCTGTGATATGATTACGATTGAAGTGCCTACTGTGTTTGAGTTTTAAATTGTGCTTTAAAGAACGTTGGTCTTTCAGAACGGAAAGCTTAGCCACACTGTCTATAGTTTTAGCACAGTTCTGAGCCAACTGCCTCACTCCTACACAACGTTCCAAACTTAAGCCATCCTGAGAATTCATGTAGCCGCCACTTTTCCCCCTCAATTGCTGTTTCTGTACATCAGCCTTGCAAACAACTGACTCCACATCCACAGCACTCAGCTTACAGGCCTCCAGACAGATTTCCAACCCCTTTGACATGCCGGCCACTATGTGGCGAATAGAAATGTCTTGGTGGAGACATTCCAGTGCCACCCTGCTCCAGACGCCGGCCAGAAAGATCAGCGAGGCCGTGCCAGAACGCAGTGTCCGCCAATGAGAAGAGGTGGTCTCACGCAGGAGTTGAGCCACAGAACCACTGAGCTCCAACTGCTCCAGCAGACGATAACAGGAGCAGACCAGCACCGCCTCATCACTTGCTTTGTCTTGGATCATTTTGTATCGCTTATTGGGGCCCAAAAATGTATGAGTTGCAGCTGCCATGGCCACCAGTTCCTGGAGCCCAATATGGCGGCTCTGGTTTGTTGCTACGCTTCCCAGCAGTGACATCAGTAGGGTGGAGAGATGCAGTTCTACTATCTGTAATAATAACAGAGAGGGAAGAGATTAAGGATTATAATAAAGAGCCTGCTTACAACTGGAAGTTGAAGATCAAATACATACTTTTCTTTGCTGTAATTATTTAACAATATCCCATGTGATTGGGGCTTAACACTTTTGAATGTGTTTTATCAGTCTTTTGTGGCCAGTGTGATGTTTTTTTATGCTGTGGTGTGCTGGGGCAATGGTTCGAGTGTGGGAAATGCTAATAGGCTTAATAGGATGCTCAGGAAAGCAGGCTTTGTCATAGGAACCAGTCTGGAATCACTACACACACAACAGAGCAGAGGCAGGGGTCAAACAAAGGATATAAACCATATTGAACAATGACCCTCATCTACTCAGTAACAGAGTTACTACTCAGTTCGCTGCTTTAAGAAGCGTTATGGAAGGTCATTTATACCTTCAACCATAGGGCTTTTTAATGACTAATTTTTTTTCTGTGCTTTTTTCCTGAGATGCTGCAGATCTGCAATTTCCCTCTGGATTGATAAAGATTTATCTTATCTTATATCCTATCTTAAAAGTATTTTTTAAGGTGTGTGTTTGTATTTTATATATGGCATTCTGTATCAATGCCGAAACTCACTCACTCACTCATCGCTTTATCCTGTATACAGGGTAGCAGGGGACCGGTAGCCTATTCTAGGAGACTTCACACAAGACGTGGTACACCCTGGATGGGATGCCAATCCATGGCAGGAAACACACACACTCACATGCCCATTCACACACCACGGGCAATTTGGGAACGCCAATTAACCTAACCTGCATGTCTTTGGACTGTGAGACGACGGAGCACCCGGAGGAAACCCACCGAGCCTGGGGAGAACATGCAAACGCCACATACGAACCCGAGGCGGGACTCGAACCTGAAACATGGAGTGATGAGCACCAAGCCACCGTGCCACCCCAGTGCAGAAACTGATATTGAAAACTTATCTATAAAAAAAACTCCACTATATTAAACATAGTAAAATAACTAACTGAATGGTACAGCTGTCCACATTTAAGCTCTTCCTCCATCCAAACTCCAGTTTAACTCCATGATCAAAGCTCAAAACTTAGAATATGAATATAACAAGATAAGATGTCCATTGCTAAGCCCAAGCACAATAACTTTCAACTTGGCTTACAAACAACCACCAGTATCTATACATATACATACAAGTTCGTGAGTCTTGCTTTTTTATCCTTTACGTTGTGTGAATTCAATCAATTAAATATCTCTTAATTACAGTACAAATCTTAGATACTTCTCTACGTAATGTCCCGCCTGCGCTATAAAACGTCGATCGAGCTAAAAACACAAACCTTCGGAATCTCCTCCTCGTCCCCATACTGCTGTTCTGTTCAGGGTTTACGCATGCGCGTTGCCTCCACAGCCGACGCCACGTTGCTAAGATACTGAGTCTAAACGAACGCTGAACTGTCAATCACAAACTACTTGACCCGCCTACTTGTTTAAGATTGGTCAGAGGCACTGTCGCCAAATCGGGGGTGAATTTCTATTAGGTATTTTCGCTGTCACTCCACGAATAACCACACCCCTTAAAAAGTTATTCAACATCCTTGTTTACCTAAGCAACGTTATCTAACCTTGCTTGACGGTTTGTTTTGTTTCTGCGAAACACATAGAAATTTAGACACGCCGAGTCTGAGATGGTAAGAAGGTATTATAGTGTGTGTGTGTTAAAATAATATAACACACTATAAAATAAGCGCGTTTTGGAGAAATGTTGTTAGCTGGTTAGCTTGAAGCTAACGTTCGGCTGTTATAACTTTTTAACTTAGCAACAGGAATAGTATTGTTTCCGTATTCCCTTAGATATTTAGTAGAAACCCTGTGGGCTAAGGGAGGTGTGTAGTTAGTAAACTAGATGTTGTGTAGGTGTTTAGTTTTAGTCCATGGTTAGCTACGACGATACATTTCCTTATTTTTGTTAATATGGAGCAAAGCATTAGCATTAAAATCCCTATCAGTTCAAAGAATCCCAGACATAGCTTGTTTGTTTAATGGTAAAAAAAAAAAAAAAGTCCTTGAAATTACATTTATGTATTTTTTTTTATCAAGTGTCATGTTTTGTACTCATTATTCAGTAAAAACAATGTCTATGCTACAGTAGCAGTCTATGTTTAAAAAAAAAAAGGCACAGAACACAATACGGATGTTTAAACCTGATCTCTCAGTATTTTACGACATCCAGCCATGACTCCTTTTGTTGATGAAATTTTATCCATTAATCATTTGGTTTCCCTGTTTTTAGGCATCTGGCTTCAGAAAACCAAGTGCAACTGCAATTCAGCGGAAGAAAGCAGCTCCTAGACAGGACCTGACGGAGGAACAGAAGCAGGAGATCCGAGAGGCGTTCGATCTATTCGACACTGACGGTTCTGGCACTATTGACGTTAAAGAGCTTAAAGTAAGACTGAAGGCATCATATACACCTGAGACTAAAACATTACACCGAAGCTAATGGCATTCAAAATCAGATTTTCACAACTAAAAACACATTTCACAGTAGAACACAGTAGATCAGTTATGGGATCTACTTTGTTTCTGTCAGTTTCAAAAGGTAAGAGACAGATACGCCAATCACGTATAACATCAACTCCAGTGTCAGATGGGGTGAACAGCATTGATCAACTATAAACCAGCAAATGGTGCCAGGATCATGGGCACCCAAGGCTCATCCATGAACACAGAGACCAAGGGCCAGCTCGTCCACTCAAATTCCACAGAAATGCAGCTCAAATGTCAATGCTGGCCGTGATAAATAGACACTAGAACATCCAGTGCACCACAACCCCTGATGCATGGGATGCAAAAAGGCCAAGGCTGCCGATTTGGCCCCTGAACTCCCCAAATCCCAATCTGATCGTGCATCCACGGGATGTGCTGGAGAAACAAGTCAAAGCACTCAAAGTGTCCTCTGCCAACATCCTGGTGTTGACACTATAACATCCCCAGAGACCATGTGACCATGATGGCCACTCCAATACTCCTTTTCCACTCTCTTTTTTTTTGTTGTTGTCTTGAAGTCATTTTGGTACAAAATTGGAGGCAAAAGACCAGCAAACATTAATCTGGCCTGTTTTATGATAATTTTGGAGGAGGAGATTCTTCTGTGTACAGAGTGATATTGGACTAAATTAGTGAAAGATGTTTTGTAGCTGATGTCTCCAGATACCTCACCAGTGCTTCTGTCGTCATTTTGGGGTGCATTTGAGCCTTTCAGACCAAAGTTTATTCAGCCCTGGAAGGTTTTCTTCCTTCCTGAAAGTTGCAGTGTGCCAAGATTTCTTGCATACAGTTGTTTGTAAGGATAATTATGGTACAGTAGCTTGGGTTGTTTTGGAAATCGCTCTCAGAGAAGAACTGGACTTATTAAATTATGCAAAGAGTTGCTTGGACTTTCACATGGTGTCATGAGCAAAAATGCACTGTCTCTAAAGGTAGACCCAAGGGGCCAAAGGGGCAGAGGGGTAATGTTGCCACCACACATCTCAAGGGTTTGATTCAAATTCAATCCTGAGCTTGGGCTACTGTGTGCGTTTGTGAAGTACTATTTATTTTCACCATGTTAACAACATGCCAGTAGTTCTATTGGCTTAAGTAAAAATTTCCTACTTGTTAGGAAATGTCTTTGTACAGTGTATGCACCTGGGATAGCCATAAAATTATATAACTCATCTCTGTAAAGTTTTCATTACGGGATTGGGACTGTCAGTAGTTACTGTTCAATAATACTTTATGACACTACTGTTCCCACAATTCAAGATAAGTTCCAAGTGCAATATCTGATTACCGATACATTTCTGCAATATTTCTTTTCATTTACACTACATTTCAAGTGCAATATCGGTATATTAATTATTTTTAGTGCAATATGTAACTTACTGTGTGCTATATTTAATTCTATTTTTACTTCTATTTATTGTTCTTTACATTTTTATTTCTTTAATTTTATTTTTTTCCTTGTCTAATCAATTTTTTTCATTTCTTCCTGGTAAATTAATCAAAGCAACTGTATAACCAAGACAAAGCAATTTCCCTCTGGGATTAATAAAGTTCTTTGAATGTTGAATCTTGAATAGCCTCATAATAATCTTCACAGTTCATAAAAAATAATCTTTATTTTGATCTATCTTTATTTTGGCCTTTTTGCAATCTATATGTTAATCTTTTTAGCTAATGAGTGGTATTTGCATGCCTACTGATTCATTAGGTACACCTACCTTGTAGCTACACTCTTTATATGAAGCTCATACATGATGTATGTAACTCATAATTAAGTGACCACTAAGTGTTTTAAACCCTCAGTGGTTTTAACTGATACACCGCAGTCACACATGTCTCTGCTGTGACATTGTTAAAGCTGCATGGAGATCCATCACTTATAAAATATCTGCTCAGCAGTGGACTGTTATTGTACATTGTAGATGACCTGCTAATGTAAACGTTATATATTTAAAACCATCGATCTGACAACAATACATGCTTTAGAATGTACTTCCAATTTGAACAGTTTATAAACGTATTCAGTTTTTATTCTGCATAGGCTGCTCTAAAATCCTGCACATATTTCACACGGTGATTAGTTACGTTATACTGTATTTATATCTAGTCACAAATTTCACTGATTGCACTTAGTGACTTGTGTTTCTTCACTTTATTCAGGTTGCTATGCGTGCTCTGGGTTTTGAGCCAAAGAAGGAGGAGATCAAGAAGATGATTGCTGATGTCGATAAAGAAGGCTCTGGCACCATTGACTTTAATGATTTTCTGTCAATGATGACCCAAAAAATGGTAAAAAAAAAAAAAAAAAAAAAAATCATATATGAAAAAACACCCATGTGTAATAATGATTTCCCAGGGATTTTTATACCTGCTTTATTCAATCTCTGTATATTCCTTTTAAGTCATACCATGCAGAACTACGTTTCTTACCATAGTTATGGAGGTTATGCTCAATTGTTCTAGCTGTCTCACCAAATGATTGCTTAACACTAAACTCACTAGGTGCATTAACATGGGCCTTAATATTCCACTAATAATGGGAGTAATAGCCCAGTCAAATAAAAATGCATTATCTGGACACCTCAATCAGAACTGTCTAGGCCAATCCTAATGAATTTTCAAGTATCAATGTAAACAATTAAGTTGGAAACTCTAATCAGTATGATTTCAGTCGGATCTTGTCCATATAAATGTAGCTAATGTGTCAGTGTACGAAGCAGATAAACTGTTGGATGAGACAGAAGTTCTTTCAGTTAAACAAGGACAAAGCAGACTTTATTGCCAAAAACAGGAATGACTCAGGTGGATGGCCATGTCTTAGTAGGTTTGCAGTTTTTGAATAGTGCAGATTGAATAGTGTCTGTGGGATGTTCAAAGCTTGGGATTTTTTTTTTTTTTTTTTTACAACCTAACCCTACTTTAAACTCCTCCACAACTTTATCCCTGAACTGTCTGGGCTTTACAGAACAGCTGTATTTATACTGTACTGAGCTCACATTACACACAGGTGAACTTTATTTATTAATTAGGTGACTTCTGAAGGCAGTTGGTTCCCTTGGATTTTAGTTAGGGGTATCGGAGTACAGGGAGCTGAATACAAATGCACGCCACACTTTTCAGATTATTATATGTCCTTCCACATCACAATTATGTGCCACTTTGTGTTGGTCATCACAAAAAATCCCAATAAAATACATTTACGTTTGTGGTTGGAACATGAAAAAATGTGGAAAAGTTCAAGGGGCATGTATACTTTTGCAAGGCATTGTACTGTATGTGCTGGTTGAATTTCCCAATCAAGATGTAGTCATCCTTTGGTATTATAATAACCTTCACTCTGTCCACTAGATTTTATAATGTCACTGAGGGTTTGTTCATTTACCCACAAGAGCATGTACCCAATAGTGAGGCATGGAGGGGACCTGGGGGAGCAGTCAGCATTCCAGTTCATCCCAAAGGTGTGCAGTGGGTTTGAAGTAGGTGCTCTGTGCAGGACTTACACTCAACTTGATGAATCTCACTTTGTGCATATCGGGATTGTCTTGCTGGTTCCAGGGAAGGAAAATTATAATGTAATAGAAAGGCATCTTATACAAAAGTAGGCTACCAACTGACCAAGATGATATGGTCAGATGTACACATACTTTTGGTCATATGGTGGGTTTAAATAAACTTGCCTTGTCTTGTTTCCTAAGGGGAACTGCTGTCACAAGGTTCACTTGATCATTGAGTGATCAGAGCCGCATGAAATCCAAGGGAATATTCTGACTCTGCTTTGTGGGGGTGAAGGATGTTAAGCAACTAAAGCTGTTCAGTTCCTGTTCAGTCAGATTGATTATGTAGAGAAAGGTAGTTAAAAGCGTCATCAAAATTGTTCAGCTGTCTCCTTCAGTCATGCGTTTCAGAAAAAGCATGTTTTATTCTTTACTGTACCAGACTGGTAGCTCCCTTCTGAAAGGGGAGACTATAACGTGAAATTGTCGGTGACAAACCTGAGAAAAATAGATACGGAATGAAAAAAAAAAAAGAAAGACGAGCAATAGAAAAAAATGCTTGTCAAATAATGTTACAACTTAAATAGTAGAATCTAAACATCAGAAGATGTGAGAAAATAATGAACTTTGGAGTGGTACCAGTAATTCCAACCACAAAACTTTGTTTGGCTGCATCGTTCCACCCCAGCATCGATTAAGTTCCTGTAATACCACTGCGTCAGTTGTTTTTATTTCTTACCTGTTTTGCATATTTTTTAAAAAATGGCTCTTGGAAGTACATAAGACACTATTTAGAATTCTGTACATACATTTTGTAATTAATTTTATGATCTTCCAATACAGAGTGAGAAAGATTCAAAGGAAGAAATCCTAAAAGCATTCAGATTGTTTGATGATGATGGAACAGGCAAAATATCATTCAAAAACCTCAAACGAGTTGCAAAGGAGCTTGGTGAAAACCTGACAGATGAAGAATTACAGGTAAGTATGACCACATGATGACATAATTTCTAACACTGTTACATGTAACATTGGTTTCCATACCTGGGCATAAAAACAACCTAGCATGCATTAGGGCAGACCATGAAATAGGAACATGACCACATGTTTCTAGTTCATGGTATTCCCTACTGCATGCTGACTCAGTGCTGTCTAGACTGAGTCTTCTTGCTGTATTTTGATCACACAAAGATATGTATCATGAGGAACAACAGCTTAGGTCATCAGGGAAATGTCTTGTCTGAATATCTATGGTTTTGTTCAGTATTGTTACCCTGTGATCTCTCTGGCAGGAAATGATAGACGAGGCAGACAGAGACGGTGATGGAGAAATCAATGAACAGGAGTTTTTACGGATAATGAAGAAGACTAACCTGTATTAAAGTGTTGTCTTTTTCTCTTTGCTTTTTATACTCCATGTTCTTCTTGTTATTTGTATTCAGTGTCGTTTTCAGGTCATTTGTATCAAAATCGTAATCTGAAACTTGAATCTCATTTTTCTGCATTTTTTTTGGAATTTATGCTTAATTTTGTATAAGAATGAATAAATAGTTTTGACTAACTTGTTTGTTTTTCTGTAGTATGAATTGAGTGTATAATACTCCATTATTCCACTACTACTACTACAGACAAGTTTACAGATGTACCTTGTTAATACTTCTAACTTGTATCTTAAAGGAACGTTAGGACTATAAAAGCTCTAGAATTGTCAACACCTCACAGATGTAGCTGAGGTGATGTAGTAAGTAAAAGCTAACATTATCCCATTATATTATCATTAATATAAACAATAACATCAAGAAGGATAAAATCTGATGATCTCTCTTGTCCTTTATTTTACAATTCAAATAGGGGTTAGATGAGAGGAAATAAAACAATAATGCACAAAAATGGGGAATGAAAACATTTTAATATATTTGTTGGTAATTAGTAATTTATCACTTTTGATCATAAAAATGCCTTGAAAATCATCTAGTATGAGAACACACACATACCTGTACACACACTGTATGTACAAATTGCTGATGATTCCTGAATATATAATCAGAATATATTCTGATGTCAAGCTTTACATACTTACCTGTTCAGCTACAAGCTTGGATTAGATTCTACCCTTGGAGACGTGCATGAGTAATAAAACACCACCTCAAAGCTGATTATTTTCCAATAACCATGTCTCCCTTGTTTAATTCTTCTAACGATGCATTTAAATTCATTCGTAGTTACATTCACATTGGTGTTCTCTCACCAGCCTCTCTTGTTGTTTCTTGAAATGAATAAAGCAAATAAAAAAGTTACAAAGCACGGCCACCCACGACGTAAAGGTCAAATTTACATCTGTTTACAGAGGTGTATAGTTATTAGCTTTAGCTTATGTGGAGCGTCCACCACCCAAGTCTTGGTTATCCATATAGAAATTATAACATTACTATAGAATGAGAACATTAATATTCATTATTAAAAAACACATTCTGACCAAATCAGAAAATAGCACAAGAAATGCATTTAAAGTAGCACTTTTATTTCAGTGTTTCAGTCCAAAGCAACATTTATAACAATAACCGGTGCTTTGGACTGTGACAATGATGTAAAAGTGCAACTTTAAATGCATTTCTCTTGTTATTTTCTGATTTGGTCAGAATGTGTTCTTAAATGATTAATATTCATGTTTTCATGCTATAGTGGCTAAACAGGCTAGTTTTTTCTTTGCAAAGCTAAAATGTTTTTGAAAGTGATTTGACCTTTACTTTCAATGAAGTGCATATATGACTTTAAACATTAGTCAGTTTACAGATGCGAAGAGCATCATGTGGCAGACCATGAGTAGTGAAAACGAGATGACTTGGTGTCTTTAAGTGAAATCAATTGTGCATTAATAAAATGACTCAATATAAGTGACTAATATGTCAGTAAAAGTGATTTTAAACTTGAAAGTTCAAGAATGAAGCCAGTAATCATGCTGAGCCAAGTCTGCTTAAGACAACAAGGGACTAACCGATAAGAAAATACAATTCTCTATAAAATATACTTGCCCAAATCATGTCTACCCGAGTTATAAACAGGAATTTTGTCATGGTGCTTACTTTCCGAGCCCTTAGAGAAATGCTGAGGCGTTGGAGGGCTGGCGGAGTGTGGGGTGAAAGTGTTGTTTATCAGTTTCAGTAACCAAAAAAACTCAAAACGGAAAGTAGGAAACAGTGAAATGATAAAATAATGAACGTCAAACTGTCAATTTTTATCGCCGCCTCAGCATCTCAAATATGACCACCTGATCAGCTGCTTAATCTCTGTAGAAATCAGAAAATCATGCAAAATTATAGAGGATAGAAATGCTTTCCAACACTGGTGACTTCAACATAAACTGATTGATGATGATGATGATGAGGAGGAGGAGGATAATACTACTAGTAATAATAATAAGAAGAAGTAGAAGAATAAAGGAAAGTGGCGTTTAAACAAGATAGCTGTTGTGGGTGTTTAAAAAAGAAACACACAATTATGTCAACTTATATACTGTATTTCTAGTAAAAGTTTATATCATCAACCTGCTCAATTCTGATTTGACCCATACTCATATTTTCGGGAAAATTAGTCATAGCCTTATAACCTTTTATTAGAAAACATAAACATCCGAACTCTGTCCTACGATGTGTATAATGACTTTAAAGTGGAAAAGGTCTTTTCACGGTAAACTTTAAAGCCACCTCACTGCACTGTCAAAGCGTGCCCCACTTTAATGCCATGCCCCCGGCTCTTAGAGGAAAATTAGCTTTGAAGTTGCAAATACATACTCCTACATGCAACAATCTGGACAAGAACTGGCCTTCAGTTTCCTCTAAATCTCCCCATTTCCACAACAACCGCAGCCTAAAATGCTTTAAGCAAACGGCTGTCAGTTAACCCTTAAAGGTCAGGAATGTGTCACCATTTCACATTAGATGTACAAGAGTACTAATAACACTCAGTGTACAAGACCCCTCAGAATAAACCTGTGACACTCCACTTACAACAGCTGAGCACTCCAAATGGTATGTACTCCACAGATTTGCCATTTCAGACACATAATTGTTATCACTGATCAGTTACTGTGTGACAGAAGACATGCATGTAGTCTATGTGATGTTGTGTATGGTCAGAATTGTCAAATTAATGTCAACTGATTAAACTGGTTTAGTTCATTTTTATGAAACATGATTAATGTGAATTTGAATCCTAAACTCTACTGTTTATTATTTACACATTGATCTTAAAGAAGAATTCAGTAAATAGTGTGAATCTGATCAGAGGACTATGTTTTCTGTATTTGTTCGGAGTTTAAGGGGTTAAACCTGAACCTATAAATACTGTCTCCTGTTTGAAACAAAGGAAGTATACAGTGCATATGGTATGTGGCAGTGAGGGTTTTTAACCACATATAGCTAAAGTGTTTACAAAGTGCTGAGTCTGATATGTCACTTCCAGAGAATCTTATAATAAATGAACAATCTGTAGAAAAAAAGTGATAATGTAAAGTCATTTCCTACATCTATCCTGTCCTATATTGTGTAAAATTAAGATTTAAGTAATCAACATTTATCTGTATCTGCAAAAATTATCTTTTCATATGTAGGAATATGAAAATGGCAAATAAGCATCAGTACGCACTTAACCCCTCAACCCTTCAGCCATATACTTGCATCAAGTTTTATATTTTTGAGTTGAGCGGCTAATAAAGAATTAAAGATGAGAAGGGGCTGAGGAAGTGACATGGTTACTGTACTGTAGTGTGACTTTCTTTCTGCCTTCAAATAATCCAGAGGAAAAATGCCTCAACCATTACAGTATATTTCTGTTTTATCATTAGAAAAATAATGATGCTTTAGACTGAGACAGTGAGACTATGGGAGCATGCAACTATAAATAGACATATTGTTTGAATTTTGGCCAAACCTAACCAATTTTAAATATGATGTCATTTTTCAGTTAACACAAACCAACATGTTTGTTAAAAATATTATTATTATTACTTCTACTACTACTACTACTACTACTACTAATAATAATAATAACAATAATATCCTCATCATAAACATATAATCCTCATCATAGTCATTACATTCATTAGATTAGATTAGTTAGATTAATGATGATGTCATTGTCAGTAAACGCAAACTAGCACGTTGAAGTTATTACTGTTGTTGCTTTATTATTATTATTATTATTATTATTATTTTTACTAGTAGTACTAGTAATAATAGTAATATAATAGTAATATACTCACCACAATAATATATTAGATTAGATTCATTTAATGATGATATCATTCTTATTAAATGCAAACCATGTTATTATTATTATTATTATTATTATTATTATTATAGTATAGTATAGTATAGTATAGTATAGTATAGTATAGTATACTCTACAAGTGGCATTCAAAGAAAACCAGGACTTTTCATTGTTCAGAATAATAGAACACAGCTATGAGAGTAAACACCTATAAATAAAGTACCTTTATTTCTCTATATAATCCCCTGCTACACTAACGCACTTATCTCAATGGTTCACTAGTGCTTGTATACCTCGGCCAGGACAGTCATCCATGGACATATTGCCTTCTTTAAAATGTTTTACAACGGCTAAGTGTCTCATCACCATACTGTGCTTGAAGTCTTCTGTAAATGTCAATCAGCTTGACTCCATCATTCATGAGGAATTTCATCCCAGGTCCCAGTTTAACACTTTAACACTTGTTTTTTTGGCTGCTCCCGACAAGGGGACACCACAGCAGACAATGGGGTCCGCACATACAAGCTTGGCAGAGGTTTTTACGCCGGATGCCCTTCCTGCCGCAAAACTCCCATTTTACCCAGGGTCGATCTAGTGGCTGGTGTCCGGTCACTGGCTGGGAATCGAACACACCTATCACTGAGCCACCAATGACACCAACATTATATTATATTATATTATATTATATTATATTATATTATATTATATATTGCTTACAAACTAAAACAATAACAAAAATGGTCATCAGTGAGCCATTAAGAACTCTGGGTTTAAGAAGTTGTTTTTTATCCCAGAAACAGAAAAAAATCTGAAAATTTAATTAAACTTTAAAATTTAATTAGGTTTTGGCCTCCTGTAAGCACAGCTGAGCTTTTTAATCTGTTGCTTACTTGACTTAAATTTTCACTATCATGATTTATGGTGTTAAATGAATATAGACAGCTCTTTGCTATTCGTAATGATCTTGAAGCATATGCTCATGAGTGCAGACAAAACCAACCACTACAGGATATAACGTTTCAGGTTTCGTAGGTGTTTGGCAATTAATTTTTTTTCTTTTTGCTGACGAAAGACCTCAGGTAAAGCTAAATTTAAACCTGGCCTCGGTTAATCTACAAATTACTATTGCGGAATTATAAATAAAGTCCGCTGATAGAGGCGAGGGTTCCATGGCAGTAGGGCACAAACAAGCACGTAAACCAACTATTCCTAGTGTAGAGAGACACCCCATAGAGGCCATCCCCCACCTACACCCTGCCGCCTTCCTGCACACTTACCGTAATATCCGCAAAATCGGCCCGATGCATGCTCTCACTCTGAATAATACTGAGCCATATATGTCCTTTCATATTCACACCACACCAATATCACATCAATACCCACAGTGTGTGTGTATATATATATGAAATATACCCTCACCACCCTTGGTAAAGATTTTTAAAAATGCCTTTTTATTTTTAATCTCACACTGAATATATAAATTTTTATTAACAAAATTTAAAGGCAGGATGTTCTCATACATTTTTTTCTTTCTTTTTTTTAAACATCAAACTGGGTTTAGAAGTCGTCCATCACTTTCTAATTTACTGGAGCATAAATATGTCAAGTCAAAAAGTCCTTAATTATTCATAAAGAAAAACAATAAACAAATTAAATAGAATAAACAAATGAAATAATAATGAAAGTGAATTTAAAATCTCAAATCATGAAGTGCCTGTAAAAAACATAGCTACTCACTTAAAAATTTCCATAACTAGTGGGCATATGTTTGTGTTTATGTATAATATGTGCATAAACATGAAGTAAATATCTGATTAAAATTTGTATCTAAAGGTATCACTGAGGTTTAATGATGATGATGATGATTATTCTCATTAAATACAAACCAAAATGTTGTTGTTGTTATTATTATTATTATTATTCATTACAGGGAACATGAGTAAGAATGAAAGAGACAGTGTGTTCTTTTCGTTTTTTTTCTGAACATTTATATATGAATGGTTCTGAGTAATTTCTAAAGAATAGCATTTAAAGAGCCACCTGCATGTACTGCAGACTCGGTGAACTGAAAATATCACTTTGGTCTGAAGGCAAAATGGCATTTTTATGAAGTTATTGACCACTACAAAAGCCTACGCTTATAAAGCAGCCCACATGATAACCACAAACTAATAAACTAGCTACTGTACCACAGTACAAGTGAATCAGCAGGCAAGAGATACCTGAGCTTTCTGTATAATCTTTTAAATCAACTGTGACTACACTTGTGCATTTGTAAATGTGGGACAACTGGTGTATGAAAATAAATAAAGTGACTTTTGGATAAAATGACCGGTTCCTTTTGACCCCAGACTCAGCTTTGAATTTCATATTAAATATTCAAATCCTGTGGTTTGTAAGGGATTTTTTAAAAAAAGAAAAGTGGTGACTAAGAACTCTGTGTTACTCAGTGAGAAAATGAACCCAAATTTAGAGTGATTACTGAGTTCTGATGGAAATATGATAACAGACATGAGATCAGATGCTGACAAATCTTGGGCTATCCACTGATATAGCACTTATCATTCAATTCTTTTGGCTTTTTTTCCTTATGATATACCTCAATTTTCTGAAATAAATTCAGACAAAAGTGGATTGTTTTTAAGTATATTGACAAATTTGCAACATTTCTAAAACTCATCAACACATGAATAACTAAATAACTAAAGCATGTTTTTCTTTACATTGAACATTTCTCATTTTTAATGTCTTTTTAATGTCTTTTATATATATGATAAAATTCTTAAAAACTCACCAGAAATAACTAAATGCTGAGTATAAAATTATGTGTTTTAGTAATAAGAAATAAAAGAGTGCTCATGAACAGTGTATAGTATAGTGTGTTAACAGCTGAAAATAGGATTAATTGGCCATTTTATAACCACACCAAGTGCATTGGTCACTTTTTGGACATACAGTTGTTGACTGTAGGGCTTCTGTTGCTGTTTGCAATTTACTGTCACTGTCTTTCATGTCCATCATTTGACTAAATTAAATTTTTTCATTTTCGCCACACTAAGCACAACACTGCGCATACAGTAGTATTAGTCTATAAGCTTTAATAATTTCTTCTTAGTCGTCCCTCTTTATTCTAAGTAAAACCCTACAACAAATTATTTAATCCATATGGCTCTTGTACAGTAATATTCAGTGTCACTACTGGGTTAAGACCCTCACCACAGCAGTATAACAGCATGATCAGCATTGCAGCTGTTTACGCAAGTGCGTTCTGTACCTGAATGCCCAGATATAGGGCACTTAAAAAAGTGCTACTTTGCCAAAAACATGGCCATTTTGTACACAGACTTGGAAAGAGGACAAATAGGATTAGAGGATTAATATTATTTTAACATGATATTAAATTAAATCATTAAACATAATTTAATAATTTTAAATAAATTAGATATTTTTTTTATTAATACTAAGAGAGGATACTCTGTGTATACTACTGTGCAAAAATCTTCCTTCATCACCCTTCATTTCTGTCGCCGTCACCCTTGGCTTGCTCATCAGAGACATTTCATTCATCATTCATTCATTCATCTCATTATTATCTAGACACATTTTTCTCACACATACACACTTCCAAAAATGTTCTTTTTTTAAATTTCTTTCATTTTTGTGAAGCTGCTTTGAGACAATGACCATTGTTAAAAGCGCTATATAAACAAAATTCTTCAATTTAAATTAAATTAAAAAAAATGTATTCACATTTAAAGCTTCAGCATAACTTCGCTTCAGTGTACCTGACTGAACTGATCACACCACATGCACCTGCTCGATCATTGTGATCTGCCTTGGCTGGCCTGCTATCAGTACCAGCCTTTAATCTTAAAACAACAGGTTCTAGAGCATTCTCTTTTGTGGTGCCAAGACACTGGAACAAACTCTTAACATTGTGCAATGTAACACCATCTCTGAGTTTAAAGCAGCTGTCAAGTTTTTAAATGATCAACTTTAATGTCTGCTTTATATAATTTTATTTATTTATTTACTTATTTATTTAGTTTATTACCTATATAGTGATTTTACATCTACATATCGATCACTGACTGACTGACTCATTTTATTTTATTTTACACTATATTTAATCTTGCGGATCTTAATTGTCTATTCTATTTTTAAAGATTTTATTCTCAATTCTTTAGTAAATGCTGTTTACCTTTTATGTTCAATATAACTGTCCTTGGGTACTTGAAAGGCACTAATAAATATAAAGTATTATTATTATTATTTTTATTGTTAATAATTAATGATGTACATAATTATGTAAGGAAATGGGAACAAATGTTTTACCATGACACGCCGCAAAATGCCTAAAAATGCATAAAATTAAAAAAATTGGTTCAACCTCAGTAGCAAACTCTTTCCCCCTCTCATCTGTTCCAACCACTCAACATTCAGCATCATCAATATACTAATCACTGGCCCGATCATATTTCATCATCTGCACCTGTTTCTCACTTGTTTAAGTTAGATTTTTTTTCTTCCTTAAATGATTTATAGTGTAACTTAACGAGAGACAAAACATGCCAAAAATCTCCTTTAGGGAGCCTGGAGAACTATTCCTCAAAACTATATTTGAAATACAAGAACGTCTGGCGTTTGAAAACAAAACATAATGAAACATAACAACTTTTGCACAGTACTGTAAAATACAGCTATTTCTTTTGTATTTTTTATAACCTGTTCAGTTTCTTATTGTTTAATATTAAATCAACATGCCTCTTGAAATTATAACGTTCTATCTGAGTGTTTAAGGTTTTTTTTTGTTTGATTGTTTTATTCTGTAAAGTTGCTTGGCGACAATGACCATTGTTAAAAGCATTATATAAATAAAACTAAATTAAATTAAATTTAAGATATTGAGCTTCAGTAAATAATCCATGTGAAAATCACTTAAAAAAAGTAAAAACCTCACCTTATGTTAATACGTTGTCAAAGAATAAGAAAATGTAAATAACCCAATTTTGACAAAAAGTCAAACAGAATCCTTGAATTCCAAGGGTACAAAATGGTGCTTTACATAAATACATTTTACAAAATAGCTCATTTTCCATCAAGTTTCCTTAAGTTTTGACCACATTTCCTTCAAATGCAATTTGCGTTTAACACTACCAACCACAGACAAGGCTCTCTCTCTTTCTTTCTCTCTCTCTCTCTTGATCTATATGTATAGAGGAACTAAAATTTTTATCCATACAATGGCACCATATCAATATATAAATATTATGCTTTATCGCTGTAAGGTTATTTTTTCATTAAGGATCTCTTCATCCGCATTTCACTTTGCTCTTACATCAGAATATTATTATTTCATAGAACTTAGATACAGAACACAGATACAGACATAATGACAGGACGGAAGTTGTGAGTCATTTTGGTTGTAGTTAAACACACTCTCTTCCATGAGCTGAGACAGAGACTCCATGTATGGGTGAGGAATCCCCGGTGCGATTGTAGACACAGAATGCCTCTCTCCAGCTTTCTGGGGGTCACCTGGGCTTTTCCCTTCAGTAATGACACTATGGGCATATGGTAATATCGCATCCCCCACGCATCATTTCCTCTTTATTCAAGACCAGCAATCTCCTATGCATGACTGTGACCTCATTTCCTTAATGTTGATATGCATACTGATTATGTCACGAGAAACTGACCCGCGAAAACCACATCTGAAAATGACATGCTCAAATTCCTTTGCGCATGCACATGCACACATGGAAGTCTGTTTTCTGCAAACGGATACAGACTAAATAATTGAATGTCACAAGCAAAAAAAGGGGAAAAAACATATTATTAACATGTTTGCATGAAAATGCAAGTTTTTTTACAGATCATATTCTCAATATTTAAATTATATATATATATATACACCTTTCTTGTTTTGGGGAACGTTTCATCATGAATACGCTATTTTTATCTCACACGTAAAAAAGAGCATAAAACGGACTTCCTGTTGTTTTCTTGAATCAACACAATGTGTGTGTGGGAAGACAACAAAAAAGCACCTTTTTACGTTGACATCCACACAATCGCACCTATATCTCCTATATGTGTGTTTGCTAACACACATAGACCTACTGCTGATTCAGAATGAGAAGAGGAACTGAGAGCACTTCGTAGTTTCCTGCCAAGTGTGCAGAAAGTCTAGGTCATGTTCACACACACACACATATACGCAAGTGCACACACCAAGTACACACACAGAGAAAAAAAAACTCTTGCATCCGTACATCCCCCACGCAAACGATTCTCTCTCTCTCGATGACAGTCGTAACGGAGCCAATGGAAAAGAAAAAGTCATTAGTCACTGTTTGTCCCTGTGTTTTTCCAACATCAGCTAAGACGTGGTTTTCCTGGGTCCCGAAGTATCCTATATAAAGGTATGTGTACACCTGTAGCCAGTATGAACGCAATCCTTTAAACGCACATATAGCCTATTAGAGCTTGCATCAGTGTAAGTCAATAGTATAGATAAACATGAAGACGACTTTCTCTTGTGCTCTTTCTCTTGTTCTGCTCGTAGCAGCCTGCTGGGCTCAGACGACGCCTCCTAAGGATATGAAAACTGATCAACTCCTCCAACAAGCCATCCGCCTCCTCAAAGGACTTATTGAAAAATTAAAGGTTAGTTGCTTATTTAACATTTTGCTCAATCCAACAGTTTGCTTAGCTGACATAATGCTTTATTTAACTGACTTGATTTTAATCCGTATTGCAGGACAACAACACATTTCTTCACTCACCAACAAATGATATTAAGGTAAGACAGGTGACTTTTGGATTGTTTCTCAGCTAACATTAAATTTGTAATATCTGGGTGCAAAGAGAAGAAATTCCTCAGCAATCTTCCATTTTTCAGCTTAACTTTAAAAAAAAATAGGATTGACATAATTGTATATATATATATATTTGCACTCTTTGCAAGGGAGGGAAGAGATTTGAAGCAACTTTTATTCGTATGATGCATTACATGTTTTCTGTACAATTACAAATTCGCTGCAGTAAATCAGAAACCTAATGTGCCTAATTTATGACACAACTATGACTAGACTCTGAAAGAGATAAGATGCATTTTTGACTTGACTTGTTTAAGATGTTTTTAGGCGAGTTTGGTTTCTCTCTCTCACTTGTGACTAAGAGTCAAACAGAAAGCGACTCATGCGAGAGTTTGGAGAAAGTGTGCCTAATTTAGGAGAAATCTGATGAGTAATGAAACAGCAGCACATCTGTAGGTTGCCCAAATGGCCGAGTAGTTTCACTTCTTTATGCATTTCGCCTTCTAGTTCTCTAATGGCCATGCAGTGTGGTGTAAAAGTGTAGGTTTGCTCAGGATGCGGTCAATGGGGAGCGATAACTGTAAAAGATAGGAAAAAATCCAACAAATGCATTAATCTACAGTGAAACTTGTTTTTTTTTCTGAATTCTCTTAATTCTCATTATAACTTCTAAATTACATGCTTTTGTACGGAAATTATGATGTTTCCCTGACAGTTCTGTGAAGTGAGTTTTAGAGTTAGGAGGGGGAATTCAGAAACAAAAAAATGCATTACTGTTCCCGTAGTGCTGATAGACTTTTTCCAGTGTGTCCTGAAACAAAAGTCAATAGATTTACACTCATTAGCCTATCACATTCAAGATCTTAATGAATTGCTTAAAATCAAGTGTAAAAGTAAATGCACTGCTCTTTAAGAGATATTGGATTTCAAGAGAATTAGACATTTAAATAAGGATTATTCAGTTTGTTAATGAAATGGTTTGTTTGCTTGTTTAGGAGTGCTGCTCTCAGTCTGCTTTCGAGTGCTTCAAAAAGGAGCTTAAATCCACCACCTCTCTGAATTATTCAAGAATCCTGAAACTGAAACTGGAGAGAACTCTGGCCAAATCCACCATTGTGAGTAGAATTTCACATAAATCATTGTTTACTTGTGTAAAAAAATAATGTATAGTGTAACAAGAAAATCAGCGCTAACATGTTTGCTTTGTGTTGTTCTTGTTGTAGATGAATAGCATGAACACCTGCAGTGGGGAAGAAATAAAGGTAAGATTTCTAAACATTTCAACGTAAACAATGTGTGGGTTTTAGACTTTGTCCAATGTTGCTAAATGCTGAACGTTAACCGATCGCCGTTCCTTTTCTCTGCCTTTTCAGAAAGCAGAGTGCATGTCCTGCGACTCGTACCCGATGGTCAGCAGCAAAGAGTTTCTGGAGAACCTGAGGTCCCGTCTGCAAAAGGTTAGTTCTCAAAAGAAAATACCTTAATAATACATTTTCGTTCTTATCTATGTCAGGCCATTGTTGTTTAAAAAAAGTTTAGTCTAATTAACAGGAAATGTCAAGTTCCCATTCTAAAATAGAAGCATTAAAGCATAAAGTTCACTCCGGGTGAATAACATTTTAAATCTGTTTTGCAGACATACAGTCGCCTTTCTTAAATTACAAGCATGACGATGACGATGTGAATGTGTGGACGACACTACCTCATGAAACCCTGGAGCAAATTACTCTGGAACAACACATCTATTTATTGCCTATTTATTTATTCATTTTTTTTCTTACAATTACAATAGACTGAGAAATGCCTTAATATTTGTAGTATTTCAGACATGTTGGCAGGATGTTTATCAGTTTTCCTAATGCTAATTTTAATTTATACTGTGCTCACTTTGCAAAGGAATTTATTATAATATACATTTAAACTGCATTATGTAGTATTAACAGTTATAAACTAGTACTAGAAAAAAGACTTAAGACCTGCTGCTATAGGATATATAATGTATGGGCAAAAGAATTACAATTTTGCATTTGCATTTTCATGTCTTTTCCAAAACAGCAAAAACAAACAAAAGTCTAGTTTACACTGTCAACTGAAGTATCTTCAAGAATGAAAGAAAGAATGTCTCATAATGAGACTTTATGTGTTACATAATTACCCAATTGTATTTTCCTACTGTTTTGTATTTATTTTGCAAATAAAATTATTTTGCACCAAAATATTCACTGTGGATTTTGGTGATTTCTTTCACAGTAACTCTATTGAAAATTATAAGTAAAATATTTGTACATTTTTATGAAAAACACCACTACGGTCTCCACAACAAATTATCATTAGGAATGCAGCCATTTTTAATCACTGGTGGCTTGGTGGAGACTTACTGGCAAGCTTTGCACAGAAAACACTTCTGTACTGGACTAAGGTGGACCTTTTGTCACAGTGATGATGAGAAGAAATGATAATGGATGGTGGAAACTATGATGTACTGGATGTTTCCATGACAGGTGCTCATTTGATTACGTGTAGTCGCTCCTCGTCAGAGTATTAACAAAACACTGGTAGATGGAAACACAGAACATTCACACTTTCTGTGACGGTTTTCTCAAATTCACATAGCATTTGGTAAACATTCGTGGGGTAGCCTGGGAAAACCCTTCCCATGGTAAAATTGTTACATTTTCTGTTATGTATAGTTCTGAAAACTGTATATCAGTTCCACTAAGGGTCACAGACACGTTGACTGTCTAGACACAACCACTACTGACTGATTTTAGCTGCATTTAAGAAATCGTAAGTTAACAGTTGGGGGAAAATACTGATTTGATCATTTGCATTATTCACATCTGCCTGTGTCTTGTTACCTCAAATCATAAGCTTCATCACTGTGTCTTTAGTCAACTGATCTCCGTTTGCTAATTATAGATTATAGATTAACTGATCTTACCATAAAACCTGAATTTCGTAAACTTATGGCTGTTTTCCCACAATTTGGGAAATTTCTCTGACATTCAGATGTCCTAGAACATCACATAATTGGATGGAAATACACTCACTAAAGTCAAACACTCTAATGTTTAATTTGACCAATTTTTATCTTTAATTACGAAGTGCAATATGGTGGTCAACTCATGTTTGAAAAAGTATTCCTTATGCTTGCAGAACCATTCTCTCACATGTCATCAGGAAAGGATAAATTCATAGATTGAACAACCAAAACAACCCCAGATCATACCACTGCTCTAGGGGCTTGGACAGTGGGCACTGTGCTTGATCGCTTCTTGCGCATCCTTTCTTAACCTGATTTATCCATTGCTCTGGAATAAGATCAATCTGAACCCATCAGGCCATCAGATTTCTACCGTTGATTTTTTTATTCTGCAACCTCACCAAGCGTGTAAGTGATCTTTGACCACTGTTATTCAGATTTTGATTCAGATTTTACTCCAACCACATTTCTTCTGTGAAGGTGATGGTTTAGATCTATCCTTCCAGGAATTGGAAAGATAAGGAATCGGTTCTTGACCCAATTAGAGTACTTTACATTCACTTTTATAATGCAGGCCCCTCTGCAACATTTTATATTCAGGTCTAGATTGAGCAATGTTATATGGAAATAAATTTAAGTCAGTTGATGATCTTAAGGTCCTGAATTATCACACCATGTAAAGTACAATGTTATCACACCAGCGTATTTTTTCTTTCCTGATGGCATGGGCATATTCTCAGATTGTGAGAGAGTGATTCTGGGCGCATGAAGAATCACTTTCACACTTTAACTAGACGCTACATTATGTATCATAATCAAAACTAACAGTCTTAGGGTTAACCCCCGGAGAACGTGCACCCATGAATTTATGTTTTGTGTTGGGACTTTTAAAATGACTTTTGCTTCACAGTGTAGAACGCGGCAGACGAGCAGAATTTGCAGGCAGCCACCTTGTGATCCGGCGTTCAGCCTTGAGTAATGTGGAGCACGCAGGTGTAAGATCCTACAGGGTGCAGCAAGGGAAGGAGACAACGCTTAACTAAGCTGCCTCGGCTTGAGAGGGAGGTTGATGTGAAGACTTCCAGCACCAAGTCTCCACCCCAGTTAAGTCACAATTTTCTTGCCTTAGAAATCTTGTAATGCTTCTGAGTCCTTTAATGTTTTCTGATAGCTCTGACAGCTATATTAGCCCTGTTCTTTGTCTGGAGAGCTCCACTCTGTGTCTTAATAACTATATTAGCTCTGTCCTGTGTCATGACAGTTCTGCTTTGTTTCCAGATAGCTGTGATAGCTCTAAGAACCTCAATCTGATTTCTAAGAACCCTGCTCTGGTATAGAGAAATATGTTCAGATTTCTGGGAACCTTGCTTGCAAAGAGACATTTCCTGATAGTTGCTTTGTGTCAATCATATTGGTATAAAGATGTTTCAGAATTGTGATAGCTAGTTTCTTGTCAATCCTTTAGTCAGTGAGAGGCCGTCTATCAATCCTCTCCTGAGCCTCCTGAACCATGCCCTGCTATGCCTGCCCTCCCTCAGCCAGATACTGCACTTTTTCCACCCCTGTGGAATTTACCTGATATCACTCAAATGAGGATACAATCCCTGTTGTGTATGATTTCTCGCAAGGTTTCTTCTTATTGACATCTCAGTTTCACTTCCTATTGCCATTCTCAGGCTCAGGCCGCTCTACACTCATGAAACAATGTTTTGTGTGCGGAATTTTTCTTCACTATTGGTTGCTTCACATTCACAGATGTAAGAATTTGGGCTTATTGATTAGCATCCCTATTTAATCTGTAGTTTAGTCTTGTATTTTGACTAGCATTTAATCTGTTGTGTTCTTAGTGGTAAATCTCAAGTTAAGAATTAAAAGTTCAGGGGTGCCTCCGAGTGGCGCAGTTGTAAAGTGCTCGCCCTATCATCCGGAGATTGCTGGTTCGGTTCCCGGGTGATGCTGTAACCTCTCACAGCCGGAGGTCTCGAGAGAGCTAAATTGGCCGAGCTCTCTCTGCGGGGAGGGATGAGAGGTACTTAGTGCTCATACATTAATCACGGCTCTACGCCATTCGCCAGTCTGTGAGCTCGTGCACGCGGAGGGAGCAGATAGCGCTATCCTCCGAGTGTGTTACGACGCCCCCAACGGTGCGTGAGCGAGCAGTTCGAAAAAAAGAGGTCGGCTGGTGTCACGTGGTTCGGAGGAA
Organism: Platyallabes tihoni; assembly: GCA_030068045.1. Lineage (NCBI taxonomy): Eukaryota > Metazoa > Chordata > Actinopteri > Siluriformes > Clariidae > Platyallabes > Platyallabes tihoni. The sequence continues at coordinate 11,747,866 of JAQQZS010000012.1, forward strand.
ATACGTGACAACCCTAATGTGGGAGGCCCCCCTAGTGACGAGAAGGAATTGGACATGACTAAATTAGGGAGAAAATCGGAAAAAAAAAAAAGTTCAGGGGTAGCCCAGTGCTAAAGTTCATGACTTCATCACTGAGGCATTGGACTGTGACTCATGTTTTTCGAGACGGCCCAGTAGTTGCCAAGTATATCCAAGGAATATAAGAGGGTCCTACGGCTCAATCTCTTAGCCAATTCCACTGACTTAGCCCGTCCCAGACCGAGGGCTTTCAGCAGCTGGAAGTTGGAGTTCAGCCACAGCCCACGGGCCCCGATGGGGCATCCATGAATCAGCACCTTGCTCGCTCCCAGTGTTTCGGCGACAGTCTTTCTTATGGGCTGGTACCGTTTGATCTTTTCCTTCTGCGCCACAATCAGTGTGTCGCAGGCGTACTCGAACCACACAGTAACGTCTACAACTAGAGCGGTAGAATCCCTGAGCAGCACCAGATCGGGCCTCCTCACCAACCTGCTGGGAGTGGCAAAGAACCTTTCTCTGAATACTGTCCAGCCCAGACTCTCCGACTCTTTCGCCAGTAGGTCACATATCTTATTGTGCCGCGTTGCCCGAGGCCCCTGAAA
>JAQQZS010000012.1:11748585-11758715 GCA_030068045.1 Platyallabes tihoni
GCCAGTAGGTCACATATCTTATTGTGCCGCGTTGCCCGAGGCCCCTGAAACGCCGGACACTGACCCAATATATGTGAGCAGGATTCCAATCTGTCCTGGCAGTGCCTGCAGGTCGCCGCCGGGGGGGGGGGGTTGTGTCACGGATAACCCCTGGAGGGCGCTCTGCACCCATGAATTAATGTTTTGTGTGGGGACTTTTGCTTCACTATCGGTTGCTTCACTTTCACAGTTGTAGGAATTTGGGCTTATTGATTACAGTAGCATCCCTATTTAAGCTGTAGTTTAGCCTAGTACTGTATTTTGTCAAGCATTGTATCTGTCATGTGCTGAGGGGTAAATCCCAAGTTAAGCCTTATATGTTTCTGCACTAATGCCTGCAGCATCTCCCACTCTTGAAAAACGGTGGTTGAAGAAAATAACAGTGTGTGCAATTTTTTTTTGTATGGTCCTCTACCTTGCATATGAGTTTGTTTTAGCCTCTATGTAACTAGCATTTCCTGCAAAAAAAAAAAAAAAAAAAGGTTAAATGTACAGTCAGTTCACACAGTTACATGAGAACATGAAAATGTAAAATTTCTTTTATGCATGCAATGGAACTTCCCTTTAAGCTATAAAAAAGAGTTGCTTTGTTAGGAATAGGCATGCCTTTACTAATTTCAAAGGTCTTGAAAACATTTACATAAAAGACACCTACTCATTTCAGGAAATCTCGGCTCTTGCCAACAGTTCACATCTTTTGTTTTTGTTAAAAATATGAAAGGAAATGAATTTGCTATCTAGCAAAACATCCTTGGGAGGTGAAAGTAATTTATGAAAAATAAAAACAGAAATAAGATATCAAACATTCTTGTTGAACAAACTTGCTTTTAATAAATAGAAAAGGACTCATTCAAGCAATTCATGTGGGTTTAGAAAACCTGTGATCAGTACAATTATAATTATTGTAATTGACTCCTTTCAGAGTCTAATAAGATTTTTCCAGTGTGCCACCCAGAACCTGGAATAAAAGAGGATCTTTTTTTGTGATTGGGATTATGAAGCTGGCAATAATGAAGGGCAATTCACAACCAACTAATACTTTTTGATCTGCACGTTTGAGTAGGAAAATAAGGGCAGGTCAAATCAGTTCACAAGCGTAAAGGAATGGAACTGTTGCCGTTTTTTTTTCCATCTCCACATCAAGTTTCAGAATCTTGCTTAGACTCGTTTGTGTGGATACAACATATGTATTTGACGCAACTCAACAGATTTATTATTTTAAAATTGCAGTCTTTGTTATCACTACCTTCTTAAAAGTGCAATTGTGCAAAAAGTCAGATTTCCCCCCAACATTCAAAAGCGAGGTGTGAAAAAATAAATACACCTTATGTTTAATTTAGTGACATATAAAACCACCTATAGCAACAACAGCTTAAAGTAAAGCTTTTCTGTAGTTTATCAGTCTCTCGTATCATTTTGAGAAATTCTATCCCACTCTTCTTTACAACACTGCTTTAGTTCACTTATGTTGAAGAGTATTTGGTTATGCATAGCTCACGTAAGACCTTGCCACAGCATTTTAATACGGTTGAGGGCTGGAGTGTGACTTGACTATTCAAACACATTGATTTGTTTCCCCTTTGTCCATTCAGATATCGATTTCCTGCTGTGCATTATATGACTGTCCTGCAATGAATTCCAATTTCAGGCACAATTGCTGGGGAGACTCATTTTTGTCAAGGTTAATCTAACAAAAACTGGAGTTCATCACCTCAATGTCTGCACATTCCCAGGTCCTGTGGCAAAAAAAATAATAAGCAAACAAATTTTCTAAATTTTTAGTTTGTTTGCTTAGTTTTTGCTAATTATTGCACTGTGCATGATGACCAACCTTTACTTTTTGGTCTCAGCAGTTCAAGAGACATAGTATCAGAACTGTTTTTGTTTGTTCAAATGCTCTAAGTCATGCTACCATATACTTTTGCAAGAGAACTGACCTTTTCTTAGAAACCCTTCCCTAAAAGCCATATTTGTTGTTGTTGTTGTTGTTTTTTTTACTCCTTCAGGTCACAGGACATAGCACTTTTTTTGCCATTTTTGCTTTGACACCCTCTTCTGAGAAGACTGGGGACAAACTAGAAGCATCTCTCTTTTTCTTTTCTTCTATCATAGCTCCAAACACTTCCTGTTTCACTCACCATTTTGGTTAATACCTGCGCACCCCAAAGTGGGTTTCCACACTTCTGCTCTCTACACGCTTCTCTCTCCCCTCCTTCTGTTTAAACCAGGCTTTAAATCAGGTTTCCTGATTGCGTCTGTTCTCAGTCTGCCCCTTCTCAGTAACACTCTCTGCCTGTTGATACAGATATTTGCCATTAGATTTCTGGCTTCAGAACATTTACTTATTTCTTGGTCTGTCTGTCTGAGCCTTTGAATAACAACCTAGCAAGTGAAGTGTACTCTGTTTCTGTTCTGCTATAGCTGCCTACTAATTATCAGTTCCTTCTCTGACTCTGACAAACCTCTCACTCCGTTCCAATGTGACATCTTGATCAATTCATGTAATGATGCTTTCTGCTTCCAGCCCTTACTCCTAAGCACAGTGAGCATCTCCAGTCCTTCCACAGCCTCTATAGATGTTTCTCCCATCACCATCTGTGTTCCTCGCAATGGAAAAAAAAGTCCTTATCCTTACTCACTTGCACAGTTCATTCAATATTATTACTATTATTATTATTATTATTATTATTGCCTCTTTTAGAATAAATATAGAAAATACTGTATCTGGTGTTTTGCATTTGGGTCCTTTTCTGATAATCTGAACCTATCTGTTTATAAAAGAAGTTTAGTTTTTTTCCTTAAATGACTCCATGCACATAGGCATATCATTACAGAGAGAAGGGGTGTCATCTAGTGGCGGTTTATTGGCACTACATTTCAAACCTTTATAAACAAACCATTAAAAAGTCATTAAGGCCATTGGTTTACATACTGTAAATATGATTGTGGGGATGTGCCTAAGGAATTTCCAGCACAGATGAGCAAAGTTTTTTATGTTATGTTTTATTTTTTGGCTGATCTGACTTCAACATCATTTAAAACACAAATATAACATGTTTTAATGTCAATTACACTATGTATCTAAATTTGTTATTAAAACCAAAGGGCCCACCTCTGTCTTCAGTCCAATCCACTGGGAATGTTATTAGGTAAAATAAATTCTTGTCTTTTGTGTTTTATCACATTTAAAAATGTGTACCATACTGTATAAACTTGCTGGCTACTTTATTAGGTCTTTTATAAGTGTCCAGTTTTGTTGAGTCTACACCCCTTGTCAATTCAAGTGTTTTTTTTATTGTCATTTCAACCAAACACCTGTTACAGTACACAGTGAAATGAAGCACTATTCCTCAAGGATCCTTGTGCTACATACAACACAGAACTCAATGAGACTACACATAACTAAGTTATTACAACACACACCTACAGACAGTGCTGATGTGTCAAGCGATAAACGACAGTACAGTGATGACAAGTACACAGTTCTAGCGGGAAATTATGATGATTATAACAATGATAATAAATGTAGTGCAAACATAACCACGCTGATTAGCAGCAATAATGCAGGTGATCAGTACAGTCCAGTAATTCGTTAACAGCCCTTCAGCAGCAATGTAAGAAAGTAACATTCAAAAACATTTGAACATTTGTTTTTTGGTGCTGTTAATCCAGTGCTTTTGGTCTTCAGTAACTTTTTTCCATACAGCACAAGGGTGAAGAGTTTCACTGCGGGCTGCATGTGGTCACACAGTAGATAATGATGGTGGCTTTGCGGATGCAGAGTGTGGTTAAAAAAATTTAAAAAAAAAGAAATCCATAATTGCAGGAGGAGAGATTTTCTCTGCTGTCCACACTATCCCCTACAATGTTTTATGATTAGAAGCAGTGCCTTTTCCAAACCGGGTAGTAATACAGCTCCCCAGGATGCTCTCTGGACTAGTGAGGATGAGGTGGAGAACCAGCATTTCTCAGACCTTAGTGTGATCATGCTGAAGATGCTGCTCCAGATCCGAACTGATTGGGATCTTGAAGTAAGGAAGTCTAGGATCTATTTTCTTACCAGTCAGATGCTGAAGAGTGATTGCATGTATGCAGAACTGAAGTTTATGAACAGCAGTGTAGCCTCAAATTCCTGTTCTGTCTTTACAGGTACAGTATGAACTATGATGTGGTCTTCTCCTACTGTAACCGACCCAACTCAAGGTTTGCCATGATGTGTATTCTGTGATGCTTTGTGAGTGAATGTAGCCTTTCAGTCAGGTCAAACCAGCCTTACTAATCGTATCATCTCAACAACAACACATTTTCACTCAAAGAACTACACCCACAAGATATTTTTTGTCCATGTCATTCTGTGTAAATGCCACATAATGTGTATGATTTCTGTCAGTTCTGTCTCTTTTGGTACCATAAATATTGTTACTGTTATATTTTAAGTTTCTGTAAGATTTTTACTTTAGTTACACGTGTATCATATATCATATCCTATGATCATTTTCTTCATGGTTTTGGTTGGGTGTTCACCTCAACATGTGGAGAGAGATCTCTGAGGCAGATTGCAGCCTTTATTCTTAGTGTCCAGTGCCATCTAGTGGCACAGCAAAATCAATAGTACTGTATTATCATGAGCTTATTAAAAAGATTTCTAATTTTACCATCACCCAGGCCAATTTTACATGAACACTACAGGTATGATTATACATGTGTCTAAGTGGATGTTAAGGCACATGTATTTAGCAGTGAGGATGGAATAAAATACATGTGCCTTAACATCCACTGTGTGCAGTGACTGCCTTCATGTTAATGTTTAAATTTGTTCCAATTTTATGTTTGATCTAATATAAAGAAATGTTGTGCCAAGTGTAACATTAAAGTTGTAAAGCACACTGAATATGACCACTGACAGGTGAAAGGAATAGGATTGAATGTCTCATTACAATGGCACCTGGAAGTGGATGGGATATATTAGACAGAAAGTGAATATTTTATGGCAGAACTGGAAGCATAAGAACCTGAACAACTTTGATAAAAGGCAGATTGTTAGAGCTACAGTAGACAACTGGGTTAAGAGCAGCTCCAAATCTGCAGGTCTTGTGGGATGTTCCCAGGCTGCAGTGGTCAGGATCTACCAAAAGCGGTCCAAGGAAAGAAAACTGGTGACAGGGTCATGGGCAACCAAGGCTCAATAATGCCGGGAGAAGAGAAGGCTGGCCTGTGTAGTCCAATCCAGTAAGAGCGACTGTACTGGAGGCAGTGTGATGCTCCATGAAATGTTCTGCTTGGAAATCTCGAGTCCCCTGCCATTTACATGAATGATGCTTTGACATCTACCACCTACCCAAACATTGTTGCAGACCAAGTATATTCCTTCATGAAAACAGTATTCCCTGATGACAATATAATGAGTTTTTGCCACACTGCAAAAATGGTTCAAGAATGGTTTGAGCACCACAATGAATTTGAGGTGTCGACTCGGACTTCAAATATCGTATCAGGTGTTCACTGGTGATTCCCATCCCTAATATACAGTACACCCAATTCCAAGATGCAAAAGTGTTTTTGGCATTGTACAGCCTGGTCCAGGCACGACTATCACGGTTACTTAAACTGTGATAATGTTGTTTTTGAAGATATTCTATAATATGGTTAACAGTAACATATGAATGTCTATTTGGATTTACCACTTTTACCTCAGGACACCTGTAGATAAGACTATCTTTGGTGGGTTTTATCCACATGCCTGGTATAATGTTCTTTAAAAAAACAAGATGACTCATTTTTTTATTGGTATAAAAAATTCAACCAGCCAGCCCTTCCGGGCTCCAAGCTTTGCCAAGCCACAGTTTCAATTACATGAGTGTATAGCTTACATGGAAGTACAGGTCACATGGCTAAGCTTAATCATTGTTCTGCAAGGCTCTCTGCCAAATCTCGAGATATTGAGTTTCAAGTTTTGTACATCTGCTATTCACAATATATTGCAGTAGTATCAATTAAATTTGTATTCAAGACATGACATGCTTAATGTCAGACTTCATTGCATTATAATGGCAAATACTAACAGTTTTTGGGAGCAATTCATTATATTTATTTATCTTCGGTAACTACACATGCACACTCAAACACGCACACTTCAACTCTTATTAAAAACTGCCATGCTTGTGATATGAGAGGAAAATACTTGACCCGGAGCCAAACATATGAAATTCCACTGAGAGCAACTCCAGCTCAGGATCAAACCGGCAGAAATGTTAGAACTTGAATTAGGGCTCAGGGTCGTCACGGCTGTTGTTCTTTACAACCTTTGTTTTTAAATTAGTCATATGTTGAGTACATACTTGAGCCATTTTAAATCCTAATTTGTCCAATCAATCATCTGAATTGGACATTTATTTTGATAATCATGTGTCAAATGAATTTCAAAATTTATTTCTGATGGAGCTCTCAGTAATTTTGTGCAGTGTAATGGTCAAGTTGTGTGAGCAGTCCAAGGAAACTTTTAAATACTCTACAGTATACTTTCAGCTAACAGAACTGTCTGCATGTGTTTCACATACAGTAATAAAACTGCTGACATTTAGATATTATTTTCAAACAGCATGACCATTAAAATCATATGCTTAACAAGCACTTCCATTGCCTGTGGCAGTTCTGTCCCACTCATCACCAGGGAAAGTATTTTTTTAGTGGTTCTCTCTTTACACAACACTTCACAATGTCTGTTAAACGTCTGAATGGATTTTCTACATAATCGACTAGATTTCTTGGTGTATTTCCATCATGTAATAAACCAGTTATGGTCATAAAATTTATGATTTGTGGTTCTTCACTGCCTGTACAGTCTCTTCTTGAAAAGCACTGTTAAACCAACTGACATCAACCGGAATACTGAATAGCTTTGTTTGCTGAACAGGGTTGTGTGTTGTATGAACATCTTTCAACTCACACTCAAACTTAAAAGACAACTGCCTAACACAACTCTAAAAGAGTGATAGGCTTAGACATTATATTTAACTAGTGTGAACTTTAAATAGTTCATGCCTGCAAGGTCAGTAAATAAACTGCTCTTTAGGATTCAACAGGTGCCACATCTCTGTAGGATCAAAGACATAAAGAGTAGTATGATTTCAGCTGGGACTTGAAAATCTCATCAATTGATATTGTCTTATTATAGCTAATGCATGCACAGCCTTGAGGCAGTAACAGTAACATGCTCACCTTTAAACCTTAAGAATGTATGATGAGCATACATGTACTGTACACTTTAAAAAAAAATTGTATCTAACGGAACTAATATTTGTATAGAAAAAGCACAGATCTAAGATGCAAAGTGGTGTTGAGCCAGTCAGCACTTTATAAACAAATGCTTGAACTGTACAGTACATACTGTAAGTGGAAGCAAGTGCAGGACATATCTGGTCCTTCCCTTTACCTGGCGGCATTCTCAACAAGCTGTAGCAACATCAGGATGAGTGATTAATACAGACCTGCGATTAACAACAATACTTGAGGTCTAAAATAATGGTGTGCTTGTTTCCAGTTCAAACGATGACAAACAGATAAATAAAGTTGTATATCATGACAAGACTGAACCTTTAAGTGATCATTTGAATAGCTTTAACTGGGCCACCGAGAATTTTCATTTAGTGTTTGAAATTTTGAAAGGGTCATGAAAATGGAAGACCACAGTCCAAATGTATACCCCGAAAATATTTCAGTGGAATAAACTGAGAACTATTGCATTATAGAACTGACTAACACAGTAAAGCAGATCAACACATGGAAATAAATTGCCATAGATCACAAATCAGTATGTCTTCTTGAAATAGCAGATGATGAACATATGTAAATTATTTGAAAGTGCTAGAGACAAGCTTTCATTAATTTCAGTCAAAAAATTATCTACAGGAAAATCAGACAAAAAGAAGTACAAAGACTTGCATTAATTCTAACCACATCAAAAAAAAAAAAAAAAAGATGACTCATTTTTTCAGAGCCAATAATGCCACTATGAAACAAAACAAGTGCTTAAATTTTTCTTTCATGTATAATTATAAACTAATTATTAATAGTTAAGGATTGACAGGTAACTGTTATTACAATTCAGTAATGATTGCTTTTCCAGGTCTTTGTACCCAACCATTTTATGTAACTGGACCTTCATAGGTTTTAGCTGTGGCTTATCACACAACATGATGTTTTTGATTATGAAAGGTGGATTGGGTGAGAGCCACTCCATGCACTAGTGATAGTGAAATTATGCTGCTAACACTGGCAGTAAAGGTCAGATGCAGGGAAGCAACTACAGCCTCAATAAATATACAGTATATATATCAAGCAAGACACGACAAAAGTGAAAACCTCAAACTCTCCTTTGCATTTACTGTACATCAGTTGGCAGACACTCTTATTTAGAGTGACTTAGATTTTATTTCTTTATAGATTTGAGCAGTTGGGGGTTAAGAACCTTGTTCAAGAACTCAACTTGATGGTGCTGGGGTTTGAGACTTCTTCCCATCAGTAGTCCAATGCCTTAACAGGTGAACTAACCCTGACCTCTTTGTGTTAGAAAAATGTGCGGATTTTGTAATCACCTGCAAAGTCTGCAAAGTAAGCAGGGGAAAGCACATCTTCAAAACAATGTTATTTTTTTTATTTCAAAGTCAAAGCAGATGTGCTGACAGGTGCATTGAGTGATTTCCAACTGGGGATTTCAGATGGACTGCCACAACAGCTGCACATAATCTTGAAAATGTCTGAAAAACATCCTGGCACTGTTTAAACTGTCCTAACATACAAGCATTTAATTAAATTTTTAGCACCTGTCGTGTTCATTGGTTAAATGTGAAGTTTTACCTAACATTTTGTTCAGTGTTTGTTCACTGAGTCATTCCCTGACTACAGAAGTGAACAGAACTGTGTCATATGAGATCATCATAACCACCATCCTGATGTAATCTAACAAACATGCCTGGGCATAGCAAAGGCACGTAGCCAACATGGCTAAAGGGCGAATTATATAACAGTGAGAACTGGACCACTAATTCTACTAATCAATCAATTTTTAAAGATTGGCCATATTTCCTAAAACAGCATCATGACATTTCACTGCTTATGTCACATCTCAAGGATGTTCACTATGTAAGATTACACTGCCTAATTCAAAACAACTACTACAGTACAGTAGTATTAGTGACATCACTCTATTTGGCAAAATACTGTTCAAGAATTATGTCATAAAATTAAATAAAGATAAAAAAGGACCTTTAAGGGGAAAGTACAAACAAATGCAAATACCATCTAAACAACCTTCCGCCAACCTCGTCCCATTTCAATTACACAACATTCACACAACCTCATCTTGTACTGTAACATCTACACAACAGGCACAACCTCATCCCATATCAACTACACAGCAATCACACAATCTCATCCAATAGTCTACGCAATATTCACACAACCTCATCCCATATCATCTACACAACATACACACAACCTCATCCAATACTGTCTATACAACATTCACACAACCTTAACCCATATAATCCACACAACATACAGACAACCTCATCCAATGCAGTCTACGCAATATTCACGAAACCTCATCCCATATCATCCACACAACTTCATCCAACACCATGACACGTCAGATAAGGCTTCCGCATGATTGTGTGCCGGCTAATACTCACAAGCTCTACTTCTCTCCAGAACACCGGTAAGCCAGTTTTGCGACCCATTCCTCATCACTGAAATGTGCTTTTATGAGAGAAAGCTTTGCAGCTGCTCTCGTAATGGCGCACAAGACGTAACCGAGAGAATAATCCGATAATTTTTCAAAATACAAGGTTTTTCAAAATAAAATATCGTTCAGACTCAGATAATACATAAACCGGAAATATTTTATTATTTATTCTGCGGCCCGGTACCATTTGCTCCACGGACCGGTAACAGTCCGCGGCCCGGGGGTTGGGGACCACTGATCTACACAACATTCACCCAACCTCATTCTATACCATCTACACAACATTCACCCAACCTCATTCTATACCATCTACACAACATTCACCCAACCTCATTCTATACCATCTACA
>JAQQZS010000012.1:11758815-11782169 GCA_030068045.1 Platyallabes tihoni
CAACATTCGCTCAAACTCGTCCAGTAGCATCTACACAACATTCACACAACCTCATCCTGCATAATCAACACAACATTCGCACAACCTAAATCCCTATCACCTATACAACCTCATCCCATATCATCCACAGAAAATTCACACAACTTATGCACCGTCATCTACACAATATCCACTACCCTAATCCTGTATCATCTACGCAAAATTCACATGTATTCTGTAGCATCTATATAATGTTCTCATAACTCCATCCCGTGGTCTGATAAAAATAGAATTATACTGTAAACATGAAACATATATTGATGCATTGACACTGAGTCATTACCATACTACACAGATGAACACTCTAAATGAGATTACTGTTCTATAACCATGCTGACAGAGGTACTATGTCACTAACATGCGTCAACATGTTAACAAGTCTTAACTCTACAATCTAACACACTTTTAAGTTTAGATACAGAATCTAAATTTTTTTGGCTCTTCTACCCTTAGCTACAGTCATGGGTATATAATCACTTTCCTTTTGATCATATGCTCATGACTGTACATGAGGTATAACTTTGTATGTAATGGCAATGCCATCTGCAGAGCCTTAGCCTGATGAATAATAGGACAAATAATTTTTCAATCGTTACAGTTATTTTTTCTGTATAATTAGCATAAACCAACCTTTCTCATTCAACAATGTCGATTTTCTGACCAAATGATGAGCTGGCTTGATATTTTAGGACAGTGGTCTACCTCAGCAGGACTTCCCCAATTTCTGTCACCTTGCTTACAGATGATGGATGGATGATCAAGCAGCCCACTCAACAGTGGTCCTGTAACTTAATGGTCTTTATCTTAATGAGGTAGAGATATAAGCTGTACAACAACAACATGCAGTTACATAGAAAAAATATAAGGTGTACAATTCCTTGTTCCACACACCAAGTAGTGCCTTTGATCAGAGGTTATAAAGGGATTTGAGATTCAGCCTTGTGTTAGAAGCTAGTTAGCTTTGTAGCTTGTGTTAGCCATGAACCAACTCAGAACAACTTTTTTAGGAACGAGTGCAATTATTAAACGAAGCAATTAATAAGTGGGCAGTGCTATTTAAGAAGACATAACACCCTCAGATGTGTTGTCTGACATTTACTTACTTTTAACACTAGGACATTTAAATAGTTGATACAGTCAAAAACAATGTTTTCAACAATTACTCATCTTACATTAGTAATCATATTGCAAAACAAACAGAAAGTACAATATCAAGTCAGTTCACTGTTTGTGTGGAAATATGCCTATAATATGCTTACTTAATGTTATGTGAGTAAGTTTATATTTTAGTTAATCGACTGATTATGATTTATTTAAAATATCAGTGTTCAGTAAGTACGAGTTACACTGTCAGAAGCATCAGACATTGTTTGTTTACTGAGGGAGGTCACAATTCTAATAAGACTGCATGCTCTTCCCATACTTGGTGAGTCCCCTCAAGGTGCTTTTGTCTCTTCCCACGATCTGAAGTAGTGTTGGGCGATATGACCTTAAATGTTGTTTCACGGAACAAATCAATATCATTGAACATTTATATACGCACACAAGACGGAAAAGATGATTTTTTTTTCTCTTTCTCCCTCACAGTTTACTGATAAGGTTTGTCGTGTAAATATGATCAGGGATTATTTTTCTAATAAAAAATTACTACTACTATTATTTTTATTATTGAAGGCAGCACAGTGGTATAGTGTTTAACACTGTGTCGTGGCACCAACAAAGTCGAGACGTGCAAAGATATGCAGTTTAGGTTGACTTATTCTCAAATTGCCTGCAGTGCGTGGGTGACCTGCAATGAACTGTCACCTCGTCCAGGGCGTACCTCAACTAGTGTGCCCACTGTCACCTGGGATAGGCTCCAGGCCCCCCATGACCCTGTACAGGATAAGCATTATAGAAAATAAATAATAACTGACATGACATCAATTAGAGGTGAATGCTGGTTTTGATTAATTTTGAATTAATTGCCCAGCTCTAGTCTAAAGACATCCAAAGTATGCTGGAATCGCCCATAGTGTATGACTGGATGTGTAAGTGTGTTTGTGCCCTGGAATAATTTTACAACTGGTTAAATTAAACTAAGAAAGATCAGTCAAGGGAGATGCCTTGACTGGCAAGGGTTAATCCACCAAGAAATGGCAAAAAAGGAGTATACCGTAGGAGTAACAAATTATTAAGTCAGCCAAGTATTGTAATATCAGTTTTGCACATTCAGAAGAATATATTTGCTGTGATTTGGCAGACTTTGAAAATGTTAAAAAAAAAAAAATTATCTGTCTCACATACTTCAGTGGTGTTGTCAACTTTTACCCACACCCACATACTCATACATATTCTACACAGACTTCCCTGTGTGACTGAAACTTTCTACTTGCCAAATAACTTTTCCCTAATATTTATTTTTTCCACACTGCTAAGATTGAGGCAAGGTATTTGGTCAGTAAAAAAATGTATATATATATATATATATAATATGCAACAATCAATTAAGAAATAGGTTCCTTACATCACTGAGCAAGTGTACACTAAAATTGCCCAGTCTGTTAACATTTCAGAGGTATAAGGTAGAGGCAAGTGTTAAGTTTTTTTTTGTTTTTTTTTAACTCAATCCAGTACTTATTAGCAGCTTTGTTAGAAAGATGATTACAACCTGTTAGAACGCTGTTTAGTATTATTATACACCTGAGTATATTCTATATATTAGTCAGAAATAGCTTATTCAGGAGAAAGTTTAGAGGATGTCGGAGGAAGAACAACTTTTTTGTCAAATCAACAAATGTAAAACATGAAAGAATAATGACAAATTATCTTGTATATTTATTAACTTAACTGCTTAGTTAAGTCACATTCATACCTTGGGGTGTATTAGCGTAACAAATCAGTCAACATGTGTCTGGGCAGGAAAATCTGCAGGAAACCCACATGGACATAAGGACAAACTCCACCCAGAGTAAATCAAGGTCAGGACTGAACCCACAACACTTAACTGTGAGGTGCGAACACTATGAAAATAACAGGATGTTGAAAATTGTACAAATGTATATTATAAATGCTTAACAGCTAGATTTTTAAAAAGTATAGCCTATTATATATAAGCAGTTCATATATTTATAAACTAAATAAAAACTCATTAAAAAGTGCAAAAATGGACCAGAGGTCTACACTCTGTAACAACTTGTCAGGCACATAAATGCTAGAAACAGAAATGTTTTTAAGGCAGTGTGACTCAAGACATAGTTTGATTATCTCATCATATGTGACAAAAGATGTTAATTACATTTTCTAATGCCATTTACTGTATACCTGAGAGTACATCTATCTGCCTGTATATATCAGCAAAGGCCATTTAGGGCCTGTTTAGGCTGGTGTTTCCTCTTTAGTTGCATCCTCACAAGAAGGACCAATTATAATCTTTTAAAAAATTGTTTTACAATGCTACCAATTTAACATGGTGTGTTCATGTAAATGTTAATCAGGAACATTAAAAACAGAATGACGCATTCATACAGAACCATCTTCCTTGAAATTATTATACAATCACTGGCTAGAGCTAATTTATGCAGAAACCCCAAAGATGTGTAACATATTTCCATGGCAAAAGTAGCCCATTTGGCCCAAAATGACACTTGTGATTCAGATGCTAGTTTTCTGAAAGTACTAGAGGGCTTTTCCCTATCTATCTGCCATCTTTCACTCTCACTATTTATTTTCCACATACTGGAAAAGTTATGCAAAAGTCAAAGGCAATCCAAGAAAAAATATATTTAAGTGTTATGGTAAAAATAGCTGTCAAATAAAATCACAAATCATAAGCACAGATCATTATATGAAGCAATTTTGTTCCAGAACAAAAAAAATGACAACATGCTCAAGTCCTCTGAAACCTGTTATATATTTATTTATTCAATTAGCTAAATGTTCTTCTCCTCCAAAACCATGGTTTTGCACTTGCGTAGAGATGGTTAAGGGCCTCTGCTCAAAGACCAAAACATATAGTCAGTAAAAACCTGAGTGTTGAGCTGACAAAGTTCTTGTTCTTGAGAGTTCTTGTGAGAGGACCTACAGTAGGAGCGTGGACAGTGTGGAGAAATATCTTTGATATCTTTTAAGTTCTATGATTTGAATTCATTAAGCATTAAATGAGAATCCAATGACAATGAACAAATGGGATAGTTTTAAAAACAATACACCTTTTCAACTTTTCAACCCTTTTTGTCGAAAAAAATATATTTTAAATTTATTATTATTAAATATTAAAATATATTAAATTTGCACCTGACCGTACACTCTTCTGTTACAGGAAGTGATTTTTTTTATTTATCAGTAACATCACAATGCTCAGTGACAGGACTGCATCATGGTGTTATGATGTGCTATAATATTTTCCTTTATCTGCATGTCTTGAAATTTTATATTTCTGTCATACCAATATGACAACAGCAGCAATCTATTTATTTATTAATGAACAGAACATATACTTTTGATGTTTAGCGTTACATTTAATGTCGTGAATCATAAATTAGCTCAGTTTCAGTTATAACAATTACTCTCTCTTCTTCTTCTTCTCTGTAGATAATAAGTAGAAGGAAAATTAATCAACACCCTCTGCTCAATTGGATTAAAGAATTAACTAATTTCTCAGACCTTCTGCAACATTAATGTTACAATATACAAGTCAAAAGTATGTAATCTGGATCAAAAGGATATGTTTGACAATCCCAAAAGACATCTTTGTATCTGAACGCATTTAAAGAAGAAAGTCTAAGTATATTTGGTTAGAAATGTCTCTTCTTTAAATGCATTTGGATAGAATTATGTATTTTATAATCGCTGGTTAAAAGGTTCTTGAAGACATACAGTATAAAAAGTGTGATGTTGAGGTTTCACATGGTAGGAAGAGCCTTAGTAATGGTGTTTAGCACTTTCAGTTTATGACACTAAGGTAAGATGGATAGAGATAAAGAGCGGAAAGAAACCCCCTGGAGAACTGCAAATTGCTTTTCCGTGACAGGTCCAGTGACACAGATCAGCCCAGGACACCCACTCTTCTAAAGGGTGCCAGAGAGAGAGGCTTTTCCCTGATAATGTGTACTTTTTCAATCTCACTTTTTTTCCCTACACATCTATGACATCATTAAAGGCCAGCAAGGGCACCCCTGGCACTAAACAATACCCAAAACTGTAATTTGTCACAACATATTGTGCAATATGTCACAACAGATTCTGTAATAGTGTAACACAACAACACTTTCACCTAACACCTTCATTGAAAAATGCCAGGACAAATATACACAAAGAATGTAATTAAGAATGTAATTTAAAAAATATTCCAAGTAGAATCAATGAGATTGAGAGCAATTATGTAAATGTACATGACTTCCTCATGATTACACTATAAGCTATAATCAGTCGTTACATTATTAGTATAATCATATCATTACATTTTCCCCTTACATTAGCTAGCTAAATCCCATGTCATTGTAACATAAAAAGGTGTCTCTTCTTATTAGGATTTCAACCCGCAATAGGTTTTTAGTGATATACTTAAAATAGGAAATTTAGGCCAGATGTTTGGCTGTAATTAAAAAAAAAAAAAAAGGTTTATTCTGATGTCATTGCCGTAAAAAAATTATTTTTCCATTGTAACAAATAATTGACAAGATGTATTTCTGTGGCAGAGGATCCACATGACCTAAGCAGAATAATAAAGGAATTAAAGAGATATGTGGAAACAAATACATAAATGTAAGGATAATTATACCGAGTTTACTGTAGGAGGTGTCGGCACTATAAATTAAACATTTTAACTGCGCACAGATTGAGACATGTTGTTATAAAAGATTATATTCATGTCATGTTGGCCCTCATCATACAACATTTAGCTGATCAGGTTACATCATTCCTAAATCTGCGTGTCTTACTTCTGTGCCACAGCTCAGTCAACAATTTCCTATTTTGTACCATGCTGCGTATTTATACTGAGGATTTCAGAGGGCATTAGAGTCATTTGTCCATGAACGTATTAGGCTCACTCATAATGAACACAGAAGATTTTTTTCATGGGCATTTCATTTTTGATTGATTTAAAAGAAAATCCTACAAGTGGCCAGATAAGATATGATACTAGCTATCACACCCAAAGGTTAATCTGACTCAGTGGGATGCCCCATGTAGATCTAAAGACACATTTTCCATGTTACCTTCTTGTACCCGAGTTAGGTTCGAATTAGACTCAAGTCAACAATTTTTTATTACTTGATTAATTTTGATGATCTGTTCAATGATTTGTGTAAATTATCAAATTAAACTCTATAATCATTAATTTATTTAGCATTTGTGTGTCCACTTTAAGTGTCCACATTTAAGTTAACTGCAGTATACTGATCTTTTTACTTTACTGCCACCGAGAGCAGTTCCTTATTTCATTAACATAAGCTGTACGGTTTTTCATCCAATTAATGCAGCACACTTTGTGAGGTATGCTAGCAATTCATATAAAAAAAACTGAAGCATTTGAAGAGACAAGCAATAACTAAGTAAAGGCTACATCCCAAAAGAAAAGGACAGTAGAAGAAATATCTGAAAAGTGTAGTAATTCTGAGACTAAGGACCAAGTTAAGCAAAATCGGTCTAGTACAGGATACACCTACTCATGAATTAGCAGATGATAAAAACACGGCAAAAACAGAAAACGGACTGGTGATTTTTTTTTTCCCTTAAATTTTTAAAGGTAAATTCTCTCCTCCTGATTGACAATTATTGTCTCAAAGCTATGAGATTTTAGACAGACTACACTCTCCGAAAGACACTGGGAACAAGGCAAGTTGCAGCCTTTAGAAGACTTTAAGTACTCAATGTGACGCAAGAAAATCTTATTAGAAATGTGGAAAAAGAAGAGAAGAAATTTAACTGCTTCCATGTACATGACTGGACACAACTGTCCACTATCCAATCGTTTTTTGCCTAAAGGGTTCTGTAGACGCATCAGTGTAAACATTCATCATTCCCAGTTAACTTGTGGTGGACCATGTGACAAAGTAAAAACTGACTACTGTTTTCACTCATCTATAAACCCCCTTTCTGCATCGTAACAAATACGCATTATAGCAAATGCATAAACCAGATTCTTGACTAGTGGCTGAATGTATTATATGAAAGTAGTAAATCCATGCATGTGATTCGTGCAGTTTACTTCTAACATTTAATATATTTTGATAATATTTACTAAATGTTAAAATATTGCAATAATAAATTAGTGAGTTATGAAACATCTGGAAGGCAAGCTGCCTAACAGTTACTACGATGATGACTTAATAACAACGAAGACAGATCTAGATGCTAACAGGTACAAGTAACAGTCCTTACAAAACCAAAACAAATGGAATCCAAATCGAAGAATGTTAAAACAGAACCTACAGTATAAAGCAAAAAAAGGCTTGCTGTCCAAAGAATTTATAGAAGTGAAAACAAAATAATTCAGGGAAAGAAGGGAAAACAAGGAAAGGACAGAAAAAACTGTAGCCTGTTAAAACTCAATAGTGGTCACTTTTCTCCCATTTTTCCATTTACTTTTAGCGCATCTTTAATCATATGCTTCGACTGATCACAGTAACCCAAAAGCTGGGTTTCCCAAAACGAGGGGAAACCCCGTTGGTGCTACACATTCACACAACACTCATCATAACACCTGCATACCTGTGCCTGTTTATCAGTTATGTCATTTCTAGATGTGAAAGAGTGCCAGCACATTACATAGAAAATAGAGTAGACATATAGAACAGATTATTTCATACACATCATCATGACACATTTACCTGTACCAAAATAGAGTCAGAATTTTTATCACGCTCTTTTTTGTCACTCTCAGTTAGCGACTGCCAGAGCAAGGAAATGTTTTTTTTTTATCTTCCTCTAGATGGACCACACTCTCTCTCTCTTTCTCACACACACACACACACACACACACAAAAACAAATGAAGGGGAGGGGGAGAAAGAAAATCCCAACAGTCATCAAAGGGGAAAAATCTATTGCCATTGCTAATATCTGCCCACCCATTCATTCATTTTCCACAAAGACAGTATAAATTAAGAGGCCCGGTATCACTCAACTAGAAAATCTCTCAAACGTGTACTGAAGACAACACTGAAGAGGAATTATTCAATTGACACCATGTCTCTACACTGGATTCTGATGCTGACTGTGACTCTGCTGCACTGCCTTACAGCTGCCCCCATCACTAAAGACAAGGAGGTTGATGTGATTTATGACGACATAAAAGACCTTATCAAGGATCTGAAGGACATAGGCTGTGTAAGTATTTTACTATAAACTCTACCAAGCCAGTAATTATTTCATTTACTTTATTCAATAGACCTACTATGGCACATTTTAATGGTCACCTCTTATCTTATTACAGAATGCAGATGATTCAGTTTTCTACAGTTCATCTGGCAGTAACAATGTAAGCATCTAACATTTCACTGCAATAAATTGTTTTCTGACAAGCTACCTGAAAAGTCACACAGGAAGAAGGTTACTACAAGAATGAAAAATCCTAAGATAGTAGTGTGTTCACCCGTTTTCTGAAAATGAACAAGGACAGCTTGAAATAAAAAAAAGTGAACAAATAAATCTTGCTCTGAAAATTACTGATTAATTACAATGAGCTTAAATTGACAAGGTGCAAAAGGCAATTGTGGACTGCTGCCTTTTTTCTACTGGTGGTAACATTTCCATGTTTTCTCTCTTTCTCTCCTTTTTAGTGTGCCATCAGTGCTCTGAATTGCTCCATTCAAGAGCTGGAAACATACAAAAGTGAGTGCGAAAATAGCACTGATGACAAATTTGACAACCTCGTCAACCTTGTCGACAGGCTAAAGGAGAGCATAGAGATAATGGTACCGAAACAAGTAAGTGTTTTTTTAAGTAACTGTAGATTGGCTTAAAAATATTTTAAAAATACAGTAAAGACTGACAATATTAATAATAACTCAGAAACTCTGCTAATTGAGTATCTCTTTGTTTTTCTTAGAATTCTATGAACTGCACCTGCGAGGGGTCAGAACAAAAGCCATATGACGGATTCCTTAATAACATCCTGACCCTGCTCCAAATGGTGAACAGCAAACTAAGTGACAATGTTACCATGTAATAATTGTATGGAATTTTCCTGATATTAGCTTGAAAAAGGTTCTCTAAGACTCTTTGGTGGTGTCCACTGAATGTAACTTCCATGAAGAAATTCTATGAACACAGTTCTTTTTCTTGCTATGCGGGGAAAGCACTAATAACTTAAAATAAGCTTTTTGTAGATTGTTTTGATATTTATATATTTATATATTTATTTAAAATATTTAACTTTGTTGACATCTGATGTGAAAAATAAAGAGATGCTGTTCTATAAGTTGAGTTGCATTTATTTAAACGTACCATATTATAGGGTCATCTTCTGTCAGTTTATATAGCAGGCCCTTTTAATTAACCGAAAAGCAGCATCACATATGTGGATTGTCAAAGTTTCACCAGGTGAGATCCTAAAAACTGACTTTAAAAATAATTAAATAAAATAAGCAAGTCAAAAAAAATTAGGCAGTTTTAAGTAGTCCAAGAGATTGTTAGCTGTTCCACTGTGGACATTAACATGACATCATAGGGAAAGCCCCTAGAGTATTTAAAGGTAATACGTGGCTACGAGACCCGGACACGGAAAATGAAGTTACCTTTACCCACTCTTACCAATAATAATCATGCCCACCATTTCCACATCTGGACACGACCTTTATCATTCTTATTAAACGTCACACATCAAGCTCCACCCTTCCTCCTAAATCAAGCTTCCACATTTAACACAGATCAAAAATCTTTGTATCATGCTTATTCCCATTCTCCAAAGGCACCAGAAAGTCTTTTTGTAGACTCCTCTCAGTCTTACTTTCACAAAGCTTTATAAGTTGTGAATGAGTCAGTCATGTTCCAAGGGAAATAACTGCCCTATATCAATGCAACAAAGAGCAACAGAACTTGTCTGAGCATCAACATTACTGGGAAATAATAGGTCCACTGAATTTAAACGCATGATTTTATTATTATTATTATTATTATTATTATTATCATTACTAAATGCACAGAAAGAGATTCCCTAAATTTTCACTGTTTCTACCACTTCAAAGGCAGCAAGATAAAAATTTACTTATTGGGAAAGAAGTTACTACCCAATAAGACTCCTTTTAACAGACGTTTGTTGATTTCTCAAAAGTAACACCCGCCTGTACAGGAAATGATTTGAAGAATAGCATTCAATATGTTTACTGTGCCCCATAAAACTAGACAGAAAGGAAAAGGAAATAGGAAATCGTCAAACATTGGCCCCTAACGTACTTTAGGCTTAAGATGTCTACTGACAGCCTGTCCCTATTTGATTTTAAGGGTACAAGCCCCACCCACTGTCAATGTAGGCATTTATCAGATCTTTGTATGCGCATCACATGGATATTAAAGTATCTTTGTTAAAAAAAAAAAATAAAAAAAAAAGAGATTTCCTTATGCATGGAGAAAAAGTCATGACGTGGGTGCGTATCCGCATCATATTACGATCAATTTTTCCCTTCCAAACGTGCTGCAGCAGAAAGTGACTATGAGAAATCCAACAATAAATAATTTGCACTTTAGGACTAAACCTGAAATCACACATGCTTGAAGTCACTTGCATTTAGTTACTTGTTAAAAAACAGGGTGTGTCTGAGACAAACATCTCATACAATATGTTTGTTTATTTAAACATAATAAAAAAAATTTTTAACACCTTAATTGTTAATTAATGGCAACGAGTAACGACCTAACACCACCATTTGTAATGAGGTTTATCAATAATGCATGTTATTTATTATCACATCTATTAGTACTAAACATGTCATGAAACCCCAATAAAGTTAGTTTATATCCATCAATATATAATGTGGGTGTCATATTTTCAGGGCAAAGAACTGCACACAAATTCACTTATAAGAGTTTCTTTTTGTGCAAAGGGCAAACAGCTTCCTGTATCATTTAACTATATTACTTACATTAAACTATATAAATAATTAGTTAGAAAAAAAGAACACTACTGTACAGCCTTCCACCAAAATCTGGCTCACTGCACTTGCTGATCTTACAAGTTTTTAATAACATTAACATAACCGTAGGAGACATGCAGGAAACAATTATATCTTTCGCTTGCATCTGATTTTTTTTTCCAGACTGATCAACGCAGTTCCACCAAGTCATCTTTGTGCTACATTATAATGATATATGAGGGGTAAACCATTATTATGAGTTTGCCCAAGCTGATTATTTCCTATGTCTCTGCACACATACACACACAGCATGCACTAAGCTAAAGAAAAATGTCATGCCTAAAGCAAAAGCACAAAGGGCCTACGGAATAAAAGCTCAAGTTGGTTATAGACAGCAAAAACGTTACTTTATTATAAATATGAACATTACTATAATCTTCAAAGCTACCTGTGCATGCCCAACTCTTCTTCCCTTGCAAGCAAAAAGTGAAAAGGTTTATGATCCTGTCTCTTTCACACACACAAAATATTGAAGGCATCTAGTCGCAGTATCACTTTTGACAGGAAGTCGAGGTTTCCTGTGTACTACTAGTAACAAGAGAGGACGCACACTTGCCTCAGGCCCTAACCTTTCGAAACTAACAGCACTACTTCATTAAAAAAAACACTTACCTTACCTCTACATTCTTAACTTGCTGATTACAAACTTAATTTTAAATAGATTTTTAACTGAAATTTATATATATATATATATATATATATATATATATAAAATAAGAATAAGTCAAAAAAATAATGCGTCAATTCACAATGCTAACTTGAGAACTTATCATTTTATTCAATATCACTTTTTAAGCCACTTATTTGAGTTTCACGTTCTCTGAAATTCCTGAAAATGTGAAGTTCATTCATTCATTTTTTACTTACAGTAGTTACCTACATTTTTGGTCACTACTGTAAGTTAGAAATGAATAAATGAATGAATCAACAAACAAACAAACAAAAAACAAAATTCAACAAAATAAGCATAACAAATCGTCTTTCTCACACACAACTATCAAACAAAATATTTTTTTAAACAGAAAATTTATAAAAATCTAACATGTCACTGAATTTTTAATCCTTTCTTTCAAAAGATTTTTCAAAGCCAGGACTGGATATGTGGACTGGCTCTCACTTTATCAAGAGATCGCTGATAGGTGGTTTCTCGACCCATTGTCCATAGCCCCTTGTGGCCAAGTAAGACTTCAGAACGCTCTTCGCTTCCTGGTAGGGTTTCGCCATCATCTGCAATTTTAAAACAAATAAGCAACTAGGATTACCCCGACAGAGCTATACTGTAGTTAATGAGACAATTTAATATGACTGTTTATGATTTCTCCACCGTAATATCCAATATTTCGCAAAAAACCTGGAACCAGATATTACTCTAAATTCTAAAATAAATTATTAGAATTGCAATTTTTTTATAAGATAATTAAAGCTTAATACTGCTGTCAAGCATGTCTTTATTGCACTTGTAGACAAACTATTATATTAAGCATATCTTGAACTACAGTATACAGTGCATCCATAAAGTATTCACAGTGCATCACTTCTTCCACATTTTATGTCACAGCCTAAAACACCCCATAATGACATGAAAAAGGTTTACTTGAGTTTTTTGCAAATGTATTAAAAAAAAAATTATAAATTGAGAAAGCACATGTACGCAAGTATTCACAGCCTTTGCGAAATTGAGCTCAGGCGCACCCTGTTTCCCCTGATCAAGCATGGCAGCTTGAGATGTTTCTGCAGCTTAATTGGAGCCCAATTTGATTAAACATGATTTGGAAAGGCACACACCTGTCTATATAAGGTCCCACAGTTGACAGTTCATATCAGAGAACAAACCAAACATGAAGTCAAACAGCACGAGAAACAAAATTCTCAGGTCTGATGAGACTCTCTGCCCACTCTACCATATGGGCCTGATTGGTGAATTGCTGCAGAGATGGTTGTCCTTCTGAAAGGTTGTCCTCTCTTCACAGAGGACCTTTGGAGCTCTGTCAGAGTGACCATCGGGTTCTTGGTCACCTCCCTAACTAAGGACCTTCTCCCCCGATAACTCAGTTTAGATGGCCGGCCAGCTCTAGGAAGAGTCCTGGTGGTTTTGAACTTTTTCCACTTACGGATGATGGAGGCCAATGTGCTCATTGGGACCTTCAAAGCAGCAGAAAATTTTCTGCAACCTTCCCCTGCGGGATTTGTGCCTCGAGACAATCCTGTCTCTGAGGTCTACAGACAATTCCTTTGACTTCATTTTGGTTTGTGCTCCGACATGAACTGTCAACTGTGAGACCTTATATAGACAGGTGTGTGCCTTTCCAAATCATGTCCAATCAACTGGATTTACCACAGGTGGACTCCAATTAAGCTGCAGAAACATCTCAAGGATGATCAGGGGAAACAGGATTCATCTGAGCTCAATTTGCAAAGGCTGTGAATACTTTTTTCATGCTGTCATTATGGGGTCTTGTGTGTAGAATTCTGAGAAAAAAAAAATATTTTAATCCATTTTAGAACAAGGCTGTGACAGAACAAAATGTGGAAAAAGTGATGCGCTGTGAATACTTTCCGGATGCACTGTATAAACATACCTTGGCCTCCCTGTAGGAAACTGCAGCTAGTAACTCCCCTCTCTTTGCCTCTTTCGCTACCAAGTTAAAACGACTCAGCATGGCAGCTTTACACAGACGACTAGCAAGAGCAGGGCCACTTTTAAAGGGAGACCTAAAAGTCATTCACACAAACATACAAAGGAAAGATAAGAGTGACACAATAACGGCACCTTGACGAAATAAGCAATTCCGAACAACAAAAGAATTTTGGCCAACAGTGATTAGCCCCGTATACTTCATACACTTTACTTGCACACATACACCGATCAGCCATAACATTACAATGAAAAACAATCAGGCCAATTCCCCTTGTGCCACTGGGGCAAACGCTGTCCACTAAAGGTATGACTCCACAAGACCTCCGGTGGAGTGCTGTGAAGTCTGATGGCGGGAATGTAGTGATCGATGCCTTGGGTGGTGAACTGCCAACACTGACTTTTTTCAGCGATTTCTGTGAGATGAGACCAGATGGGTTTGCTTTTTGGTCCCTATAGGTATGGGTGAGCATTGGTGCCCCACGATCCTGTAACAAGTTTGCTAGTGTATAGTTGATAATCGGTGTTGTTCTTGTCTCCTGTCTGTGGTCATAATGTTATGGCTGTATGTATAAATGTATAAAGCATGTATCAATGTATAAAGCACACTGCATATACATAGGTATAGTTTATGGTCATATGTTGTTCATTTTATACAAATCGAGTTAATCTGTGGAGGTCTGAGGTTTCTAAACGCAATTACATGCATAGGATTACTTTATACTCAAACCATATGCCGATCAGCCTAATCAACAGGTCTTTGGACTGTGGGAGGATACTGGAATACCTGGAGGAAACCTGCCAGCCATGGGGAGAACATGCAAACTCCAAGCACACAGACACGAGGTGGGAATCGAGTCCAGACCCAGGAGGTGTAAGGCAACAGTGCTAACCACAAAGCCACGGTGCCACCACTAGATACCTTCATGCACGCATACATAGATACATAAATTTAGTAAAATTTAATAAAGACAAATTTATGGCAACGTTTACCTTAAAATACAACTACACATTTTTAACATTTAAATTAACATACAGAGAAGAATAAATTGTACTAAACATTTTTTGCCCATAAAGCTACTAAGAATGCCCTAGGAAAATCTTTGCACTGTAACACCCAATTTAAAATGCTTGGATTTATGAATAATCTTAAATATGCTTTTTGGGAAACATCACTATGACCTCAGCACACTAGCTCACCAGCTAGCTACCTGCTACTAAACTAGCTCGGCAGTTATCAGTGGGAGAGGATCTGATTCTCGGTGTGCACTGTCATAATCTCAGTGATACCACATCTTCCACTAATCTCAGTGAGTGGTGTAGAGCCATGAAGTTTGTTTCGAGACAGCACCAACTAAGCTGATTCAGTCTGTTTGCTTCGAGATGAATAATTGATTTGCAAATGTGTTAACAAATTTGAACACCGGTCTGTATTTTATATATATATATATATATATATATTGGAATCAATTCACAAATCATGTATCTGAAGTACTTAAAGCACTTTGCACAAGTAGCCATCTTCAGAGCATGACTAATATGGTAGGTACAGTATATATAAAGATATTCTATCACAGTTTTTTATGATGCCACACATTTCATGTAACCATGCATTTTATGTGGCAAGTCAATTACAACGTCTGTCTTTACACAGTCTGGAAGACACCAGAAACGGATATTAATATTGTGATATGGCTGCAAAAGAGCCTACATTTGCAGACACTACAGAATAGAGCCTATTCTTATAAGGTATAATAAACAATGTTTAGAAAAGAGGTGCAAATGAATTCTCAGTGATGAATTTTTTGGTCTTAGATCTTTGGCCTGAAAGGTTCCACTTTACCTCAAGACAGCAACAAATGAAAAAAACCTGTGAAAGAGCTGAAGATCAAATGTTTGCAGCTAATCCATAACCATGTGCAGTGATCTCTTGCCAGCTGAAAGAAAGACTGAACTGTTTTGCCATATTAATTTGTAAAGCTTTTAACTCAAACAACACAGTCCCAACTTTAAAGCGTGGGGGTTTGCATTATCATGTTGTGGGGAGTTTTGTTTTGTTAGATTGGAAAAATCACTGCCTGACTTTATGACTTTGTTGCTCTTGTTTGCACATTTGCACGTGCACTTTATGTTGTCTGTAAAAAAAATAAATAAATAAAAAACTTAGTTTTTGTTAATTTATGTTGTCAGGTCAAACTGCTTTTGTCTGTAGGCCTCTTAGTTAGCTAGTTTAGTTTTTCTGTTAATTTAAGTGTAAATTTATGTTGCTTGTAGCACCTTGGTCCTGGAGGAACGTTGTTTCGTTTCACTGTGTACTAACTGTATATGGTTGAAGAGACAATAAAGCCTACTTGAACTTGAACTTGAAACAGCTGGCAGGACAGCAGGAAAATGCCCCCAACAACAGTGATCCTGTACAGAGTACCTCTTTACACCACGAAAAATACTGAAACAAGTTTATGAGCCAGCTGGACCTGCTAGGTGCAGACATTAGCAGACATTGCCAAGTTCCTGTTGTTTTTGAAAACACATAAATAAGTTAACAGGACAGCAGGTAAACGTTAGTTGTTTATTTTATTTTTTTATTAGTTTATTAGTTGTAACTAAGCGCATCAAAGAAATATTAAATATATATATATATATAAACAAACAACTCGAACATGTGCTTGTTAGTGAACAGTGCCAAAAATATCAGAATTCTTGTAGTGTGAAGTCACCTGATAAATACTATACTTTCATTTTCTTAGGGCAAGTCTCTATTCATGTTTTGAGAACAAAGACCTTCAACAGCTTTATATGTATAACAGAATAAACAAGGGATGCTAGAATACATGAGACTACAAAACAGTCTAAAAATTAATCATATTATGAGACATGATACACTTGATTTTTCCCAGACAGACATTCTATCTGTCTCAGACCATTCTTAGGTGTTTTATGCGAATTTTAGAAGGTAAGAAGAAAAAAATGACTATTTTTATTCTAAATCTATTTCTTTATTTTCCTTATAAGCTAAAAAGAAAAAAACAGCTACACACATTTTTGTTGTATTGTATGATATAAAATACATGAATAAATGTTAATTAAACTGGCAGCTCACAGCTGCTGGTAGCCCATATAAAAACTGAAGAAAACATACTTTCACTACTTGATATAAACATACATGCAAACATAAACTGACCAGTTCAAATAAACATACCTGCATTTGATACAGTAGACCACATTAAGAATGCAAAATGCTATATCGCTTTAGGTCAGCTATTTATTCCTGTATTTTGAGGCTCTTCTTTAAAAAAAAAATAAGCTTGTCGACATTCTCTACAGCAACCCGGGAGCGGTTTGCACTTACAGTACAATGACGATGCAGATGTGTAGTCATGTTGGAGGTGTTTCCATTTGAGTGGGCGACACGTGTAAAACAAGACTTGCAAACAGTCTTTTTTTTTTTTGTTTTCTCTCCCTCGCCATTCTACTTAATGTTGAAACCGAAATGTGAAATGTGATTTGAAAGACGGTTGTGATTCTTCATACCTCTGCCTCTCTTCACCGCTCGCCATGGTAAAGTAATGTGTGAAATCCGACACTAGAATTGTTAGCCTCCTACAGTTTTAGCGCATAGTGATTTAATATGTACTCGTAGGGGGCCGTTCCTTCATACATGGACTCGCTGGCACACAAAAACATTTTGGAGAGAAATCTATTGGTATATGCATGGTACTCGTATGCCCAACTGAAAATGCTGAGGTTCGTAAGCGCATATTAAGCCATGGATGCTGAAGTGAATGGTTCCATATTATGCTGGGAATGGTGCCATTTCTAGTATCTATCTGCAATTCCCAATACTATTGTCAATCATGCCGAGCCTAGCAATGGAGCCAACAGTCCTAAGTCTCATGCCAGGAGCAATGGACCAGAATTTCTGCACTGTATTGTAAAAAACTTTCAGACGTATGCAAAGTTTTGTTTTGCCCTTGACTAGACTATTTGCATAGATGTCTGAGTCTGTAATAAAAAAAAACTGGATGAAAATAAAATCAGACAAACTCACTTTTCCACAGATTTGCCCTCCACACTGTCCACAACTTCAAGGGAAGCATCTCCTTGGCTCCAGTTGAGGCTGAGAGATGTCTGAGCGCTGTGAGTGTCTGTAGGGATCACAGAGGGCACCAGGAGAATATGGGGCTGATGCACACTGTAATACATGGGCAACTTGGAAGTGACGCCATCTACTCTCTTTACTGCAACCTCCATGCCACGTGTTTCATTGCAGCTTTCACTACCTGAAGCCAAACACACATTGTGTTAAGAGAAACTGTTAAGCACAGGTTACTAACAAAGTTTAAAGTACACACAATTTAACCTGCATTAAAAAAAAACAGGACCAAAACACACAATGACTTTCCCATCAGTTCTTCTTTTCAGCTGGAGCACTTACCAATAAGAATGCTATTGACACAGATGGGCTCGATAAAGTGGCTGAGTAGTGCGCCCTGGAAGCCCAAAACCTGCCACTGTGTGATTTTGTCAGTAGCTGACATGCTGATGACACGAGACCCACTCGGGTCATGTGTGGAAGAGAACACGGAAAAGGCTTTTCCATCTACGGTCACATGCAGACCAATCTGATTATTTACTTCCCAAGCTGAGATGGACAGGGGGTTGAGACGACTAGAGAGAGAATGGAGAAAGACTAATATTTAAGGAAAGAATAATATTTAAGAACTACAACTAATAGGGATACAAAAAAAATTAAGACATAATTCTGACAAATTTGGTGGGTATGAGACAATATTTAACTATATAAACTAGTATTAGTGACTTATATCACTAAAGTCATGGTAAATTTAGCAGTTTCTTTAAGAAAATAAAATATAAATCACAGACTGTCCAAATTCCAAATAGTCTGCGCAATCAAAAATATGAAATGTAAGTGCACCTGAAAAATTAGCAGGCAATGTGATGTAATCATGTGAGAAAATGACCCAGAACCTTAAATGATCTTTTCAAAATATTGTGACAGTTTTGAGACTGTTTTGAACTGGAGGTCCTCTGCAGTATTAGTATAGTGTTCCTAATAAAGTGCTCAGTAGCTCTCTACTGTATGTAGGCGCTATAACAACAGTGTGAGATAATAATATATAATATATAGTATAAGTAGTACTGGTTACAGGGTCCACGTATGGTATTTAATTTAAAAACTGAATCCTGAGATGAATTCCATTAATTTAGAAATAAAGTGAAAAGTTTGTGACTAGCGTTCTTTTTAAACATGTGGGTAGTGTGTAACACCATACAGACGAGAGGGCATCTGGGCAGCTCCTTTGGGCAGCTGATTGAGGTACAAATTTAAGGTGCATTCCCTCCCCAGACTTAAGAGTTTGGTGCTCTCATCCAAATGAAAAACTGACTTCTCCTCCAGCACAGGATTCCTACTGTAGAACAATAGCAGGTGTCTGTACAGGTACCTACAAGATATTCAGGATAATTCCAACATGACCTTCAACTCATTTACGCATCAACATTCGACATTATTCTGTTCTCCATAACAAAAAAATTCTATAGTGTAAGGACAATACTTCATAAAATTAACATCAGAGCTAATCATATAAGACTCTCTAGGAGTTAATATCAACACATTACTACACTAGCATTAGTAGAACACACGTTGGTCAAAAACTGGATTCTGCTATATCACAGTATAATGTTACAGTGTGACATCTCACATTTCACAAGTACTGTACCATATTTACTGACTCATTTTTTAATCCATTTTTTCCAAATGAAATTTAACAGTGAATAAATACTGATTCAGTAATAGAGTTTATAAAAATAACTAGGGTTGTGACACAAAATACGAGTCAAAACTTATACGTACTCCGGTTTTATTAAAATCTCTGTTGGACACACTTTACAGCTTTTGATGGTTTTGGCAACTGCACTTGGGGATATATTAAAGTTCTTTAGATTTTTCAGCTTGACTGACCTTTATAATATATGCTATAATATGGATTTGCACAGTAGTTTTAGTAGCGCTAATAGGGCTATAAATGCTGTATCCCCCTTTTTCTGCACAAGACAACTGATTGAAAACAATTCCAGGTGATTACCTCATGAATCTGATGAGAGAATGCTATGAGTCGGAATAAAACGTATTCTAGGTTGTTCACTTTTTAGTGTATTACATAATGCCATACCAAGTTCTTTCATCGTTTGGAGGTCTTTAGTATTAATACTAAAAAATAAAGAGAAAACACTAAAGGAGATGATGTGTCCAAACATTTGACTGGTTGTGTTTAGGCTAGTAATAATGTGATTTTGATCTGTAAATTACAACCACTAAATTCTAGTGAAGGAAATCTATAGTTAAGCAAACGCATGACTCAAATGTCAAAAGCAAATGGTCACACACGTGTATATACAGTCTTATGCAAACGTTTAGGCACCCGTTGATAAATAACAGATTTTGGTGATTTCTTTAATTGAAAAGATGTTATGGTGCTATTAAGCATGGGGGTGGATCTATCATGCTTTGGGGTTGTGTTGCAGGCAGTGGCACAGGAAACATTACACAGGTGGAGGGAAGAATGTATTCCACTATATACCAGCAAATTCCGAAAGCAAAAATCACACCACCTGTAAAAAAAAAAAAAAAGCTGAAGCTGAAAAGAGGATGGCTTCTACAACAGGACAATGATCCTAAAGATACCTCGAAATCCACTATGTAATACCTCAAGAGACGCAAGCTAAAGGTTTTGGAATGGCCATCACAGTCCCCTGATTTAAACATCATTGAAAATTTGTGGGTAGATGTTATAAGAGCTGTGCATGAAAGTCGACCAAAGAATATTACAGAACTAGAAGTCTTTTGCAAGGAAGAATGGGAGAAAACCCCAAGTACAAGAATTGAAAGACTTTTAGCTTTAAAAAGTGTTTACAAGTTGTGATATCTGCCAGAGGAGGTGTTACTAAGTACTGATTATGTACAGTGCCTAAACTTTTGCACAGTGCCACAATAATGTTTTTT
This sequence comes from Platyallabes tihoni, assembly GCA_030068045.1. Lineage (NCBI taxonomy): Eukaryota > Metazoa > Chordata > Actinopteri > Siluriformes > Clariidae > Platyallabes > Platyallabes tihoni. The sequence goes on from JAQQZS010000012.1 coordinate 11,779,630, forward strand.
TATTTTTTATCTTTGTTCAATTTATGACATAAAAAGTAACCATGCATCAATGTTTGCTGAAAATGTTATGCATTTTTTCCATTTCCAAGAGAGACTGTGCTAACATCTTTTCAATTGAAAAACAAAAAAAAATCACCAAAATCTGTTACTTATCAAGGGGTGCCTAAACGTTTCTCATATTCTCATTAAATATCAGAATTTAAAAAAATATGATCTCTGGTCTCTGATTTTTGCCATTTCTCTGCTGCAACCATTGGCTGACTAAATAACTGCATGAATGTGCAGGTGTTGCTAATAAAGTGGACAGTGTGTGTATATATTATGGCTAAGAAGTGCAATAAGATTGCTGACCTCAGGAGTGATCTCCTTGCAGTCACAACAGCATGAGAATCATGAAGGATGCGTCCATGAGGTGCCAGGCTCCCTTTTGTGTTACAGTTGCCTGTACCAAGAGCCACCACTTCACATCCAGCTGCTGTAGTTAGACATAGGACAGTTCTGAATTAAATGTTAACCAGTACTTAAAAATAAACTCATGAGGAAATTGGTCAAATATAATATAAAATAATATAAATAACTAAAAATATAAATATAAAAGGCAGGCACTTGTTTTGTTGCTTTTAGATAAAGACGGTTGTAAAGCAGTTGATCAGCCTTTATTTGTCTATTTAAGCTCTGAGAACATCTTGACTCATCTAATTTTATCTCGGAAACATTACAAACATTACAAAGCTTTCTTTCAGTTGCATTTTTCTTGTGTAACTATTGCTTGTCTATTTTTATACCACAGCTGCTGAATTCTCAGTTCTGTCTGGTCTGAAAGTGTTGACTCATGTCCTTTCATTGAATCATTCAAGATTAAGTCCAATTGGTCAGGGGGGGTGCGTTGTTATTATTTTTTTTATCCAAACATTCAAATACATTTTTGTTTCCATAGTACCTGCTCTCACACAGGGACTTGTATTGCTTGTGCTCCACATGAACTAATCCTATAAGCAGATTTTGCAAACGTCATGGTGCTTTGTGAGTCACATCGTTAGGACTGGGGAGCTTACGGTCTCTGGTTTCTTGGTGGCATGACAAGATTCAAGTAAGAAGTAAAGGAAAGGGGGGGGGGGGCGAGAGGAGGAAACATATTTATTACGGGTTTAATAATAAGAAATAATGGAAACTCACTTGTCTCCCCCATGTTCCACAACATTAAAACTTGTATAAACAATTAAAAAGTGTGAATTGTCTTTTATAATTAATAATTTAAACAGTTTCACATGCTTAAGATAACATAGAAGTCACTAATGGAAGAATAATAAATATATATTCAAATAGATATTTTAGATATATTTTCACTGTAAGTATCTACAAGAACTACAATCACTTTCACAGTCAAGACCTTCAGCAAACCATGAGGGAGAATCTAGGCCACTGCACATTTGAGCTGTGGTCACGTGTACATGCTCGATTCATGGGAATTTTTTTTCAGTTGAAAGAACTGCACAAGACCAAAATTACACTCAGTAAACAAAACCCATCCAAGAAATATAAATGTTAATCTCAGGAATGTTGTTCTCTGATATGCTCAATACAGACTAATGGGATATTTCTCATTAGTGTCGCAAATTGGTATGTAGAACTTAATATAGAACTTACCACTTTTGTGAAATGATTTGGCACTACTTTTATGCTTTTGACTCAGCATAAGTTGTATAATTTGCAAAGGACGATGTAAAAATCAGTTCTATTCAAGAGTGCAATCTTTGATAGGAAAAACAACTGCTCACGTTTTACAAGATTACATTATCACCACAGAAACAGGAAGTGTGCTGGCCTAGTTTGTAGAACGAATAGTGAGTCTTAATTAAATTAATAAAAAAATGTTAGTTTGGGATGTTCCCAAAAATGTATTCATAAAACTAATTATTAATTAATTAATGCTAAACTAATTTTATTAACTGTACTCAAACTGATAACATGTTAAATGCCAAGAAAGATGGCATTTAGCTGTTCAACAAGTCAATTAAAATTTTAACTTACGAGAATGAAGTACAAATGCAGCTACTGTTTCACCACAGCTGGAAAATTTTGGATAACTGTCCATCAGCCTGAAGAAAACATCCTTAACAGCAGCGGGAACTAATTCTTTAATAGGATCTGTTCCTTCTGATATGGACACACAAAATTAAAATCAGCCCTTGAGTTCTTTCAGTTAAATAGCCTTAGAAAGGTTCTTCCTCTTTTACAGTTTCAAATGAATAAATTATAGAGTAATAAAAATACTCACCAGTCATACTTTGCTCTTTCACCTGTAGAAGAGGAGGACCTGCTGATAACCAGACAACATGCACAGTTAAACACAATGGAAAACAAAATACAATAAATGAAGAGAGAAATTTATTTTATTGCATTTAGAGCAATTAACAAAGCAATTTAAATTTTGATGCAGCAACACTGTCCACTATCAGCTACTGGGTGATTCCATCTCAAATCAACCAATGGGTGCCACCACATGATCACAGATTTTGCTGATTTTTTCACCAATTGTT
>JAQQZS010000012.1:11793609-11809776 GCA_030068045.1 Platyallabes tihoni
TCGGGAGGAATATAAGCGGCAGTTATAATGGTGGAGGTGAACTCCCGTGGCAGATAAAACGGTCTACACTTAACCATAAGAAACTCTTATGTGACACGTCACCTATAGCTCTGAAAAAGGGTCAATCTGAAGTCCAGATTACATGACCTTTTTCTATTGCTCCAAAGTCCAATCTTTATGCTTCCTAACAAACGTAAGATTGTTTTCTCACTAGACTCACTACAGGTTGTTTTCTTAGGGCACCAAAACTGTTTAGTTCCAATCCTGAGAGTTCTCATCACACCGTGTGTGTGTATGGAAATGCTCTTACTTTCACAATTAAACACAGCTATGGTTTTTACTGTTGATGCAACCTCAAGTGTTTAAGTGATCTCCATTCATGGTTTACTCCAACCACATTTCTTCCAGAAAATTGATGGTTCAGCACTATCCTTCCAGGTTTCGAGAATGTGTTAACCAATTAATTATCCAGTTCCTGTAATTTCACATCTTTGCTTGATACAGACCAAAAATTTGACTCTTCTAAAGTAGAGACTTTTTTTTTTTGCCAGTGACTATAATTCCTTGTCTTTTTTTACATATGGACCAAATAAATTATTTCGTTTCTTTCAACTTTCCTATTATTCAAATGATAGTGTGGACAAGCGCTAACTAAAATTTTGTGTCTGTGCAATTTTTACTACCTACACATTCATTACAAAATTGCACTGCAGTTACAGACTGACATGTACTGTAATATAACTGAAATCCTGATCTACGTATGCAGCTCTTTTTTATTCATCACATGTGAAGAAATAAATCGTCACACTGTACATTGACGTTTGTAATTAAGTTGAGCTGCTATTTTGCTTGTAAAAAAAGTTGCATGTCACAACTACACTGATTTGGAGAACCTTTTTTTTTGACAAATCGGAAGCTCATCCTAGTCAGTCAACTTCCTCAAGAATGCAGTGAACTGTAATGGTTTGAGATTAATACTCTGAAATCGGCATGAATCAAATCATACAAAACACAAACTTTTAGAAGTATGAACTTTACAAAAATATAGTACACATGTACAGTAACACATGCATCAGAACAGGTCATTTATATTGAATATAGTCTGGTTATTTATCACTAAAGAATTGCTTGAACGTTTCCATGATCATTTTTCTAATAAAAAAACAAAACGTTCATCTTACATATTAAAAAGGCACCTTTATATAAAAACGGGTATTTAAAATGAAGTTGACATGAAACAATAAAACACTTCACAAATTTGGCCCCTGCAGAAATCACAAACCTTCACCATAAACAAATGCAGGATGGAATTTACAATTTTTCATGATAACATTATTTCTAATTTTGTCCGTCTTTTTCCGAGGCTGGATCAGGTCTTGATTTTAGATTAGTCCCTGTTCTGACAGATCAGCATGTTTCTTCTCCTTTTTCTGACGATTTCTTTTTCTGAACAATGAAGACAATACATTGTTGATTATTACTGGAGCTTTTCATTAATTGAGTCAGAATAAAGACCAACAGTACACAAAAGTGCATGAAGAGATTACACTTATTATGGCACCTATACTGTAGATATTGTATTCATTATAGCATTTTTTCTAAAGGTGGTGATGATTCTTTTCTACCAAAACTTTTTGGTCTATTAAAGTTTGGAAGAGACAATAGTTATTAAAGCCAGGTAACATGTTCTAATAGCCATTATTCACAAATTAAAAGCTCTATGGTGTTAATAGAGTTTTTAATTTGGATGCTATCACAATTTGATTTTGACAGTTACAATTCACTTATAGTAATGTATTTTTCTAATTAATTAACTCATTTTTTAAATTCCTTCTTGTGATACCAGTAAATATCATCTACCTTAAAAAAAATTCCAAATATGCACCCTACATAAGGTATAACATAGTGGCCTACCACTACCACTTTTTACCATTAAACCTTAATCTGGGAGCGTTTAGTAATGGGAAATGTGCGCGCGTGCGCACACACGCACACACACAGGCTAACTGTTTTCTTGAAAAGTATTGGAAATGAGTCAAGACACAAGAATTCACACTAATTCAAAAAACTCAACATTTGTTCGCTCATGCATGATCTACCTTTTTTGGAGAGACTTCTTCAGGAGCAGGAGTGGACACGCACAGCATCTCCTCATCTCTATGTTTTTCTTTTTTCTTCTCTGAACGTCACAATTCAAACAGACATATAGAGAGGTATTCAACAAAGAGCAATTGTTTATTTATCAAAAGATTAGCAACAATGTTTTAAATAAAATAATGAGAATGTAAGTCATACTTTTTTTCTTCTGACTGCTTGGCAGTGATTCTCCAAACTCCTCTGCTGGTGGTGTTGGTGCAACCTCTTCAACATTATCATCACTTTTGCTCATTTCCTTATCTTTTTTCTTTTTCTTTTTCTTCTTTGGCTCTGGATTTCCTTCCTCCACCACTGAAGCACTTTCTCGGCCTTGATTTTCAAGTATGAGACTACTGTCTGCTCCTGAATTTTCAAATTCAGTTGTTGATTTAGGAACATATTCAGTTACAGATGAAGACACGTTTTCCCCAGAGCTCTCAGCCCTCTTTCTTTTCTTCTTTTTTACTAGGCTGACAGTAGGATCTAATTGTTCCCCAGAAGTAGGAAAATACCACCGTGTAGGATTTGCCGTCATTGTTTTTCTGATATCGTGCTCACCTTCTCCCCCTTCCACCACAACAGCCTTTTTAGATGGAGAATCATCCTGCTTGGCTTCTGAAGCTTTCTTGGTTTTAGTCTTTTTAGATGGAGTTTCTGAATTGAGAGGTTCTAAAATGGCAGTCGAAGCTTGAATTTCTATTTTCTCAGACGGCTTTTCGGTTCCATTTGACTTAAATAAGCTTTTCTTAGCTTTCTTAGACCGTTTCTCAACCGAATCTGACTCGACAGCACTTGACTGGGACTCAGCCTGTTGAGGCTGGGAGTGGTTGATCTCGAACTGACATTCTGCAGAAGGCATGGCCACATCTTCAGCTCCTTTAAGTTCTTTTGATTTTTTAGATTTCTTAGCTTTCTTGGAGGTAGTCTGAGCCGAGTTAACATCTGAAATCTGATGTATTTTTGACTGGTCTGATGTTAGGGAGCCAGTGGCATCCTCTGTGTCTGTTTGTATAGGAGTGTCCACATCAACAGGTGCCACAATTTTGTCTTTTTTAGATTTATCCTTTTTAGTTTTAGTATTGCCTGTTTGTTTTGACCTGTGAGATTCGGAAAGTTTAGTTGAATCTAGATCACAGTGAGATTCTTGAACAGCGGCTTCAGGATCGGCAACCCTAGATGGAGTTTCTAAACTTCCAGGTTTGGCATGTTTCTTTGATTTTGTTTTCTTACATGGTGTATCTATTGGTTTGGGTTCTGAGTTATCATCTGTTTTCTCAGATTCTGAGATGCTATGTTTTTTTTTGCGTTTAACTGTAATTTGTTCACTCTCTGAAAATCCACTACTTACAACCGTCTTAAGGGTCATCGCTTGATCTGAAAGACTTGTAGTCATTTTACCTTTAGGACTCTTTACTTTAGGTTCTGTAAAAATGGCTGTATTAGATGGAGATTGAACTTTGTCTGATTCACAAATGCTAAAAGCTGCTGGTTTTAAAGGACTTCCAAGTTTGTTAGTTTTTGTGCTTCTGCTGGTGGTGGTGGTTTTAACTTCAAATTTCTTGGGTGAAGCTTTGTTGTTTTTTATTGTTTGGTCTTGTTTTCTTTTACGTTGTGCTGGCTTTCGCTTCTTTGTGGAACTTGCAGTAGATGTCAAAACATCCATTTTTGCAATATCAGCATCTGGCAACAAAAAAGCAAGAATATAGTATTTCATATTATATTATATACATCTGATGACTGTACTGATCAAAGTTGTCAACTGCCTTAACCTTGGACATGTCAAATAAACTTTACTGAAATTCCTCTCATCACAAACATGTGTGTCATCATTTAAGAATGAAATATACAAGAGACATTAAAATCAAACCTGGACTTTTGATTGAAGAACAGTTATGAAAAAATTACATTTATTTCTCCATATAATACCCTGCTACACTAATGCACTTATCCCTGAGTTTCACTAGTGCTTGGAGACAATCGAGGTAGAAATGTTTCTTGGTACGCCGGGGCCATGATCGAACTGTCTGCTTCACGTCTAGCTTTCCAGGAAACCCTTTTAATGGCGCAAAGGTCAGGACTACAAAGAGATGTGGCAACTCAGGGCTGAGTTCCTGTAATGTGTAAAGTGGTGTTTGTAAATAACTTGTGTCCCACAGACAAATGTGTCTCTTCTACAAGTTGGCAACAAATTATCTGTCAATCTTTAAGGATCAGAGATTCCACTAGCTGAAACGTTTTACTATGGCTTAGAGTCTCAATACTTGTACTATGCTCAAAGTCTTCTGTAAATGTCATACACCTTTATCACCACAAGGCTTGGTTTGGCTTGAACAGCCTTCATAATTCAACCAGATTCACAGTGCTGTACTTACGATAAGAAACAAAGGTATAGACAGTACCCATATTTTCAGACTTTTTGGCTTTTGAATTAATGGATTTTGATTGCTTACATTCAGCAGCCAGTTTATTGGTATGAAATAAATCCACCATACAGGTGCACATAAAACATAAAAATTACTAACTGGTGTAGTTTGTTAACCTCGCCCCCTATTTGATTCATTTATAGAACAGACCACCCTCTACTTAATATATATTACGATTCACAGCACACACACATACACACACAGTGTGTTTGGTTTTGGAATGAGTGAAACTGTAGCTACACTACATATACATGTACCTGATACACTTGTATCACTACCACAAACACATCATAATGCCACTTCCATGCTAGAGTCATTTCTGTTCTGAGAATGGTGCACCACTGGTTGTGATGTCAGCTGAGATGTTCGCTGAGCATTGTGGTACAGGGTAGAGGGGAGCGGACACACTGCATGGCAACAGATTGCAAAAGCTGTACCTAAATCAGTATGCACTACTCACTCACTCTCTCACTCATCTTCTATACCACTTTATCCTGTATTCAGGGTCGCGGGGACCTGGAGCCTATCCCAGGAGGCTTAGGTACACCCTGGACAGAGTGCCAATCCATCGCAGGGCACACACATACACACACTCATTCACACACTACTGGCAATTTGGGAACACCAAACAACCTAACCTACATGTCTTTGGACTGTGGGAGGAAACCGGAGTACCCGGAGGACACCCACCAAGCACGGGGAGAACATGCAAACTCCATGCTCACAGAGATGAGAATTGAGCCTGGCTGGGAATCGAACCCGGACCCTGGAGATGCAAGGTGACAGTGCTAACCCCTACACCACCGTGCCGCCTAGTATGCACCTACTGCTCAAGAGAATTACAAAGTCAAAATACTATATGTTCATAACCTGCTTTGTTTTACCCATCTAACCTGATAATTGTAAAGCCAGTCTCTTCCATTTCTCAAAATCCAGACTGGAGTCCGAGTCTGAGTCTTCCCCTGTTGTTCGACTTGTAGAGCTCTGCTCTGTTTTCTGAATTTTCGCACCACTGGAAGTTTTACGCGTCTTCGTTTCAGTTTTTTTCCTTTTCTGATTTCTGGCTGCAGATGATGTCTAAAAAGGAGATAAAGATAAAAATAATGTTTAAAAAAAAGATGTGTGTAAAAAAATTCCAAAACTGGACATGCTATAAATATTGTACCTGGGATTTCACCTTCTTCCCAGAACCGGCACTTGTGGCTGACTCTGGTTTAGGCATTGAATAAAAGAAAAACAAAAAAGAAGGATAAGGTTCTTGTTATGTCTGAAGTACTAACAATAATAAAAATCAGGTCAGTGGAAAAGAGGGATTTTTTTATTACTGATTATTGCTTTTTTTGTACGTTTTAGATCAGCACGATATCAGAAAAACAATGACGGCAAATCCTACACGGTGGTATTTTCCTACTTTTGGGGAACAAAAACAGAGATGCAAAACACACACTTGGGTACACTCAAATAGAAAGAAACCAAAAGTCACGCTAAGCAGAGTAAGACAATAATTTCAGTTTTCATTATGTGAGCTTTCAAGTTTTTCCATTTTCACAAGTATCTTTAATCCTACTCACAAACATGAAGGAACTCTACATACGATTCTATAACACTCTACATTCATACGAACTTCTCTAATTCCTACAATAAACTTCTCTACAGCCAATTTGCTTTCGGCCTGATAACACATTGAACCAGTCAGCACAAATGGCAGAATAGTAAGTGCAAGCAGCTTTTTTTTGTCTACACAATACACCACAACTTTGGGCACCAGAAGGGTGCTTTTCCCTTCAGCCACCAATTTGATGGTTTTTGATACCGGAATTTGGGGGTGTGGCTATTAGCATTGTTCACTCTTGATTGGGGACGCATACGGGAGTCAGACAAAATGTGACAAAAACAAAACAGAGACGCCCACACAAACAAGTCAAGTTCTCCAGCGACATTTCTATATTTCTTTGAATCACCTTCCATTCTCACTCTGCAGTAAATACCACAAAAGTCAAAGATAAAGGACATCAAATAACTTGTAGATAGTATCTATACGTCTGGTTTCCACTATCTTCTCCCAAAAATACACAAATGTTAAACATCTGCAGAATTAGTACAAGCCCTTGTCATATGCATTACCACTAACATTTTTATTTAATAGTAATTAAATATTTTTTATTAAATAATTTTTAGACTAAGGTATTAGAACCTTAATAAATCTAACACTCAAATAGTTGTGGAGGAAGTTATTTATAGAGCTATATGTAGGGCAACTAAGGCTTCCGTGTGAATTAAATCAGAATTTAACTTTGTGAACTAGGCACACTACAGTACTTGTTATTTGCTACATAACAGTAACAGAATTTACATGTGACTCCCAGTGCTCAAAGGAGAAGATAAATGCTAAAATTCCTGATTTATCTGAATGAGATTTTGATGTGTACAGATTCACATGAAAGTCTCTAAATCAGGCTGTGGACAACATTCTCTAGTTCTCCTAGCTTACCTGACAGCTGTAAAACTTTTAAAAATAGATTTTATTCTCATACCTCCTTTAGTTATCTTTTGATGAAATTTGCCTTTTTCATTTCCTACAAAATGCATGTAATGAGGATTTAAGTGTACTCAAAATGCAGAGTTAAACTCTACAGTTTAATTTCTCTGTCTCGTGTGCGGGATTCTCTATCCGTAAATATGAAGGAGCCTTAGATGCTGATCTTCGGGCCTGCATCTGTCAAGAACTATGATCATCACAACATACGGCTCTAAGGAATAGACAGGTTTAGTGGCTCTGGAATTGCTCGGTTGTTGAAGCCAGTTCCTGCTCTTAAGGTCATTACCTGTCTGAAAGACGTTGGACCTCAACCCAGGTGGAGGGGATTTGCTTTAAATGCTTTACTGATGTCCTCCAAAAATTCCAACGCGGCAACCTGCTTTGATTTCTGACAACTGTTCTACAAGTTTGCTTGGTTTATACCTGATAATATTAGATTTCTAGTTTGCAGATTTTTGGAAAAAGTTACAATGTTATCAAAGCTGGTCTGAGCCTCTTTCTTGTGTGGTCCTATGGCCAATGGTACGTTTGCATAGTGGTCATATTTGGTGGGGTAATACAAGCTTAGTATCATTAGCATGCTTATGAAATTTTAAGACAAAGAGGGAGCTACCTTTTCAGAATCTCACTAGCCTACTTTATTTTGTACTTGGTCGAGTATATTGTTTCATCTTGAATCAAATGAAACAATATGCTGTATTGCTTATTTCCCCTGCCAAATATCCAGTGTGGCATGAAATACACATGACTAGTCAAAAGTTTGGACGTCCCTTATAATACCATGGTCATTCCTGATTTTTATTTCTTTCTACCTTGTACAACAATGCTAAGGACATCCAAAATATGCAATAATCTCCTTTGAACAGTTGATGTTGAAATGTGTCTGCTACTTATGCTCTGTAAAGCCTTCATAACAGCTCTAATCTGAAGTGTTGCAAATTGGTGATTTTTGAGGCTGGTGACTCTAAACGAACTTCTCCTCTTCAGCAGAGGTAAGTTTTGGTCTTGTATTCCGAGGACTTCATGTTTCGTCATGGTGCTTGATGGGTTTTTCCATTTGGATTGGGATGTGGGAAGTTTAGAGGTGGGTTTTCATTGGCTTTTCTGTGGGATCAGACAAGACAAACTAGCCTTTGCTCCCCACAAGCATGTGCCTTGAGTGCCCACGATCCTGTATCCAGTTTACTAGTGTATGATTGATCATCAATATTAATGTGTTACATTTATTTGAATGTAAATGTTTCATATAATTTACCTGAACATGTTCCTTCACTGCACTTCTGTTCCCATTTTTCACTGCAAAGATAAAATGTTATTCATTTTATAACATGATTTAGAACAATATTTAGTTCTAATTCCAGCCCATATGCACTGTGCGAACTGTAGAACTTAACACCGCTGTATTCAATCAATCTCTTACCTCATCCATCTCTTGAATATATCATCAAGTGACACTTTCACATCCGTAGATTCTACCTGCATAGTTAGAAAAGAATTAAATGTGGTCATTCATTAAAAGTCATTATATATGTTTGATTGAAATAAAAATAATGATAAATTATATTAAAGACAAACAATTTCTGGATTTTAGCCACAGTTTACCACACAGTTTTGATCACATTCATCGGATTGTGCAGAAATATTATTTTCCAATAACAAGAAACATCAAGAACCGATATGGTGAGTTAATGTTTATAACTGTCGCCTTACACCTCCAGGGTCCGGGTTCGATTCCCGCCTCAGGTCTGTGCGCAGGGAGGTCTGCATATACTCCCTGTGCTTGGTGGGTTTCCTCCAGGTTCCTCCCACAGTCCAAAAGACATGCAGATTAGACTAATTACTGTTCCCAAATTGAACGTAGTGTGCATGTGCCGTGCAATGGATTGGCACCCTATCCAGGGTGTACCCCGCCTTATCCCCTAAGCCTCCTGGGACAGGCTCCAGACCTCCCCACCACTTTGTATACAGAATAAAGCAGTATAGACGATAAGTGATTCTTCTTCCTCTTAAACTTTATAAAATTACAGCAATGTCAAATGTCTGAATCATGACTAAAAAGAAGCCCCTTTAATAAATGTTGATGATGTTAGTCTTTCAGCTGCTCCCGTTGAGGGGTCACCACAGCAGACCATCTGATCTGTACAACAACTTAGCACAGGTTTTATGCCCTTCCTGACAAAACCCTCCCATTTTATCCAGGCTTGGGGCCGGAACTGATCTAGTGGCTGGGGTTTGGGCTATTCCTTTAATTCGTATGCCACAGAGCCTTAAAATAATATTCATGTGGGAAGTCTATTAGTAGTTCTGGGATATAAATTTATATTTAAAAACATATTTCAGACATATTTAGGCATTTGAACCTGCTGTGACCCCATTCATTTGGATCAGTTCCAAAATCTAACCTAAGTTTATATAAATCCTACAGACAGGAATTACACCTTCTTGAGATTATGGCACCAAAAATATCTCAGACAGACAAACAAACAGATGAACAGACAACACAAAAACAGAATGCCTCAGCCACTTGGTTGCAGAACCATAAAATAACATCTGTGGATTTGGTTTGGTTACGCTTAAATAAACTATCTAACAACAAACTGTTCTGTTTTTTTTTTCCTCTAGAGACTAAAATAAAGTTTTTAGGCAGCTTGGCAGTAGTGGGCAGTAGTGGCTTTGCAGTTAGGCACTGATATAGAAGTCTAATATCGAAGGGCTAAATTTTTTATTTTAAAAATCTTAAAATTTTATTTTTTTATTTATTTTATTTTAAATGTACATCTATTTAGCTATATGAAGTCTCATTTGCTTACAATAAGGTATATTTTTCATGTTTAAATGCAATAAATGAATAAATATATTGAAACCGGTACAAATTGTGGTTTCTGATGTTTGAAACAAAAAGCTTTCCTTAAAATATAAAAACTACTATTGAAAAATTATCTGACATCGATCAGCCAAAACTTTAAAACCACCACGACGAGATGTGAATAACGCTGATCATCCCATCACAATGACATCCGTCAAGGTGGGGAATACATTACGCAGCAAGTGAACAGTCATTTCTCGTTGTTGATATGTTGAAAGCAGGAAAAATGGGCAAGTGTAAGGATCCGAGCGACACTGATGAGGGCTAAATTGTGATAACCAAACGACTGGGGCGGAGCAACTCCAAAATGGCACATCTTTTGGTGTTTCCTGCCTGCAGTGGGTGGTACCGTATCTACTAAAAGTGGTCCACAGAAAGAAAACCAGTGAAGTACCAACAGGCCCATGGGGAGTGAAGCCGCACCAATGCGTGTGGGAAGCAAACGCCAACCATTTCATCTAGTTCCACAGAAGAGCTACAGTAGCATAAATTGCTGGAAAAATATGGCTGAGTATGGGTCTGTGCAGCCGCACATGTTCTGGACAAAAAAAAAAAAAAAAAAAAAACACAATTCATGGAGGCTCCACCTTGTAACTTATAGGACTTAAAGAATCCGTCACTGATTGCTTGGGTGAGTATATCACAGTGCACCTTAAGAGGTCTAGTGGAGACCATACCTTAAAGGGTCAGAGCTTTTTGGGTGGCACAAGGGGAACATAAACAATAAAATGCAGGTGGTTTTAACATTATGGCTAATGAATGCCTGACATTAGGATCCTAAGAAGGTCAATTTACTAATATATTTCTGTGGGACATAAAAAATAATAAGAAACATAATAATAATTACATAATAATAAACATAATAGTTAGCTGAAGGGTAAATAAACCACAGTCTGAAAAACTATTAGAAAATATACATTTACACCACCACCAAAAAAAAAAAGAGCGAGATAACCTACCTACCGAATGCTCTGTAATATCATATAATCATATAGGAAATTCAGTAATACAAAAGAACAGAAGCATTAATGTTCATCTGTGACAGTAAATGAATTATTCATTAACATTCTATTCCTCTTATTCTGTATAGAGGCGCACAGGTGCCTCAAGGAGACTTAGGGCACAAGGTGGGGTACACCCTGGACAGGATGCCAACCCATCGCAGGGCACACATACACACACACACGCACGCACACCAGGCAAACTGGAAATACCAATTAACCTAATTTGCATGTCTTTGAACTGTAGGAGGAAACCCACCAAGCACAGGGACAACACGCACACAGATCAGAGGAGGGAATCAAACCCTCAACCTTGTGGGGTGTGAGGCCACAGCGATAACCACCGTGCCCAGAGCAGATTAGCTACATGTACATCTAGGGCTTGGGGGGGGGTAATAGCTCAGTGGTTAGGGATGGGAATTCTCATCGGAAAGTCCCTGGGTCTAAACCCCAACATGACCAAGATGCCACTGCTGAGCTCAGATGTAAAAATATTTATATATAATAATAAAAATAAGGGCATCTGCCAAAATCCATGAGTCTAAATAACACCACGTGATCTAAAACATAGGATACACGACAGGTTCACAGTCCTGAACCAAGCTTGACCACACCCCCTTCAACATCAAGAGCAGGGGTTTCATTAGGTGATTTTAGAGGACTCAAATGTGCAGGAGCTGTGAGCTACATCAAATTGACTGTTTTCTGTCTTTATCTCTCACTCACACATACGTATATAATATACATACATGCGCGCGCATAGGCATGCACGCCCTCTTGCTTGCTAAGTTTAATGCTACTCTGCACTGGTACAGTTTTTAACCCATGAACCCCTGGGACATCTGCACACAGTGTCCCTGCAGTCTGTGGAGCTTCCAGCGCTACTACAGTCATGTAAAGAGAGACTGAAAGTAAACGGGAGAGACCTGAGGAGCATGCTTTTTGAGCGCGCTGGCGGCTTTCTTGTATCCTTTCTCCTTTAAATGCCGATAAATCAGATCAGTCAGCGCATGCTCAGAAACGCCCGAGTCCTTTGAAGTCATGTTTGCAAAAAAAAAAAAAAGCAATAAAAGAACAAATTTTATCAACTTTGTCGCATTTGTATATTTCTGTTAGCTTCTTCCTATCACCACCATGCTTGATCTCACCTTTGAACTAGTGACGTAGCGCTGTGCGAATGGCGTTGCACTTATTGCATTGTGGGAAATGTAGTTTCTCATTCCGTCCTCGCTCAACTTAACTGCCTGGGCAAAAAAAAAAGGCGCCATTACAGAGGTGTAAAATTATTAGACTGTATCAGGCAAAGAAAACAACAAAGGAGATCTAAAGTTACTTGAACTGGGTTAAAAACTAAATAGTATCAAAACCGTTAACTATATGAGAGCAACATCTGGTGAAGATACATGGTAAAAAAAAAAAAAATCAACTGTGTGTTATGAGGTTTCTTCAGCTGGATAGGTTCAGGCTCAGCAACATTATCTATATATTAAACAGAAATTCTGTTTGGCTGGTGTAGGCGTAACTCACAGTGTAACAGTTGCCAGCATAACCTTTTTGTCGTACTGTAAGCGTGTTACAGATAAAACCCAGCAAAGGACTATTGACTTCATCCCAAAGTAGCTATTGGAAAAAAAAATGGATTTTGTTTGCAAACACTGTCAATCAGGACAATTCTGATGTACGAGGGCGGAGTCGCGTGTAACCTCTAGTGTGGCGTTAAAATTAAGTCAGGTGACTACCTGAATGTACTGAATGACCAGGTATCAAATGACCAGGTATCAAATCTATGATCCATGCATATTCCAGGACTCAAATTGTGAAACAGAATGAGTTTTACACATGAACTGGCTGCTAAAGGTGATTAGATCGAATCCTAGTGTGTGGTAGGGGTTTTTTTTTAGCCAGGCATTGTAGTTGTTATATATACAGTATATAATATAGATAGGGAAAAGAGGGTTGAGCTCTAAGTACTATATTAAATTACATATATTACATTATCTCTTTTAAGAAATAATGGTTAAATGTTTAAATATATTTAATCAACTATAAATTAGGAATTTAAATGCTCTTTTAAACAGAGTACCTAATATTAGTATGCACAAATGTCTGTCATGTTTTTTTTAGCCATTATTATCTCTTTAATTATTTTCATCCACAGTTACCCGTGGTATCTGGAGATTGTGCCAGCTTCAGTAGACAAAGGCCAAACCTGTGAGGATCCTGAGGCATCCAGAGAAGGACCAGCTCCAGCTGGATTATACTTCATGATGGTTTGGAGCTACACATGCTGCTCCTGTGCTCCCAGTCATCCAGACCTCATCTGCCCTCTGCACCTGCTGACTCATCCCTGTGCTGAACTGGACTTCATGTTAACTTCTGTTATATTGAACTTTTAGTTGCATAAGACACACGGTGTTATATAATTTCTATCCGTTATCACCCAAATGAGGATGGGTTCCTTGTTGAGTCTGGTTCCTCTCAAGGTTTCTTCCTATTGCCATCTCAGGGAGTTTTTCCTTGCCACTGTTGCCTCCACTCTTGGCTTGCTCATCAGGGACAATCTCATTATTATAGACACATTTTTCTCACACATACACACTTCCATAAATTTTCTTTTCACTTTTGTTAAGCTGCTTTGAGACAATGACCATTGTTAAAAGCGCTATATAAATAAAATTGAAAAAGAAAAAAACATATTACTGCTTAAAAACATATGAAAGTCAATTGTCCTTTCCTCAAGGGTTTTTAAGATTTCTTAGCCTTCTTTGTTCTGACACATTAACCTGTTTTTAAATGCTACCTAAAAATATTGAGCTGACACACACATTACTGTTATTAATTACAAAGAGATCAGAGTTTGCTGGGTTTGAATAAGTTGTGGGGGCGAAAAGCCACATTAAAAAATCTCAAGTCAACAGGTTTAGAGATCTAAGCTTCCCCGTGTAGCCTTGTCTAAAAATAAAAGAAACAAGTGTGTTTGACTTGGGGTTTGTGTGTGTGCGCACTTAAGCGGTAACTGAATCCATTTGACTTGAAATGAAATTACTGGAACATGTGGGAGATGTACATGAGTGCATATGTAGTGTGAGGGCAAAAAGGTATAAAAGGAATAAAAGAAACAAAATGTTATATAATTTGATATACAGTAATTGTAATTGTTTCTTTGTAGTATAAACATTCAGCACAGTACAGTGCTGTGAGAAAGTATTTGCCCCTTCCTGACTTTTTATTTTTTGCATATTTGTCACACTTAAATGATTCAGATCATCAAACTTATTTTAAAATCAAACAAAGATAACCGAGTAAATTCAAAATGCAGTTTTTAAATGATGATTTCATTTATTAAGAAAGCTGTCCAAACCTCCCTGGCCCTATGTGAAAAAAATAATTGCACCTATTCCTAATGCCACCAGCAATTAAGCATTTGTGTTAACTGCCAATGAGCCTTTCACATCGCTGTAGAGGAATTTTGGCCCAGTCATATTCACGGAATTGTTTTAATTTAGCCACATTGGAGTTTTTTTTTTAGGGCATGAATGGCCCGAGCAGACCCCATAGGCACATGTTAAGGTCATGCCACAGCATC
Source organism: Platyallabes tihoni (assembly GCA_030068045.1). Classification (NCBI taxonomy): domain Eukaryota; kingdom Metazoa; phylum Chordata; class Actinopteri; order Siluriformes; family Clariidae; genus Platyallabes; species Platyallabes tihoni. The sequence goes on from JAQQZS010000012.1 coordinate 11,808,161, forward strand.
TCAATCAGATTAAAACCAGACTTTGTTTAGGTCACTCCAAAACCTTGCTTTTTTTTTTTTTTTTTTCTATTCAGAGGTGGACTTGCTGGTATATTTCAGATCACTGCCTTGCTCGAGCTTGAGATCACAAAATACTCCTTGGTATGATTTTTATGAAACGCTGTGTTTGTTTTACACCAGATGTTTGATGATTTCAATCACTTAGGTGTGTCAAATATTTTTTCACACAACTTAATTCTGATTTTTTTTTTTAAAAAGCACAGTTTACAAAAAAAATAAAAGAAATCGCACATTGGAAATTTAGGGCAAAAATGTCAAAAAGAAAGAGAGAGAGAGAGAGAGAATTTCACATTTCAATAGCATTGGTGAAGAAAAATCCACCCTGAAGAAGATTTTGAGTCCAACAGCACATTCAAAACAGAGTTTATTATGGCACAGAGAAAAATATAGTCTCAGTGAATCCGATACAAAAGCAATTTAAGTAACCCTAATCTAAACTGGATGGATATACTGTATATGGTGGCCCAAAAGTCTGGACCCCTAGGCACTGTTCCTTATATGAGCTATAAAAAAATATCTAATCATGTAACATCAGTTCTAAAACATTAGGAAATTTTAGCATTGTATTCAGTGTATACACAGGAATGAAGTCAAAGGTTGTCAATTTGAGTATTTGCCGTGTAATTTATGTCTACCTGACATACATTGGCCGCCCCGTATATCTTATTGGTAAATGACTATCACATGAATAATAAGGAGAGGAATGAAAACAAGCTTTACAGTACGCTTAAAAACATATGCATCTAGTCTTATGGGCTACGTAGTATATCTCCTGTGTAAAAAAAAAAAAAAAAAAGAGGAATTAAAACAAGGTTACATGAGGTTACTGGAGTGCAGGTGCAACATAAATATGGCTTATTCTAGATTATCCCTTAATCCCAAAAAATCTGAAACTCAAACCTTGATAATGCGATTGCAGAAAATGTGACGCATTACATCACCGCAACATAAAAAAATGTACTGAAGAACAAATCATGAAATAAATATGTATGCAGATGAAAAGCAAGTACAGACTGACCTCAAACTAAGATCCACATTTTAAAACATTAGATAGGTTGAAAATACTACTATTGCTTCTGCACACGTGAATCTACGGTGTTGAATTTCCTATTTTTTCATTTTTTAAATTATCTACACCAAAAAGCCTGAATTACAAATCGACTGCAGATCTATAGCGACACTGACCAGGATAAAGCAATTACTGAAAATTTGATTTAAAAAAACGATAATTTCATATAATTATATCTGCAGAGCCATAATATTGATGATAAATCTGTTTAATTACAGTATTCTATTATTATGCAAACCTTTAGTTCATGATATCCCAGCTTCCCAGCCAACCCAAATAAAAACATTTGGATGTTTGCGTATGTGTGTGTGTGTTCTGATGTTAGGGCAGGGACTATATTTATGTACATTACACTACTGTTCAAAAGTTTGGGGTCACTTTCTAACTCCGTGATGGTTCCTGATTTTCCTGTCTGCGGCAGAGGTAGGTTTTGGTCTCGCCCTCCTGGGATGGCCTTCATGAGAGCCAGTTTCATTATGGTGCTTGA
>JAQQZS010000012.1:11809876-11825915 GCA_030068045.1 Platyallabes tihoni
GTTGTAGAATGTAGAAAATAAATCACTAAACAAAAACAAAGAAATTTGCAAGTGTTCTAAAACTTTTGAACGGTTGTGTACGTGCATTTATGTGTATCTGTGAGATTATATGTGTATTATGTTGTTAATTATAGGCAAACTTGCAATCAGGTAGTTAAACTACATGGATTACTTAAAGCAAGTATTGTAATTTGCTCAAATAACAATTTACTACAGGTTTGTGCCCATATATGGCACGACTAGATTATGGTTGAGATGCTGGTTTACTTGTTGGATTGATTGTGGAACGATGCACGTGTTTGCTCTCAGCTGTGTTTTGCAGCTGGTTGTGTGTGGTCTTGATAGAGAAGTGTTGGCCTTGTTGGGTTGTGTTTGGCAGGAGTAGCTGCTAGTATTGGTATAGTGTTTGAGGAGAGGTGGTAATAGGCGGTGTTTATAGTTCTGGAGTGTGCGTGTGTGTGTGTTGGGGGTTGGAGGGTGATGTGGTGATTGCTCAGATAGGTCACCTAAGGAGGGGTGGCGCTGAATGTCCATCGAGGTCAGAGCAGTAAAAGGGCTCTATTCACAAGTTTAGGAAAGAAAATTGGCTATTTTTCAACCAAAACACCAGGAAATGTTCAGATGAGGCAAAACAAGTTAAGTCTCGCCTCATTTATATAGCGCAGATATAAATTTACACGTTTGGCACATAATCATAAACCATTTGAAATGTTTTCTTTAATTGTTTTCATGCAGCTTGATTAATATGTGTGTGTACATGCGTGTGCATGAATGTCTATACCTGTGTACTGTGTCTGTACCTGTCCATCTTCAGCAGCATTAACTCATTTATGCTTAAAATATTACAGGGTTAGACTTGTGTTGAACCAGGCGTTTCATGGTGGGGCCTGCAGTGTTTGCATTGAGTGTGCCTGGATAGATCATGTTACACTCGAAAATGTGTTTCTGTTTCCCCATGGATTTAACGCCAAGGCTTACTCCTAACTGCTCTAAATGTACTAACAGCCACCAGCATCTTTGCTTTCTGCACAACAACTCTGCTCTCACACCGATAATTCTTTGTAGATGAAGTCCTTTTTTCCTGCAAAAATAGGCTACATTATAGAAACAGATTCTGGAATCAGCTCTAGAATGATTTGCATTGTTCTTGAAAATAAGCAAAATAATTCATGCAACCGTTCTTCAGCATTATCTGCTTTGTGCCAGAGGCACAGAGGGTCTAAATTCTATTTATACTTTGGGTGTGAGGTAGGGGATGAGATGGCAAACATAGAGCACACACACCTTGACACCCAGGGGCAATTTAGAGTCGCTGATCCACCTACCAGCACAGAAGATTTTTAGAAGATATTCCCGGAAGGAACCATCATAAACACGGAGACAATGGGTGAAACTCCACACTGATTTAAGACTTCATTCATTTACTTTTTTTGTTTATTCATATGGTATAGTTCTGCTATACAGTTTTATTTGAACTTTGAATTTTTCTTATGAATTTTTAAGTACCAGCATAAGTAGCACTAAATCTGGTTACATCTTCCTTGATGTAGTGCACAGACTAAAAATGGCATCTTCGCACTATGGTTTAAATTATGGCCGTTGACAAACATTAGTTTTAGGCTCCTGTACCCATTACTCTGGTGAATTAGAAGCATGTTTGGGAACCTTTTCATGTTCTGCCTTTGATCTGCCATTTTATTCTCAAGGAAGATGTAACTGGATTTAGTGCTACATATGCTGGTACGTAAAAATTCATACTGCCATCAAGAAATCAAGAAATCAAGCCCCAAACATGCCCTCCAAGCAGTCCCCTTACTCCCGCCACACATGTGGATGCTGTGCATGATCGAGATGGTTTGGATCTCATCTGACCACAAGAAATTGACATCAGCTGTAGTTCTACTCACACTTGGTGGAGTTCAGGGTCCGCACTGTGTGTCTTGTAGTTGATTTTAACACCAACCACAAAAATGATCTAACAGGCCATTGTAAAACAACGCACTGTGGTTTCTTGCTGCCTATCTCACCATCCTCTCTAATCTAATTAGTTATCTTAATTGAATAGAGACAGATAGGATTCACAGAAAGCACAACAGTTAATATGAAAACTGAAATAAAAATGACTTGTAAATAAAGCCAGTATCAAGTTTTACATTAACGATCTGAGGTGTTGTTATATTTCATCTCCTCCAATATAATAAAAATAATAATAGAAAATCATCATTATTCTCATTATCATACTAATGTACGCTAATGCATTCAGCTTCTCTACAGAAGTTCTCTTTCTGCAGCTCCCTTTTAACTGTCAGTAACTGCTTCCTGTGCCCTAAATCTGGAACGTGTCCACCCCAGCTGCCCCTCTTCTTTCCCCTCTCTGTCTACTCTACTCGCTCCCCTAAACAGAACCTATGCTTCTAATCTTCTCACTTCTTCTAAACTCCTCCCTTCACTGGTTCACCTTCAGAGCTGCTCCACTTCCTGTGGTTAACTAGCAAAAACCTACTTTCACTCTGCCCTTTGATGTGTCATGTGCTAAAACGGCACACACGTACAGCAAACACACTACTAATCAATGTATAAATAAGCACATGTATACACAGACACACATTTAGACAGAGGGAATGTAGGTCATGAAGGCCGAAAGGTAATTTTTTTTCTTTCTTTTTTTCTTTTAATCTGTATGTATCCTATTCAAAATAAATGAAGCTCAGTCCTAGAATGCACCCCATTTCCTACCTTAAACATTCAAAGACCTTATTTCCATCCTCATCCTTTCATCTAGTTATGCTCACAGAAAGTGCTGATTGTCCATTTGGTGCAATACAGTACACTATTACATGCCGCCAGTGCTAATTAGACACAAGATGGAGAGAAATAGTAATAATTTAAGACAGATTGAGAGGCGTGGCAGTCTACACACTGTGCTGGTGTTGATAAAAATGTGTATTAGCAGCAGCAAGCTGTGAGCATTGAGTAATACGGTGCTGTGTTTGCCAAATCCAACATCTGCTCCACACTATGCATCTAGCTTTATAGGCCCCTTGTCTAATTATCCCCTTTCATGTGCCCTCTTTTTCTCCAACTCCAGGCAATGCGAACTCAGGAAATTGGATTCGAGATACAATAGACCATGTGTTAAGCAACTGTGTTAATATGCTGTAACATTAAAATGAGTTACTTGAACATGGTCTGTTGCACCAAACTGCAAATGAGAACATTTTCCTAATCCATCTTAAACCATGTCCCTGAGAACGAAAGACCCAGTTACTGTACACATGAGAAAGGAGTTTTATTTACTGATCATAGGCAAGAAGTCAACCTTGAACATGTTGCCCACAGCTGCTGTGTGACAATGTGCATTGAAAATGAACTATACAAAATTAACTGCTTTAAAAAACAAATACACTGCTATTCATAAACCGAAGTGATCTCATGAGAAAATGAGACGAATTCAAACGCACAAAAGCAGAAAAACAAAAGATTTGGGTCATTGGGGATGCAAGGTCTACTGTCTAAGGTATACTGAGTATAAGCCAGGAATACACCCTAAACAGGATGCTGCTTCTTGGGGGACTATAAAAAACAAACAAATCACTACAGTATTTTACCCACATGTTTTTTGGAGAAAACAGATAAAATCCATGAATTCATTAAAAATGTTCTGTACATGGTAGCACAGTGGCATCCTGGTTAGCACTGTGGCCTTGTACCTCCAGGGTCGAGGGTTAGATTTCTGCCTCATTTCCGCGTGTGTGTGCGGAGTTTGCATGTTTTACCCGTGCTTGATGGGTTTCCTCCGGGTACTCCAGTTTCCTCCCACAGTCCAAAGACATGCAAAAAGCTAATTGCTGTTCCCAGATTCCCCTAGTGTGGGTGGGAGTGAGAGTGTGTATGCTTGTGTGTTTGCCACCCCATCCAGGGCAAACACACAATATGCACACAATATGCACACAATATGCTGGGTACACCCCATCCAGGGTGTACCCAGCCTCATGCCCAAGTCTCCTGGAATAGGCTGCAAGCTTCCCCAGACTCTGTACAGGATAAGCAATATAGAGAATGAAAAGTAATGAATAACATAAAAGAGAGAGGGTCTGGAAATAAATCGTGCATCTTATCCTATTTAAATTCTTATTTTTTTCTATCTTGTCGTTACATACATTACATTACATTTGCACACACACACATACACACACATGTATTATCCTTGAGACAACATTTAATTAAACAATTATTAATGCAACTAATTAATGCAGTGCCTATATGGTACTTAAATCCAAACATACACTTAACCTAATTAATTAAAAGGAAATGTTAGAATTCATTTATATTTTCAAGTAAAAGCTACAGACAAGGAATGGTTTTTTGAGCTAAAGGTCAAAACTCCCAGATATTCCTATTTTTATGGTGACATTTGGTCCAAAATATTTTTTAAAAAACATGCCGACATACACACATGCAAGCATGCACGCACACAGACGTGCACACACGCATACACGCACACTTTCAGAAATGTGTAAAACTATACAGAATATACCACACCCATAAACGTCTACTGGGAAAAAATTTGTAAAACGTAAATTTCCTTGATTACGAACTAAACTGAAATTTCCTAAAAACTCATGGCAGTCTCCATGTAAATAAATGGTTTCCATGTATAAAATGCTTATCCTGAATCTTTAAACTTTGCAAGTGCATTTCAGGATAAATGTCAGCTCTGTGCTTAAATTTTATTCTCACATTTTGAATTGGCATAAGCAGCAAGGCTTCCAGGGAAAGGGCACTCCACCAAGCCTTAATCACTCGTATTGAAGACACATGGGCAAAAGCTGGCCTGCTTCACTCTCTGCCCTCTTTCAACTTCAGTTTGCTTAATCTGCTGCTTCACTCAGAGTTTTCTTGTTATGGTAGAATTATACAATGACTTGTGGTTTTAATATCAAGCTACAAATTGGTATGCTTAAAGAAATTACTTTAGAAATTTATCAGTAATGGAAATCTGTATAAATGTTATGCTTTCTGCTTTTTTATTTGGAAAGTGCAGGCAGTTGAACATAGGATAGTATGAGCAAGAAATGTGACAGAAATCCAAAATAACTAAAAAAGAAAAAAACATCACTATTACAACAGTAAGTATGAAAGGGCTATAAAGGTGGCATTTCTTCCCTAAATTCCACAAGATACATATTTAACTTACTAAATTTAGAAAGACTTCATAATGTAATCTTCAGCAAGGTTAGATTTGTCCTAAATTATAACAGACATTTTGTGGATTCAGGTCTTCATAGTAAACATGCTGTTCTGGATTCTGGCTGGTATAATGTTGACTCATGAAATATTTTCATGACCATCTTAACTGCCAGGAAGAGTGACTGAAATAAATGCCCAGGTATTAAGCTGGTAATGTCGTGTGTGTGTGTGTGTTTTTTTTTTTCTAAGATGATATAAACACACTGAGTACACGTCTGGCCATTTGTATGGTATGTAAGACTCTGAATGGACACAAACTCTCACACACGTACACAAAACACACATTGTATTGCATTTGAACTTTGACACACAGAGTCAAGTCTTGTCTGCTGTTATTGTAATGGTAATTGGTAATTTGCCATGCATTCCTAATGACTGCTGAATAATTTATAACGTTCTGTTTATGCTTCCAGAAATACATGTGGCCACTCAATGACCTCCTCCAAAACATGCATGTATTAAGTCTGGGAAATTATATATAGACACATATACGGTATAAAGTAAAAAAAATTTCACTGATAGTGTGTGTTTATATGCACATATATATATATATATATATATATATATACACACACACTATATGGGCAATATATATTTGGCCAAACCTGCAATGACATTGTATTCAAATACATATTCTTCAATATTGAGTTGGTTACCCTTTTGAAGCTATAACAGCTTCCACTCTTCTTGGAAGGCTTTCCACAAGATCATGTTTCTGTGGGAATTTGTGTCCATTCTTTCTGTAGAATATTTATGAGGTCAGGCACTGATGTTGGTCGAGAAGGCCTGGCTTGCAATCTCCTGGGGTTGAGGTCAGGGCTGTGTGTGGGCCAGTCAAGTTCTTCCACACCAAACTCATCAAATCATGATTTTATAGTCATTGTTCTGTGCACTGGGACACAGTCAAGGAATAGGATTAAAAAAAGGACCTTTCCCAAACTGTTGATACAAAGTTGGAAGCATAGCATTGTCCAAGATGTCTTGCTCAAGCATTAAGATTACACTTCACTGGAGTTAAGGGGTCTGATTGAAACATCGGAATTCAATGATTAACAGCTTTGGTCAAATACTTTGGAAATGTTGTCGATATAGTGTGTGTAGGTATATATACACTACCAGCCAAAAGTCATACACCATCTAATTCTTTTTCACCTTTTAATTCTTTGATAAGTCTGCTACTTATGCTGTGTAAAACCTTCAGCTCTAGTCTAAGGTGCTGTTAATTGGTGAGGCCGTTAACTATATTTGATTATTTATTTAATGTATACTAATTTTCAAAAATGGACTTGGATATGACCAGTCTTTGCCAAGTGCTGTTTAATGAGCCATTTATGGTTTAATAAACCATTAATGTTCCTGGAGTTTTCAGTCATATATCATATGTGCTGTACTCAAATGCCAAATAGGGACGCCTGCAGTTTTGGTGCAGCTTAAGCACATTACAGTGCACCTTATTACACTCAGATCCACTTGAGATCATGTCTGCCAAATTGTGATCGAACCTCGGTGGATTTCAAAAGCTGTTACAGTATGAGTACTTGCACTAGACCTTTCAGTTCCTACTTTCCTCTACATACAATACAAACAGTCACAAGCCAAGAAAGAGGACTCTTGTGTGCCAGAACACGGCATCTGTTGAGGCTCAGTGAGGACCTGTGCCCCTTCAAACCCCGAAGGCCCAAAACACGAGCTTTTAAGACAAGGCGTCCTGTTTGTGTTTGTAGAATCATGAAGAGCGTTTTGTGATGGACTCCATAACATGTCGAGTTCTGACTGCTGTTTTCAATTTAAAGCTGTCACAAAGAACTCATAGAGGAGCTGCATGTTTTCCTGCATCATGTATGTTTTTAAGAACAGTGGAAATTGCGGCGTAGTTTGTTCACATAAGCGATAAAACAAGCAAAATAATAATTTGCAAGCAAAATGATATACACTGTCTTATTTTCAGAGTGGGAACAATCCAGAGAACTTGGAGGAAACCACTCAGAGATAGGTAGTATATTCAAACAGATACTTATTTTGTGAGTTCTCCGAAATCTATGAGTTTGTGAGTTCCTGTATGACCTCTGGATCTGAAAGTCACTCCAGTTACTGAATGTAAGTGAATGCAATTCAGCCCTATTGCCACTTGTTCATTTCATTTTTCATGGGTTTCTGTTGAGATTATGCTACATTGAGGTTACCCCTTTCATCCTGAATGCCCCTCCAATTTTGACTTCAGATGACATTCATGCTGATGCCAGGATTCAGATTTAAGGTTGTACTGTAGGTATTTTGCCAAAATGGATTACATACAGGTCCCACTCAAAGTATTGAGATGGCAATGCCAATTCTTTTGTCTTTGCTAGAGACTGGAGCGATTTGTGTATGAGATTAAAAGATGAATAAGAGATAATTGATAAGAATTTCAGCATTCATTTCCTGATATTTACATCTAGATGCGATAAAAAATAAAAGAACAAGCCACCTTTCGTGAGAGAACACCCAGGTGAGGTAAGTAGAAGAGATAGCTATAGAGGGAAAAATAAATTTAACTGGATATTTGCTTGCATATAACTTGCTTATAATTATTGCATCAAGCTGAGGCCCAGTGACATCACTTATCTGTTTTGTTTTGTGATGCATTTCCAGGCTTTCACTGCAGCTTTTCTCAGCTTAAAAGGTGCAGGTTAATTTGTTTTATTTTTACTTTATATTTTGTATTCATTATTTTATGTATTTACTTTTTTGAGCTGTTTAATTTGAATTTCCATTATTTCTTATGGAAAAATTCACTTTGATTTAAGAGTGTTTTGAAATATGAGCCCGCTTCCGGAACAAATTAAGCTCGTAATGCAAGGTTTCACTGTATTAATGTTCACTTGACAAATGGGTGGGCTCCAAGAGATGTTTAACATTTCCAGATGTAAATCTATCATCTCATATTGATTGTTTGATATTTTGATCTCAGCCCCAAAGGTCTTCACTCACTCATTGCTTTATCCTGGATACAGGGTCATGGGGGGGCTCTGAATGATATCCCAGGAGACTTAGGGATATCCTTGAAGTGGGGTGCACCCTGGATAGGGCATACACATACACACACTCTCACAATCATTCACAAACTACGAATTAGCTACATTTGTTTTGTGGGAGGAAACCGGAGAACCCGGAGAACCCACCAAGCACGGGGAGGACATGCAAACCCCATGCAAACAGACCAGAGGCAGGAATTGAACCCTGGCCTTGAAGGTGCAAGGCAACAGTGCTAACCCCTATGCCATCATGTTGCCTCTTCAATCGGCCTTCTCATTCCAGCACTTCCATTTTTATTCCAGTGTATTATCTATGCAATGTTGTAATTTAATTTTGCACCAGTGATTAAATCTGACATTTTGTACATGCACAATTGTAATTCGAACCTGTAGTGCTCTTGACTTGCTTCAGTTACATCTTGTATAAAAACCCCAGTGCCAGAGAATAACTGCCAGCTGGCGGTACCTGTTGGAAATCTAATTCCCTCTGAACTGGTTTTACCCTGGAAAACTGGAGCAGCCCTGTGCATCTTATCCAAACGTGCCTATATGCACTCCAGCCTATATGCACGGCCAGACCGGGCGGAGTTAAAGCGACCACTTGAGCCACAGGAAAGGAAGGGACAGGAGAGGGGGGTTTTAAAGGGTGAGTGTATCTGAACGATCCAAGGGAGCAAACGGATCCTGGCGGGCAAGTCATGCGCACGCTAGTTTTTTTTTTTTTTTTTTGCGCCAGATGTGAAATTCGAGGCGTGTCTGAGATGCAGATCGGCCGAGCGGCTCGGTTTTAACCTTTGCATCTTGTTCCCCAGGCGGTAATGAACGACTGAGTGATCTGTGTCACTCGGAGGCTGAAAGCGCGCGCGCTGCAGCGGTGCCATGGCGGGAGCGGCTCTGGCGGGTCTCTCTGTCATGCTCGGTGCGGGTTTCCTCGCCTGGGACTGGACGAACCAGAACCAGGTGGAGAATGATCCCGCGGCACCGAACCCGCGCAGACCACCACACATCATCTTCATCATGACAGACGACCTGGGTTTCAACGACGTCGGCTACCACAACCCTGACATGCGCACACCCACGCTGGATAAGCTCGCGGCAGACGGAGTGAAACTGGAGAATTACTACGTGCAGCCGATCTGTACACCTTCCCGGAGCCAATTCCTCACCGGCAGGTAAATCCCAACTGTGTGTGTGTGTTATACATAATGGACAGCTGGACGCACAGGTTTGCATATCCTTAGGATAAATGCACAAAAGAAATCTGAGAAATTGAAATAATTGCCCCATGTCCTTTTTTTTTATTATCATGGGGGGTGTAAACTTTTGCATTCAGTCCTATACCTGATTGCCACATCAGCTCTAAATAAAAAAAAGGCAGCTACACTATTAACCTATGCCTGTTCTTGTCCCTTAAATATGTATCTTAAAACTGAACATTTGGATATAATATACCCGTCACTATGATTTAATGTGCAATTGAACTATAAATACCCTTTTAGCTTTAACGATGTAATTAAATACTATATATAGGTATTTAATAGGTGAATAGGTGTGCATGTGGCACTAAACAGTTTTTTCTCCGTATATACAGTGTTTTGGAGTTTAATGTCCTTGCCACTGCTCCAGTGATAAGGAGTCTACAGAGCTTTTGTCTTTCCTTCATATGTTGTCACATGATCTAACTCAAAATGATGTCATCATATGGCATTAATACAGTAGTAGCCTAAATCGAAACAGTAGTAGCCTAAATCGATACAACCTATAGTTATAGTGTCTTTCTACAGCTAGAATTTTCAAAATGATCTGATATACAGTATAAAATAATCTACAGGAATGATATGCTTGATTATTCTGATGATCCAGTTTATCCCAAAGACACATACAAATCAGGACCAATACAAGCAAAGCACTAATGCAAAGTGTTGAATTAACACACGTGATCCCCACATGGGGATTTCTTTGCCAACTAGCATTGCCACCTCACAGCTGCAGGGTCCGTGGTTCAATCCTGAGGTTCCAGTTACACATTTTGTTGTTCATATATTCATGTACTGTAGGTTTAATTATCCTTAGTACTTGTGAACATTTTACATCAGTGTTTATACTGTATAAGTCTTCAAGGAGACAGACACTCAATAAAGCACAAGTCATTCAACACTGGAGATTTTTGTCAGTCGTTACTCTATTATGCTAAATGAGATGATAAATCTTGCTGTTTGGTGGCGTAGTGGTTAGCACTATGGCCTCACACCTCCACCTCTACCTTCCCACCCCTGGTCTGTGTGCATGAAGTTTGCATGTCTGGTTGAGTGTGTCAGCATGTGTGCATGTGTGCCCTGTGATGGATTTTCACCCTTTCCTGGGTGTACACTGCCTCACACCCCAAGTCTCCTGGGATAGGCTCCCACAACCCAGGACAGGAAAAACAATAAGAAAATGAATGACTGAATGAAAGATGCTAAATCATTTGGACATTGCACATAATCATGCAGCAATATGCTTAATTGTTGCAGTACATACAGTGCAGATAAATAAATGAGTTTCCATGGTAAGATACTGAATAATCATTCCACACTTTCAGAAAGTAAAGCCTAAATGGCTTTTTTGGTTGTCCCTGTGAGGAAACCCTTGGAAGTTCCGAGTATAACTCTATTTAGAAGCAGAGAATCCCTTCTTCTATTAATATGTAAGGAAAAGGCTAAGATTTAAGTGGGTGCAATCTTCTAAAAGTGTAACTGATGATGTTAAACTGGTCATAACTGGAACCTGTAGCATAAAAAAGAAGTTTTATGCTACTGAACATTTTTAACCCATTCCTCCTCCCTCTCCTCAGGTATCAAATCCACACGGGTCTCCAGCATTCGATCATCAGGTCTCGGCAGCCCAATTGTCTGCCTTTTGACATGGTCTCCCTGCCACAGCGCCTCCAGGAGGCCGGCTATTCCACGCACATGGTGGGTAAATGGCATTTGGGCTTCTACAAGCGTGACTGTCTCCCTACTCGTCGTGGCTTTGATACCTACTTTGGCTCGCTGACAGGCAGCGTGGACTACTACACGTACGACTCCTGCGATGGCCCTGGGAGGTGTGGCTACGATCTCCATGAGGGTGAAACAGTGGCATGGGGATATCGGGGAAAATACTCAACACATCTGTACACACGCAGAGTGCGGAAGATTCTGGCATCGCACAATCCATCGGGACAACCTCTGTTCATATATCTGTCCTTCCAGGCTGTACACACTCCCTTACAGTGTCCTAAGGAGTACATTTATCCGTACCATAGAATGGGGAATGTTCATCGGCGCAAATATGCAGGCATGGTTTCATCTGTGGATGAGGCAGTACGCAACGTGACATATGCACTCCGGAAATATGGTTATTACCAAAACAGTGTGATTATCTTCTCTACGGATAATGGGGGCCAGCCTTTATTTGGAGGAAGTAACTGGCCACTCAGGGGCAGGAAGGGGACATATTGGGAAGGTGGTGTACGAGCAGTTGGATTTGTCCACAGTCCACTTCTCAGGAGACGAAGGAAAGTCAGTAAGGCACTGGTTCACATCACTGACTGGTACCCAACACTGGTGAGTCTGGCAGGGGGGAATGTATCCCAGATGCACAAACTAGATGGGTATGACGTATGGGAAGCAATCAGCGAGGGCAAGGAGTCCCCCCGTTTCGAGATTCTCCACAACATTGACCCACTTTATGTGCTTTCACGCCATGGCTCGCTCCGGGGCGGACATGGCATCTGGAACACTGCTGTACAGGCAGCGGTGAGAATGGGAGACTGGAAGCTACTGACAGGAGAGCCAGGTTATGGAGACTGGACGCCACCGCAGGTGTTAGGAAACTTCCCGGGTGGTTGGTGGGATCTCGAGCGTCATGCCGAAGCCCGCAAATCTCTCTGGCTGTTTAACATCACAGCAGATCCCTACGAGCGCTACGACATGGCTGAACAAAGACCTGATGTGGTAAAGCGGCTGCTGGCCAGAATAGCGTTTTATAATCGCACAGCTGTGCCTGTTCGCTACCCTGCTGAGGACCCGAGGGCAGATCCGAGTCTGAACGGAGGGGCATGGAGGCCTTGGGCCGGGGACAAGGAAGCAGACAGCTGGCACCAAGTTTATCACAGGAGGAGGAATGACAAGAATAAGAAGTTGAACAAAATGAGGTCATTTTTCAAGAAACTGAATACAAAGATTATGTCCAACAGAATATGAGTAGTGAAAAAAATGTGAATTCTTTCATAAACATCTGAAAAACCTTTACAAATAGTACAGATAAAGGTTTTTATTTAAGTTTTAGTTAAGAGCTCCTCATGGCCAATTTTTGTGCCTGTCTGACTGTATGTTCTTACATACTCTACCTCTATTTTTTATACTTGTGTAATTTGTAGCTGTCCCTTTATGGGAATTCCTAAATGTTTTTTGTAGAACCCTGTAACGGTGTTTCCTTATTAGAAGTGTTTTAAAGCAGTGCCATTTTAGGAGGCTAAGAACCCTTAATTATCACACAAAACCCTAAAAACCCTTCAAGAAGCCTTTTAATGCATGTACTTCTCTAATACAAACTAGAAAAAAGGACTGAGGGATTACTGACTTATTAATGTAATGAATGAAGGAATGGATTTTAGCTGTTGTCTACTCTAGACAATCACGCATACACAATGCTCCTGGAAGCCTTTTAAAACACGCAACACTGTGGAATTGAAAGAAACGAAACAAAACCAAACCTTGTTTACCTGGACCAGCTGCTTTACCTTTGTTTACATATTCTTTTTAAAGTGAAATATTTACTGTTATTCGAACGATCAACTACTCAACATATGTCATAGTATTTGGGAAAGTGTGTGTTGTGAGTGTTTTGCATGCATTATTGGGAGATATCTGTAATAAACAAACACAGGCTGTGCTTTCATGTCATATGTACTGTATTTAGACTGGAGGTAATCTCTACAAATACTGCCTTCTAGTGGTCACACGGTGTTATAAATAAACCTGGATCTGGAGAACTGTAAGAATTTTTTTTACTTAAGTCCAAATCTGTGAATACAAAATAATAAAACAAACATAAATGAGAAAAAGGGGAAAGGATTTTGGCTTAATTTTTGTTACTTTTTTTTTGTTTTGTATGTGTTTGTTCAAAAGTTTATTTTTGCTATGTATTTATTCCATGTAATGATTTCTATTTTTATATCATTTTGTATAGATTTTTTATTCATTCACAGAGTATTTTAATCTATTTTTTATCTATTAATTCCTGTATTTATTAATATGACATTTTTTCCTATGCACAGCTCATACAACTGATAAGACATTTATGAAGCGTTTGTTTAACGTCTGTGCCCCCTAGTGGACTCGGGTGGTACTATCGTGGGTCTTCAGTATACTCTACTAGGCTTTTAACTACAAAATACTGGATAAAATTATATTTTCAACCAAATACAAATATTAATAGCTAAAATGTGTTAATTATTATTTCTACAAAATGTGTTTATATATGTTTTTAGTTCCAAAAGATTTAGGCTACTATCTGTGATAAGTTTTGAGTGATATTTATGTCAAATCTATGTTTTATATTAATTATAACTTATTTCCTAATCAGCATAATGTTTTTAAAGGGTGACACTGTAGTTAATTATTACTTATTGTTATGGACAGGACCCTGTTTCTCAAAGCATCTTAAGTAGTATTTGGGAATGTAGTGCGATGTCATTAAAGGATGATCTTTGCATTGCTGTACTTTTGGAAACTCAGAAGTGGTCCATTCAACACAGGTAATGTTTGTGATTGTTCACATGAAGCGCAAATTGATCTATGTTGATGTCTTTTGCAGCTTTAGTGTTGTAGGAAAATGTAGCATTTTATAAAGAACTTATGTATGACCATCAAGCCATTTCGGCACATTGGCCAACAGGTACACCCCAGTTACTTAAGGGGTTGAGTTGCCAACTTGACACCCGATTGTCATTCACACACTACTGAAAATTTGGGAATGCCAGTTAGCCTAATCTTCATGTCTTTGGACAGTGGGAGGAAACCGGAGTACCAGGATGAAACCCACCAAGCACAGGGAAAACAAGGCACGAATCGAACTGTCAACCCTAGAGGTGCACGGCAACAGCCACTAAGCCATAAGAGTAATAAAAACAGCAGTTTCCATCTACATGAAACTCTCACTCAGTGGTAATAATGAGGCAATGTGACACTAATATTTGATATCATAAATACATTAATGAACAAATGAATGAGCAAAAAATATTTAAACCACAATTTACATTACAACCCCCGCCTCGTGCCTCAAGTTCCCTGGAATTAACTCCAGGCTTCCTGCGACCCTGTACAGGATAAGTTGTATAGAGAATGAGTGAGTTTACATTACAAAATGAAACATTTTGTTCAAAGAATTTTATTTATTAATGTATTCAAGTAACTTTTTTTGTATCTTTTAGTGTCTCTAACCCTACATTCTGTGTCAGTAATAAATGCATGCATTATTATTATTATATATATATATTTTTACAGTAGAGCTAAGTAATAGTCCTCATGAGGCATTTACATATCAAAATGTCAAAATGTTTAAGCAACAACATAAAGGGAAAAAGCAGCAAGGTGACTATGAAAAAATTGGTTTCACATATGCTCACATGTGATACCTTTTTTTTTTTTTTTTAAATGAACAAAACGTTATCTATGCACTCAATAGGAAAAGAAGTAGAACACAATATAGTTGTATTTTGCCTTGTGGCCTAAAGAGAAACCAATAGAAAAAAAAGAGAAAATAAATTTTATGTTACATCAGTAAGTCACTGTTTAAAATGAAGAATTGGTTTAACTGTATAACAAGTAACGGGTAGTTGCTACATGGTTAGATGGTTAATAATAACAAGGCTAATATATAGAAGAAAAAAACAATACTCAGTTGTGACAAAATAGTTAGCACAGTTGGTCTGGTGTAGTATAGGATACACAATGTTTCTCTTTAGGTCAGGTTCTGCAACTTGACTCTGGACGTGTATAGGAACAGCAGTAAAAAAAAATTAACATATAAAAACACGTGACCGGATGGCGAGTTCATGAGCTTGTATAGGTCAGCCTGCTATGCACGTGCAGCCCACGGCGATGCTCTCCACCACGGTGCGGTAACGCGGCACGCACTTCTTCTTCTTCTTGCGGGGACACTGCAGCCGCCGCACCGGGATCTTGGCGTAGATGAGCACGCTCGTCATGGAGCGGTCCTCCTGCATGGTGAACGGGTTAATGCAGCCCGCGCATGCGCACTTGGCCTCCGGGATGTCGACAGGCCTGCGGTTCTCATCGTGATTGATCCTGTTGCAGCAGGACAGGGTGGAGCGGACAAAGAGCGACAACTTATTACTTTTCTATCTGATGTTGATGCAGTTAGATACAGGATGTGGGTATAACATACCCTATACATATAGGCACTTTTTTCTCTCCAGAAAGTAAAGCATGCGTGCAAACACGTATTCAAGCTGGTGTCACTTTGCTTTGAAGTTTACAGTTACTTTTATGATGCTTTATCTTCTCCAGGGCCGGTTCTAGACAAGACCATATGGGGGCAGTCAGAAATTCGAAGGGAGCATCATGTTCTAGCATTGTTTTTTCCCCAACTCATGCGACGGAGGTGGGGGCGGGGGCGGGTGCGCGCCGTACCGTATTGTGTAGTGTCAATTTTTATCAACTTGTTATAAATTCATTTTGTGAGTATATTAACATGTGCTTTCTCCACATTTCAAAATTTTTATTTGA
>JAQQZS010000012.1:11831922-11844393 GCA_030068045.1 Platyallabes tihoni
GGGTCCCCAAATCCAGTCCTGGAGGGCCAGTGACCAGCACAGTTTGTAATTCACCAACACCTAAACACACCCACTGACCCTAGTAATTAACAAATTAGCTGTGTTTGAGAAGAAGAATTACCAAACTGTGTTGGACACTGGCCCTCCAGGACTGGATTTGGAGACCCCTGGTATACATGGTTTAAAAATCCACAGTAGTCACATTCTTAGTCACCACTAGGGAGCGCACTTTCTAATCCCGCTTATGAGCTCAGTTCTCGCGATATTTGCGCCTCGACTAATTCGAGCGGAAGTAGAACTGCAGCCTCTTTTCTGGCGGCCATAGCGGAATAATCGGTAGGTTAAGCGCCGTTGGTGAATCTGTAAAAGTTATATCTTTGTCCATCCGCGCTATTTACGTGTATATAAGATCCAAATCCCTCTTCGGTAATAGAGAATGTTATAAATGCTCATAAAACAGTGATATTTGTCAGTAAGGTTCTCGCAAACACACCAATTTACACGCCGAAAAGACGACCTAGCATAGCGCTGATTAGCATCCTCACACTAGATGATTGTATAGCCAGATGTTTTGACTTTAATGAGAACGCACAGATTATGTTGAGAGTTACTGTGTTCATATAGTGAGTGAAGTAGTGGTTTGGTTATTTTTAATGTTATTGGTGTTAATAAAGCGCTTCTTGTAGCTGACGGCTACTCTTCACGTTCTCTTGTTATGGCAGTTAAATGATCTCGCATGGTGACATGAGTTAACTAGTCAGCTTACTATATTTTTTTTTTCACTTTTAAGGTTTGTGGTAATTTAGGACGTGTTTATGCTGGCGAATGAAGTTGTTTTATGTTTTGGTTATTACTTAACTTGATGCACAGGTTGAGCACTAGGTAGTGTGTCCAGAAGTGATGTCCCAGGTGCACAGTGTATTATATTATAAATATTATACTATACGTATTATACTGTATATATATATATATATATATATAGGCTTTGTTGTGCTCTGTGTTAGTGGTCTGACTGGTCATCTTTTTTGTCATCCACAGCCATCATGAAGATCAATCCGTTTGTGACCTCCTCCCGGCGTAAGAACCGCAAGAGGCACTTCAATGCCCCGTCACACATCCGCAGGAAGATAATGTCTTCACCTCTGTCCAAAGAGCTCCGCCAGAAATACAGCGTAAGGTCCATGCCTATCCGGAAGGACGATGAGGTCCAGGTAAGTCCCGTTTGCACTGTGGGAATATCATCCTGTTTTATAATCCCATTTTATGCTCAAGCCCAGGTTGCGCTGTCTTTAACTGTAGGTTTATTTTTAGTTTTATCATACCCACCAAACAGCCATAACATTGACAACTGTATAGATAGCACCAGGATGCACTTTTAAAAGACGTCAAATTGGCGGAGGCATTCATATGGATGTTACTTTTACATCTACTAAACATTTCTGTTGAGCAAGTACATTTTTTCATAGAAACAGTATTCCTGATGGCATTGGCCTCTTTTAGCAGGTTAGTGTGCCCTGACACAAATGGTCTGAGGAACACCACAAGAAGTGTGAAGTGTTGACTTGGCCTGCAAATTGTGGAGATCTCAATACAATCAAGTATCTGTTGTATGTGTTGAAAACGAATAGTTCGATCCATGGATACCCCACATCGCAAGCATCTGCTACTGATTTGGTCCTATGTTCTACAGTACATCTTGAATTCTTTTGCAGTCCATGCCTCATCAGGGCTGATATGGTGGCGAAAGGGGGAGCGGATCTCCTCAATATTGGTTGTATATATAATGTTGATGGGTGAAATTAGACAATGGAGGACATTATGCAGCACAATCTCTTGCATGAATTTGATTTTGTGGTCTGGTACAGAGTGACGAATGTAAGACGTCATTCTAAAAACAGGTTGAATCAGTGTCGATCAATTGGCCAGTAAAAAAAACGTCATTTACTGTTTTGCGTTGGACATGCTATAATTCAGACTTCTATTTAGTGGTTTCTGGTCATCTTGACATTTTAAATGGCATAACTTCTAATAGTTTTGGGATGGGTAACAGTATAGAAGACATTTTACACCATTTTATTTTTATACTTGCATTCATATTTGAGATTTTGCATAAAAATATTTATTCCTACCTCAGTGTGTCGTAGAATTGATTTTGTATTGGACAGCTGTATTGATGTTTATTTCTGTTTTAATCCACAGGTGGTTCGGGGACACTACAAAGGCCAACAGATTGGCAAAGTTGTCCAGGTATACAGGAAGAAATACGTTATCTACATTGAGCGCGTGCAGCGTGAGAAGGCCAATGGAACCACTGTCCATGTTGGCATCCACCCTAGCAAGGTAGGAGACACAAGGGTTTTCATTCAGGGTGTTTTTTTTCATTAAGCACAATTGGTTTGTATGTTGCCCAGGAATGATTTCTTGCTTTTCCCTGGCTTGCCAGCATTCACATTTTTTTTTGCTTGCACATTTACATTCTCTTATAGAGCAGGTGGCAGAATGCACCTACTTGGTTTAAGTCGCCGTGATGCACCAGAGAAAATGAACAGGGAGGTTAACTTGCGCTATGCCCGATATTGATATTTTGGAGAAACTGTCAAAAGCAATCCTCTCGGGTTAGAGGATGAGATTGGTGTGTGCTTTTTGCGGACAGTTTTTGTAGGAGACAGACAGCACTGACAATGCATCTAAATGGCAACCTACTTTCCGGCACGGTTCCGAAGCATTGTGATCATCAAAATGGACCAGACTTTGGGGTCAAGTGTTTGATCCCCTCAGAATCGATCCTGGGGCCCTAATGTAAAAACGCCATTAGAGTGGATCTTTGGCTGTGTCAGACTTTAAAGATGTTTAGGCTTTAGTGTTCCATACATGTTGAATTTTGAGATATTTGGATTGCGTGTATCCACATAAATGCATTCAAGATGCGTTTAATGCACAATTAACACATCTTCAGCATTGGTGTAAATGTATCCTTCTCTCTACATCCTGTTTAATAACTAAAACCACTCTCAAAGCATTGTTATAAGATGTGGCTTTAGACCAGGGTTCCACTTTTTTGACAACTGTGGATATCTTGTGTTCAGTCTGCCATGTTGATTATGTCCCCCAAAAAATGAGCCCAGTGTGTGTAGTGCCGTGTCTGCGCAGGTAAGGACATCTGCAGACTAAACTTGAGCTATGTCTCAAATCACATGCTTGTGTAATATTGTAGACTGATTTTAAAGACAAAACACATTAACCAATGTCACTAGAATAAAGGCTTATTGTTTTTTATTTTATTTTTTATTACACAACCATGAATTTAGCTTAAAACCTGCTGACAGTGTGGTTTTGTGTGTTTATACTCTTGTGGATGTTTTGCATTAGTATAAGAGCTTCTCGTACATACAAATGTCAGCTCACAGCTTGTGATCATGGCAGAAAATTAAAATTTCTCAAATGTTTTCAGGTAGGCAAGTAACTGTGATGAGATCAAATTAAGCATGCACACAACATTTAGGAGTAAATGAGGGAGGTCTTGGATGTGTCTGTTCAATTTAGTACAGTGGTTTCCAACCCTAGTCCTGAGGACCCCCTTCGTTCTGCACATTTTAGTGTTTTCTCTGCTCCCAGCACACATGATTTAACTAATCAGCTAATAATCAGAAGAGGGTGTGTTGGAGCAGAGAAACCACTAATGTGCAGGGCACTGACGGGGTTCTTCATGACCATGGATGGGGAACTGCTGATCTAATAGATATTTATTTAATCAATAATTAGCCCTACACACCACACTGATTTTGTTTAGTTTTCATTAGTGGAGAGCACACCTTGTGGAAGTGAAGCTGCTTGTAGTTTGGAAATGACTCTGAGAGGACAGCTTTACTCTAAACCCCTTTAGTTGGTTCTAGCTCATGTTGGTTCATTCATGCTTGATTTGTCAAATGTTTATGCACAAGTACAGGTGATATTTGTTTCTTTTTTAAAATGCATCAAGCTCGGGTGGAGTCGATTACTGATTCTAAAGGCTCAGCTTTAGCTAACGAAGGAAGTGAGCTACGTGTGTGATTAAAATGCACATATATAGCGTGCAGTGCTTTTGAATATGCCCATGTCTGAAATGTAGCCAATATTGTGGTAAATTAAGCATGTGGTAGCAGTTGTTTTGCAGCCCAGATAGAAGTGGCATCTTTGAGTGCTGTGAGGTAAAGATCTAGATGATGTTTGCTTTACTTTGTCATATGATGCTTTATATTATAGAAACTCTTACACGGCCACAAAAGTGTTTATTCACTGTTTTTATACACTGCCGCAGTTTCTTAGCAACACAGTTTCTTTTGTTCATTGTTACTTCAGGCAAAGAAGGCAATGCCAAGATTTTAGGTGATTTTATTTTTTTTTAAGACCAGAGAAGCATTTGTGTTGAACTGTAAAAGTTGTAAGAAACATTTTTCCTCTTGAATCGATAACATTCCTAAAATGTTTACCACAGACAACTTGTAGTAATCCTTAATGTTAAGCTTTAGTCCAGTTTTGCTTTAGGCAGATAGCTTGTTTCTGTATACACTACAAATCTAAGTCTGCTCCTCTTCTTTTCTTCTTACAGGTTGTGATCACCAGGCTAAAGCTGGACAAGGATCGCAAGAAGATCCTGGAGCGCAAAGCCAAGTCACGGCAAGAGAGCAAGGATAAGGACAAATACAAAGAGGAGACTATTGAGAAAATGCAAGAGTGAACATTACCTTTTTGCTAACAATAAACGCCTGAGTAAAAAAATATTGTTTTATTTTGTCTGGGTTTTTTTTTTTTTTTTTTTGTGGAAAGTGTGAGAGTGTTGGGGGGGGGGGGGGTGGGGGTCAGACAACTTATTTTTAAAACGAACCTGCTTTAGTGGATTAAGTAGTAGTTTGTTTGATTTCGTTAGTTAGAGATCCTTTATACTTCTACAGTATGTACTCATTTCCTAGCTGGGTAGAAATATTTGCTAATATGTGCAATATATGCGCAGCCAAAACTAGCTTGTTAGTATCTGACATTAAAGAATTAGTACATTGTTTCTGAAGTGGAATTTGAGCTCATGACCAGTTGTTCCAGAACTGGAACCACTACAGCACTTGAGAGAGGAACAAACCCAGACTACGTGGTGTTTGGTGCTTTTATTATAGCTTTACACAATTGCAAAATCTGGGAATTGGGAAGGGGGAAGTGTGAATTTAGAGTTAAAAGTAGATGTATTACCATTCTTATATTAAATGTGCCATTTAGTGTGGAAAAATAATGGAGTGAGCGGCATTCCCTACAGTAATCCCTGAATAGCTCATATACTTTCTGGTAGAGACGTGTCCTCCGCAAAATACACACCACCATCAGCGTCGGCATATGTGAACGACACATCACTTAAAGGTCCGACTCCTTCTTGAACAACATTTCAAGAATGATTCCTCTTATCAAACAATACCTATTCAAAGATCCGACTTCGTGAACGATAGATCACTTTGAGTCGACCCTATTGTGAATCACATTTCAAGAACCAACTCTATATAAACTATGCTTAAACGACGCTTATTTAAAAAACCGGCTCCTTTACCGGAAAATCACTTAATGAGCCGACTCCTACGTGAATGACATTCCAAGAACCGACCCCTTCGCAAACGAAACAGAACCGACTCCATGAAGGACTCCTCACTAGTGGCAACAGCTCCAACGGACGCAGGAATAATAAATAATTGGGGCAAAAACCTTACAGGTGCTTCTGGGCATTTAAATTCGGATGTCATAAGTACTTGGATGTGAAAAAAACAACATAAATTATTAAATGTAATAGTAAAAAAAAAAAGTGTAACAACTGTTAGTAACAGAGGCTCCGCCCACCGCCTGGAGTCACGTGACCGACACTGACTGCTGTTGTGAAGTTTGTGGAAGTTTGGTGAAACCTGCTACAGTTAAACTACTCTCCTGCTATTTGGTTAAAGAAAGAAAACAATGCCGGAAACGTCTTTTGTCATCTCAGTTACCGTAATGACGGTGTTTTGGGGCATTATTGGAGGAGTGTTGCCGTGTTTCATTCCTAAAGGACCAAATAAAGGGTGAGTTGATTTTAGCTTCGGAGCTAATCATCCTGTCTGAACCTGAAACTAGGAGTTATAAATAAGGTATTATATTTCTCCTGAACATGTGACGTGTAAAATTAATTAGGCAGGCGCTTGATAACGTATCTGAGCTCTTTATACAATATATTTGACATTGTTTTAGGCTTAAACTTACTTCTGAACAAAGTTAGCAATCTTAAGGAGGTGACAGTCACGTGACGAGGCTTCGCTCCACTGTGAGATCTTTTACACCTCGTTCATAAGCACATGAGGAAGAGAAGAGTAATCAAATGATCTGTGACTGTCTTAGGAAATTAGCTGATTGTAGCTGTTATTAACTAGACCTTTAAATGATCTTTTTTTCTATAAACGAATGTTAACAAAAAAAAGTGGGAACTTTGTGTAGGGAAAGATTAATCATATAGGCTCCTTCGTCATGACGCGCAAGCTATGCAGCAGGAGTCACGTGACAGTCAAATGACTTGAGAAACCATTTCATTTTACATGTTGATTGAATTTTTTTCTTTTAATATTTTTTTTATTTACCAGGGTTATCGTGGTTATGCTGGTCCTAACTGCAGTTTGCTGCTACCTCTTGTAAGTATGATTTTCATCCATGCAACTAGGGGTCCCTTCAGTAATATCTTCCCTAACCCCTAATTTTCCCCCAAACTATGTAATTGTCACAGAATTGTAAAGGTCCTCATTCTTTATGTTCATGGTTGACTGAAAGTCAGATGTAGCCTTTGGGTAACAGGCTTTGCAATAGTATTGATTACCGAGAAAAAGCACAGGTGGGTCAATACAGCAGTCAAGAGACCTGATTGATCACAACAGATCAGGGATTCTGTGAAACCTCTATGAAAGGCAAATGTACTGGATGATGATGGGGAAAAAAAGCAATATCACACGAGAGGGAGTGCTGATTAATTAAACAAACAAATCATATCCTGTTGATAAATGGTGTTTGAACTGTTGTACAAAATCAGTACAGCATGACCAATGGGGTGTGATGTTGCTTTCATACAACACCGTTTATTTTTTAACAGATTATGATTCATTTGTTTATTTAAACAGTTATTTTGCTCCACCGACACACATCCAACACGTAAGGCAGCGACCGACAATTAATGTAATTAACAAGGGGGAAAGAGTAACATTTACCGGTACTATGTAGCCAAAAGGTGAAGAACAAACAATGACAGTCTGTCCTGTAAATCTCATAAGTTTCACTTTATATTTTAGAATATCAGCTTAATTAACTTCTAGGTTCCTGGGATAAATATCAAATAGCATAAAATGAAAAATTTGTGTATTTTTCACAATAGTGTAATTAATGGAACCTGGGACGTGGAGTGATGTATATGGTTAAACATCTCAGTGCAGTTACCATCCATTATCAGCACTCATGAAAAGCCTATGAGATTATTGGTCGGAACTAACTGTGGTATACTTAATAATGTACTTCTTTATCCAACAGTTCTACAATTGTTAATAATATTAATCACTATTTCTCTAACGCTTTTTAACTGTTAGAAGTAATTTACATAGAAAATATTAGGTAAAATGGGCCATATTAACTAGATGATTATAAAAAATAAATCACAGATTGTGGGTGTAAAATTAAATAATCTGAAATCCTAAATTAAGTAACTACAATTACATCCTGAGATATAGGGGGTAAAAAGACCCCAAAACGATACATATTTAAAGGGAATGTAAGCTTTATCAGATACCATTTAGAGCAGGAATGCACAAATTTGTTGCATCGGGTCCTGTGTCCGTCACAGTTTGTATTTCACAAACGCACTCGCTGAACCTGGCAAATTGATAGATTAGTTAACGAACAGAAAAATAACCAAACTGTGCTGGACGTTGGCCCTTCAGGACTTGGACTTGTGCCCCCCGATTTAGGGCTTTAAGTGTAATAAGCAGAAACACATACAACCCATTAATTCATGGTCAAATTAATTCAAACCCATTTTATTTATATAGCACTTTAAACAATGGTCATTCTATTTTTCATGGTCAAAGCATCTTCACAAAATTAGATGAAGAGGAATATTTAAAAGAATTAAAATAACCACGTGGGGGCAGCACATACACTTAACTCCTCTTGTTCCTCATCAATGGGTTTTCCCAGATTTCATACAATTTATCAAGAGACGTTTTTTCCATCCATTTCTATGAGGTGTGTAGTAATAGCACACAGGAAGTTTGTATTTTTTAAATGATCTGTTGTTGCGGAGGTGATGTATTTGTTTGGACCTCATGTCTGCTGTTTTTCTAGCTGGCTGATTGCTATTCTGGCCCAGCTGAACCCGCTGCTTGGGCCCACACTCAGCAATGACACCATATGGTACCTCTATCATCACTGGAATTAATTTTTAATCATATGCTCCTTGTCTAACAGGTAAGCATGCTATCATAGCTTAGCTTTTTCAGGTAACACTTATAACCAGTTTGAATTGGTAAATTAACAATAAGCTATTTTTTCCCTGCAGATGTATGTATATGGCCAAACGTTCCTTTCATTTTCTCACAAAAGAAAGATGGAATCCATGCAGTTCCTGCATGTGCAGTTAGGTGTGATGTATAGATTTGCTTGGTCGTCTTTTGATTGAAATAATGTACAACCCGAACAAGTTGTTGTTGTTTTATGTTTCTATCCATTGCCAAAACCCCATGTCCTTGTTTGTGGAGTATATTTACTCTGTGTTTCTGTTAATGTGTTTACATGATCTTTTTGTATTTATGTAACTGAAAAGATGGAATAAAGATCAAAGATGTAATTTGTTCCAGCAAAGCTTGTTTAATTATTCTTCATGTAATGAGATATTTTAAAAGTCAGTATACAGAAATTGTTCTTTAATGCAGTAAACAGATAGTGACTGTGCAGGACAACTTGATTTTCTCAAATGACAAACATTTCAAGACACATGACATTCCCAAGACACATCATTTATCAAAATGCATAGGTTTGGTTAGAGACTGCAACCAAAAAACAAGTCTGTGAAAAACGGACTTTAGTGGTTACTTGATTATTTCGTAAAAGTTTAGCAGTTCAAAAGGTTCACTATAAAAGTGATCATCAAATCGGTTGCTCCTAAAATATAACTGTTAAAAAAATAAAAGAATGTTAGAAATATTTTGTCATGGTATTGATATTATATTGTCATATTGCGCGGCCCTGCATCAAACTCTGTCTACAACTTTGTCCTCATTCACAAAAGTCTTTCCCTAAACACAATTTTTATTTTCTGTACAGCCGGACAGCAGGAGTCTCGCTCATCCTTAAATGTCTTTAGGGATTCTGGGTCGGGATTGGGTACACTCGCACTCTTCTTTGTGCACACGGCTACTCAAGGGGCTGCTGCCGGACACCTGCTCTTTGGCTTGGCACACAGGGCAGCAGGCTGTAAGGCCTTTCTGTCTGCAAGATGTGCAGGATAAAACAAGCTGGCAGCAGAAATTAGTAGAGCAGAGCTGATACTTGTCCCACGGAGTCCTGCAGTACCTACAGTCTGTAGCAAATTGAGAGACAGGAGCAGATTATTTCCTGCAGTGTGTAACTGTAATCCTATACAGATAAAATGGCTGAGAGTACAGATCCATGATGAATGTCTTTGTTTGATTTGATATTTTGTGTAGGGAAGAGATGTTACACAATACCTGAGATGATGTCACTGTTGAAGGCGATTGAGTAACGCTCGTCAAACACAAAAAGCTTGCCGCGGTAGAAACCGTCAGGAAACTGCTCCAGATACTTATGAATGCCGCCCTTCAGCTGGTAAACTTCCCTACATACGTTCTGCACAAACACACCTCACTTATTAACCATGAAGAAGAACACACTCAAGTCTCATATACTGTACTTATATACTCTTGAATACTTTATCTTTTCACTTAAACTCACTTTCGAGCAGAGATATGCTGACCCTCGTTCACACCGTATTCCCCCAGTGCAGTACATCAGCACCTTCTTATTGCGGAACAGGTCCAGGTTCTTGTCCACATAGTCAGGAAAGTAGCTGAATTTTCGGATATCCGGCGCCAAGCAATTTTTAAACTGACCCTAAAGGGAAAAAATAAATAAATAAATCAGTGCATAATAGACTATATAGCAAATACTAACATGTCTTATAAAAACAGGCTTACTATTTTGCTCTCATAGAAGTTTCTACAGTCCAGCAGAATTGTATCATTGTTCGAGGAGCCATTTTTGAGGAGAGACTGCACCTCCTGGTGGAACTCTTGAGGGTCCAAATGTGTTCCTATGTGTGAAAGAATTCCACTCAACCTCAGCTACAATATAAAGGTGTCTCTAAGTTTTCACCCATTTTCCATGTTTAATTGTGAGTGTGTGTATATGGAAAATAGCAATAATCCCAATTAAGATGCATTCAATTCCAAGGTGGGATAATATAAAATGTGGAAAAATAAAACTTGATTTTTCTCTACCTGCTAATTTGTAGGAGATTATATCTGGATCCACACCCATGGGGACGATTTCTTTATACACTCCAACCTTTAGATCACTAAAGCACTTAGCACCACCTTCACTGGTCTGAACATTAAAAATATATATATATTTTAAGTCATTTCCTAGAGTACTGCATTACAATGAGGAATTAATGTAATTTTTGCTTGTTTACCTTAAAATCTTCCACTTGCATTACTTGGAATATGGGATGTGCCAGCATTGCCTTGATGTAAAGGCTCGTGGCTGTTTTTGTTCCGCCAACTGTCCCATTGATGCCTTCTGTGGCCACGCGTACCTGCACGAGAACAAAATGTCATGCAGTGAAAGACATACCACAGCAATACCTTAAAAAAAGAGAAAAGCACACTGTTTACCTTGCCGGTGAGGCGAAGCTTTGAACACAGCTTATTCTGCCAGTCACAAATGATGCTGGGCTCTTTTATCTGACAATAGCAGTAATACAAGATGACTTCACCTGGACCTCTGCAAGCAATCACACAGACACATCATAAGCATGTAGTCATGTACAGACAGTAGCGATCAAGACCTGCAGAATGAAACCTACTCGCTAAGCTTGTCCTCGGAAACATGGCTTGTATCAGGCATCCAGAAGGGAGCATTTTTTGACTGGTAGTTATTCTCGTGGTCTTGTATGGAGCCATTAGCGTTGGCTTGCTTTAGAGTTTGATGCAGTGCTGCACTGGTGAGCTCGTCAATCTCGTTCGCATGGACATTGGAAACGTGCTTGTGGATGGACGAAGGGTCTGAGAATGCCTCGTCGCAACAGTGCCAAAGTGATGAGGTATCTAGTTTGGACTTCGGGATCCTCTTAGACTCCACAAATGTTGCGAAGGTCTGAAATAAAATAAAAGTTCAATAAGGAGACAATTCTATAAATTTTTATCAGTACCTCAAGTCAATCAAAAGTTTATTCAACAATTGTACTATATATATATATATATATATATATATTCAAGACACATATTTGCTTGGCAAGCCTGGGGTTAAAGCTCAGGATAAAGACGCCAAGGGTAACTTTCAAAGTGATGCTACCACCAGTAGCCTTCACTGTGGGGATTAAAATAGTGTCTGTTTTGGTGTCATCTGACCAAAGAACCATATTTTTTTCCCACATTGTCTTCAACAAACTCAAAATGGATTTCATAGTTATTCTATAAGAAACAGGCTTGTGAGGTGCTGTAAATAGGTAATTATTGAGGCTGGTAATTCTAAATGAACTTCTCTGCAGCAGAGGTAAGTTTTGGTCTTGCTCTGCTGGGATGGTCTTCTTGAGAGCCAGTTTCATCATGGTGCTTTAAAAGGTTTGCAAATGCACTTGAAAATATTGTTCTTGCAAGAGCTATTCCAGAACAGCTGAACTTTCCATCTTAAAATAAAACTGACTGTTGTTGTTACTGAATCAACTAATGCCATATTTTTTTTCATGGATTTGAAAAAAAAATATAATCCAGTATCCAAACTTTTGACTACTGTATGTATTGTAATAATATTGTATCACCTACTCCCTGATGACTCCTGTCACTACTAGCCACTGACTTTTGGTGGAGCTCCTTCTGTAGATAGAGCCTTGGTGTTATCATACTGTAGTCTTTCCATTTTAATACTGGATTTAATGGTGCTCCATGGAATGCTCCCCCCTCCCCCTTTTTTTCCGGACAAACAAACCTTTAAATCAAAACCTTTTTTTTTTTTTTTTACAAAATACAGTCATGCGATCATTTATTGATACAGTCATGAAATCAATTATTTTTTTATTTGTGAATAATAAACCCTGTAGATAAAAAAGTTAGATAGTTAGTTTTTGTTAATTTATGTTGTCATTTATGTTAGGTCAGTCTGTCTTGTCTCTGCTAGCCAGCTAACTAGGCCTCTTAGTTAGCTAGTTTAGTGTTTTCT
>JAQQZS010000012.1:11875178-11911550 GCA_030068045.1 Platyallabes tihoni
TGGTCAAATTTGGACACACAAATGCTTGGCACATAAATTATTTATCGCAACTCTTTGCGATATGGTTATCGCGTATACCATTATCGCGATAACGATATTTTTTCGATATATCGTGCAGCCCTAATACACACACACAGCGCCTGTGTGCACAAACAGAAACACTTATCTGTCAGGATTTATTTATACTTTTTTAGATAAAGTGCAGGTTAATTTGTTTTATTTTTAGTTTATATTTTGTATTAATTATTTTTATGTATTATTTTTTTGGGCTGTAGAACGAATAATTTGAGTTTCCATTATTTCCTATGGGAAAAATAAATTTTGGAGTGTTTTGGAGTACGAGCCCGCTTCCGGAACGAATTATGCTCGTAATCTGAGGTTCCACTGTACTTGTAAAGCAGAGTGTTTGACTGCTTTCAGTATATTCAAGTTCAATTACCACAATGGCTAATTTTGCTGACACCAGGACTAACCTGTCTGGCCCAATCTGACAGAAAAGATGCAGCACAGCTTGCTAAAAAAAGTCAATGCTGGCCAAAATAGAAAGTTATCAGGAAACCCAGTGAACCACAGCCAGCCACGCCTGGGGCTTGGCATGTGAAGAGCTCAACCCGGCCTCCAAACTACCCAGAGCCCAATTTGTTGGACCACCCATGTAATTTGCCAGACAAATTAGTCTGATCCATGGAGGACCCACCCCACAATCCACCGCACCAAAAGGACCTTCAGCCAACTTCCTGGTGCTACACACTACAGTACACCCTCAGAGGTCTTGTGGAGTCATTTCCCGAGGGGCCAGAGCTGACCAGGAAGCAAAAAGGGAACCTACACAATACTGAGCTTAATGCTTTGCATTACAGTGTTCAAATTCAAATTTTATTTGTCACATACACAGTCATACACAGTACGAAATGCAGTGAAATGCTTAAAAAGTGCATCATAACCTAGAAAGACTAAATAAATAAATAAAAAGAGTGTAAAAAGGCATGTAAATGAAACTTTGTTTAAAAGTTGAAACTGAAATTTTAAATATTTTTTTATAAAACAATCCATGTAGTCTTTTAAATGCTCGTATATTGTGATAGCTTCGGTTCCATTTGGGATTTAAGTTTGCAAGTTTAAAAAAAGTGTTCCCGCTGGCATTTGTTAAAACCTTTGGCCTGTGGTTACATGGTCTACAGCTTTGACACTTGTCTCACTAAGATTGAAACATATTTTTAGCTATGTGGCTTTTTTATGAGTCTTTTTACTGTCTCACTTCTGTTATTTTCTATTTGTTCTGCCTCTTCTTAGGTTCTATGAAGTGCTGAAGCCTTTAAAAGATGAAGTGATGAAGGGAAGCTGCACATTCCTAGGGTGGTGTATGAGGCATGGAACAGTCACCCACAGGTCAGAAAACCACCTGCTAAATATGCATGTGGACATGAAGACTGATGCCAAACTGCTAATGAGTTTAGAGATTGGATCAGAAAACTTTGGCTTTGGAATTAGCACTATTTGCATGCGTCCTAGAAGACTAATTTGATAAGAAATCTTGAAAATTTCGGAAATGATGTTCATGGCTTCCTAGAAAGATGTCAGGTTATATTGTTGAGCCAATGAGTTACCTCATTTAGTGTTGAAACAAAAAAAAAAGGGGGGGGGGGGGCTTGAATCTGTGCCATATTCTTGCACCATGTAATATTACAGAGATTGTAATTTTTCTGTTTTCATGTATGTCATTTATTATGCATTACTTTTTCTAATTTGATAACAATTCTAATAATAATAATAATAATAATAATAATAATAGTTCTCGGATGGCATCGTTCCCCTGGACAAATTCTTTTTGAAAGAGTGTAGAAAAATACTTGGGTGTCCTTAATTTGTGGGAAACACTGCATACCCAAATAGTCAACTGCTGTGCTAGCTGGATCTTTTCTCCTGACTTGGGTCATGGTTTCACCAGGTTCATTTAATATAATATATAATATTCAGTTATTTGTTACATGTACCTTACAGCACAGTGAAATCATTTTTTTGCATATCCCAGTTAGGAAGCTGGGGTCGGAGCACAGGGTCGGCCAGGATACAGCGCCGTTGGAGCAGGAAGGGTCAATGGCCTTGCTCAAGAGCTCAACAGTGGCATCTTGGCAGTGCTGGGGTAACCTATTAACCCACAGCCTTAACTGTTTGAGCCACCACTCTTTATATCCTTATGTTGTTGTTTGTATTGGTTGGGTCAGGCTTTATGCGTGGGAGATTCTTCACTTCACCATTAGGAAAATGACCAACAAGTCCAGAAAATGCAGAAGAAGCTGGATGAGGCCAAAACTGGAAATATAGCAGCACAAGAAGATATTGGGAAATTCATGTTTCCATGGCTTCCTTTCGATTCCTGTTTTTACTTTTTTTGGTTGGTTTTATCTGGATCACAAAAGAAAAGCTGATACTGGAGGGCAGATTGCCCAGATCCCCAACTTGTAATCATATTTTTTGTGACAGGATAGGTTTCCAGATCTTCCGCAAGCGAGCTCTCAATTAACAAAAATCGAAGAACCCAAATATGCTAGTCTTGTTACACAAGTTTAAATTAAGTGTATATACATGGGGCGTTCAAGTCAAACCAGGACTTTTGATTGTGCAAAATAACAGAACACATTTATTTGAGTTAAAAACGATTTCTCTATAATAATCCCCTGCTACACTGATGCACTTATTCCAGCATTTCATTAGTGTGTGAATACCCTCAATTTTTAACAATTGACATTGTCGCAAAGCAGCTTTACACAATCAAAAGAATTATTTAAGTTTGTATGAAATGTGAATGTGAATGAATCAAAATGATAAGATTGTAAATCAATTAAAGTAAATCTAAAAATTTAAGTAAATCAATTTTACTGCATCATTCACAAGAAATTCCACATCAAGTCCCAGTTTGACTTGAATGCCCTTCATATATTTGTAGGATTGGGTTGCATTTCCTTGTGACCAAAGTCAAATAATTACATAAAACAGCATCTCTCAAATACTCTTCTAAAGAAGCTAATCACATGTGTAATACCACAGTAATAATGGAAAGATTGTGGATCGGATCAGATCAGCGTCTCCCACAGGTCTGAAATATTCTTGCGGTGGTAGCCAGCGGAACGGGCTGGCATTATCTGCCAGCACAAAAGTGGTCTACTGCGCACAACAAATGCATATGACCTTTAACAAAAAATTTATTCATTATATTTTTTATTTCACATTTGAGAAATCAATTTCATGCACAAGCATCACTTGAGTTTACACAGAATGAAAAACAAAAAAAATATCCAGGGAGCAGCAGTTCTCTGAGAGGAAATACTATGTTGATGAGAGGTCAGAGGAGGTGAGAAAGATTGGGTCTGATCTGAGCTGATCTAAATCCTCTACAGTAACTCATATAACTATCCTGATGTGGAAAGCATCACAGAACATGTACATCGAACATTGAGATCAGGGATAAATGTTAAAGCTCTTGACCTTTTTAATTGCATAAATAAGCTGGTGTACATGTGTGGATACGTAAGTGTGTACATAAAGAAAACCTACAGGACACAAAGCTGTGGCTGCACCGGTGAGGAAATAATTATTCTCCAGAAACACATTTGAATTGATAACCCAAGATTCCTGGTAGTACCAGCTCTGAATGACACATGAACAGTGCACATATTGTATGTTTGTGTCAAGTTCAGGGCCAAAAGCTGTGTTGCTTGTCTAACACTAAAAGTGCTTGCATGCTATGAATAATGAGTGGGAATGAATGTGGTGAGCGTGCAGTTACAGCAACTTTTCTTTTTTTTAAAGCAGAAAGACAGTGGTGATGAAGAGGACATGGAGAAGTGGAATCCGCACAGAGTGAACAGAAAAACCTATTCCTCGTCATCTTCCAGGTGAGACGTGGACAAAGCTTAGGCAGGTTTACTAACAGTGGTGCATCCCTGTGCTGTTATACTCTAGTATGAGCACTCATGTGATGAATTTTGTTCAGTCAGATTGCTTGGTTGGAACCAACTTTTGTATAAATATAAATATTAAATTCCATATCAGGAACTTTCCTATGTTTCCAGACATTTGGGCCACCCTGTACAGACTGAGCAAACTTAGATGAGGTGTTTGTTTTGGGTTTTAACCCAACTAGCCTTTGTTACTACATTTCTTATCTTTCTTCCATTTCAGCGTTTCATCATGATGCAGACGGAGCACTTGGTGCGCTGTGAGACAGGCAGCATGGAAATCAATACCTGCTGGTACAAGAACTGCATTGAGCGACTGCAACAAATCTTCCTCATGGTACTTTTCATTTCACATATGGCTTGTGTTTACAAACGCACAAAGCAGAGGTGGTACATCATAAATTATATACAATAAGTCCCAGACTTCAACAGATTCAAGTTACGAATTTACGGAGATGCGAACGCACTGCGGATCTACAAACTATCATAGATGCGAAGAAATCGTGGAAGGATTGTACTGTATTATACAAAAAATAGACACTGCAGTGCACCAGATACCAATATGTATATTTATATTATAAATATTATTTATATTGTTTGTACAAATTCTTTAAATCTGACACTGTTTGCACTGTTACACTTTACAAGTCTTTTTGCACTACTGTCATACTGCTATCTGTTGCATGTTACAAATGCCTTTTTATTCAGAACTTCAGAATGTTTACATATATGTAAATATATATATTTGCATATTAATAAAATTCACTGTTTACATTTACTCAGATGTATATTCATTCATATGTTTACAAGATAATTTTATTTCTATCTGTTTATTACAAGTACACTGCAGGTACCTTCATACAAAAATCAAACATCATATAAAAATCGGCTGATATTTTTATACAAACTTTCTATATTGCATTGACGATGTAAACACTTGATGAGAGGGAAGAGAAACAGTATATCGATTCCACTGTATGTCTGCACATGTGGTGGCACTGACAAATAAAAACCTTGAGCCCTTGAATCTTCAGACAAATTAGAAAGTAACAAAATAACACACTTCTACAGTGCATATGTATTTATATATAAAATATATACATAATATAAAATATGTATTTATTAAAGTACCATAATTAAAAAGAAAATATGTACTGTTAATATAATATGTACTGTTAGTATATGTGCTGTTAGTATATATGTAAATATGTATGTATATATGTATATTTATTCGTGTTCTATATACATACACATTCATTCAAGAACCCCGCTCTCATACATATGTATGCACTGCCAAATTCCATTCATAATATAAAATACATAATAAAATGTGCATTATTAAAAAGAAAACATGTACCTTTAATATACAAATAAGCACTGAGGCTTTAGTTTGTACCTGAGTATTAAAATGAGCAATCATAACTTTTAAAAATGTCATCATGTTTCAGACAAGTTAGAAAGTAACACAGTGCATATACACAAACACTTCTACAGTGCATATCCTCATCTGCATTTTGAAATGACATGTTGAGGTAATAGTTAGAGTACACAGGAACTCGTCAGTGGAACTAGTCAGAAAAGAAGGCTTCAGTTTGTTATGGAGCATAAAGACTGAACTTTGGGACAATTGGAAAAAGGTCACGTGGGGTGATGAGTTTAGATTGACCATATACCAGAGTGATGGGTGCATCAGTGTAAGAAGGGAAGTGCATGAAGTGAAGCACCCTTGATGCATAGTGGCCACTGTATAAGCCTTTGGAGGTAGTGTTATGATCTGGGGTGCTTCAGTTGCTTAGATCGTTATGTGGCAATAAAATTCAGGCAGCATGACATCAATGTACTGAAGGACTAAGGTATTAGATCAGTGCATTTTGTTTTCCCCTGATTGCACAGGTAAATTCCAGGACTCAAATTGTAAAAGAGTGGTTGCGGGAACATGAGGAATCATTTTCACACATGAAGTGGCCACCACATTGCATGCCCTTAATCAAAGCTAAAAACTGTTGGCCGAAATCTTAGCGTGTGCAATGTTTTTTGCAATGTATAGGCTGCTGGATGCTTTCCGTAGAGGCTGTATCCCATCATGCATCTGTGCTGTTGTTAATCACTCTTGTGCGGAGTGGTTTTCGGCTGCCTCTGTGTTGATTCTCCGGTACTGCGTGTGGAAGAAGATGACGAAGGAGCATGAAGCTAAACAGCACAATCCAGCCATCACCAGCACAGGCACTGTGTGTACAGTATGTGTGAGTGGGCAAAGACAAAGGGAGAGAATAATCAAATGAGTTTAGCACTAGCACTATCATGTTTATCAAGGCATATCTGGGCAAACAACAGAGAAGTTTTCAATGTGGCATGTTCACTCCCACCCACTGCAGCTCTGCCTACAGTGAAGAGGAAGTGACAATGATGCAGAAACTGCCTCAAGTAACGTACAGTAGACCAGGCCATTCTGTGCTCAATATTAACATCCTGGTCTAGAACTGCCCATTCAGTTTATATTAGTAATGGATCATGCACATCTTAAACATACACATTACTGTTTGCTGTATTGTGCCCAAGTTTGAGTGCTATAGGAACTGCAGCCGTAGTGCTATACAAAGAATATCCAAAGCCAGCTTATGGTTTCTATGTGGTACCACCCACAATAACCTCAGGGTCAACTTCAGGCTGTTCATGTGGGGCGATTCTCAGTTTCACTTAGGGGTTTTCAGGTGATGAGAACTCTAGCACTAGCACCGTGAAAACTAGCACCGTGAGAAAATGTCTCATAATACAAGGCTGATGGATGCCCGTTTTTACCTTTCATACACTAATGAATTGCTGAGTATGGACGGCGTGCATCACCCTACATCAGCTCTGTTATTCCACACACTTGGAATTCTAGCCCTATTGTAGTGAAAGGTTTCAGTTTCGGTCTACCAGATGAACTTCTTACAGTGCTGAGATGAACATCTATAAAATCTACAATATTCTGAAATGCAAATTTGAGTTTTTTTTTTTTTTTTGTGGTGGCAGTGAAACGACCATTGGTAATTATTTCACAATTTCCTGGATCAGACAGGGTTAACGTTAAGGGTCTTGCTCAAGGGCCCATCATGGTAGCCTGGAGAAGCTGGGGCTTGAACTGCTGATCTGATGAGCTACCCAGAGTCATAACACACTGAGTTACCATTACCGTCTTTTATCATTTCTACCAGCTTAAAGAAAAATTCCAGGACTGCAACTTAATCTCTGTGTGATCACCTACAGCTTTTAGGATGAGACTGATATGAGCTGAAGGCCTTACCAAAAGCTTATATTACAGAGTGTTATCCAACTTTTCAACACTTGAGTGAAACAGTGAAAAGGTAATTTTTGTTTTTTGAGTAGATGAAGATGCCTAAAATCTTTTACATTTACATTTTAGGCCAAAAATATGTGAACACCTGATCATCACACCTAGATATGGTTCTTCCCCAAACTGTTGCCACAAAGATGGAATCACACATTGGTCTAGAATGTCTTTGGATGCTGTAGCATTTGAGATTTCTCTTCATTGGAGTTAAGAGCCGCAGACCTGTTCCAGCATGACAATGCCATTGTGCACAAAGAGAGCTCCTTGAAAATATGGTTTGCCCAGGTTTGCTCTAGAAGAACTGCACAGAGCCCTAAACTAGAGCACCAACTATGCACTGGAACTTCTCATCCAATTTCAGCCTGTTCTCACTAATGCTTTATTAGCTGAATGAGACAATTATTATAACAAGCAAAAGGGAACTAAACAGAATGGGCTGTCCACAGGACTTATCTAACTCATCATGGTGCCCTGCTTCTGGTTGGAGATCTCATCACATGAAGGCCTTGTGTGGTCTGCTTGGGATGCCTGTGATGTCTGGGGACGGTTCTAATTGATCATGAAGATGGTCTTGGACCCGGCTGATGCAGACAGCTCAATAGTTACATTCTTACAGTTTTATCCCTGTGCCTTTAATAACAAAAGTGGACTCCATATTACCATAAACACCTCTCCTGTTTTACTGAACATCCAGTATGACTGCAGATAAACCCTTGCTATCTGGTATCACCCAAAATAAGGATGGGTTCTCTGTTGAGTCTGGTTCCTCTCAAGGGTTCTTCCTACAGCCATCTCAGGGAGTTTTTTTCTTGCCACCATTGCCCTCAGCTTGCTCATCTCATTTCCATAACTCAAACTCATTTCCCTAATTTTCTATTTGATTCTGTAAAGCTACTTTGTAACAATGACCACTGGTAAAAGCACTATATAAATAAAATTTAATTAATGTTCAGGTGTTCACAAACTTTTGGTTATAATAAATTGTATTTTTGTGGATAAATCATTATACTTGCTAATTGGCCTTCCATTATACTATATACACAGTTGAAAGAGATGATATTGATGTATGCTGGGATATTCATTCAACCTAATTGTGGACAATCCAGTCCTAAAGCACTGGATTCTAGCGCAGTGTGTCTGCTTCCTGGCTCAAACACATGAATTAGGAGTTTTGTGGTAAAAAAAAAAAACCTGTGTTGAACTCCAACTAGCCAGAACTGAAACTGCACACCAGTATGACTGTGCACCACTCACCCATCCAGCTGAGGCTGGCATCATCCCCTGCAGCGCACACAGACAAATGTGAGTCTGTCAGTTTCGTTGTCAGGGCTTGTAAGAGTATGGTGTACACAATGGACTGGACCTGCCTAATAAAAATCTGGTAAGTGACCAAAAATTCATACAGTAACACTTTTATATATATATATATATTTAGGTCTAGTACATGGTGTGAGTTGATTTATACCCTGAAATAAACACAAGCCCTGCTGATGTCGCCTCACCAACTGGGTAAGAGCACTCGACTGACAGCTCCATGGCAACTGGATAGGTGGCGAATCCGAATAAGCCGAAGAGAGCACAAACTGCTCCAATTATGACTTTCTGCTCCCCCAACTGAGAAACCTGAGAGAATTTGGAGAAACACTGCATGAGACAATTTCTAGTAAGTTGTAGGCCATCTGGAGGACTTTGAGCACTAGCTCGACAATCATTGCCATTGGACAATTTACAAGAATTTTCTTTTGGAATCCAGTCATGCTAAAACAATATGACACCCATGTTCTAAAATCAACAGTAACTGAATAATTGTTCTCACCACTGCAAATGCGGTGCACAACAGAGACGTAAGGCACATGCTGATTTTTATGGATTCTGTGAACATCTTTGTTTTGTCCACAAAAATGCCAAGGAAAGCAGCTCCGAGCACCCCGAAGATGATAAAGAGCGCGCCACACAACCCTGAAAAGTCCTGCCACAAGAAAACATTTCATTAGTTACCACCAAGTATGGGATGTTAAATTTCTGTAATAGCATGGCTCTAGCAGTAGTTCTAGCTGTAATTCAAATACACTTCTTCCAAGATGTTGTCGTTTCCATAGTAACAGTTTATTTACAGCAACGTATAGTAGACACAGAAACATAACTAGCTGTAATTCAAATACACTTCTTCCAAGATGTTGTCGTTTCCATAGTAACAGTTTATTTACAGCAACGTATAGTAGACACAGAAACATAATTTTGGTATGGTGATGTTTTCAGTTGAAATCTATAGAATCTAGGACGCTGTAATGGTTAATGTGTTTCCTGCGACATTATCAGAAGAGAAAACTGTGCTATCTGGTTTCTGGGTAACACGACAAACTAAATTGACTTATTAAATTTGAGAGAGAGCAAAAAGAGAAGCTGGTCAAGATGCATTTTGCGTACTTGTTCCTTTATTCATCTTCTATATAGCTTATCCTGTGTACAGGGTCGCGGGGGGCTTAGCCTATCCCAGAAGACCTAGGGCATGATGCGGGATATACCCTGAACAGGGTGCCAGTTCATTGTAGGATTGGAATTGGGAACACCAATTAGCCTAATCTGCAAGTCTTTAGACTGTTGGAGGAAACCAGAGTATCCAGAGGAAACCCACCAAGCACGGGCAGAACATGCAAACTCCATGCACACAGACCCTGGAGGTGCGAGGCCACAGTTCTAACCACTACGCCACCATGCCGCAGTACTTCTTGTTGTTATAATAAAAATGCAAGCTGTGGCAAATGGTATAATGGAACAGAATTATTGGCATGCTTCTTCCTCTTTACTGTGCACTGCAAAATATATTTTGGCCATGATTGTGTCTCATTCTACTTTAAGTGTTTGTCCATTTTTAAAAATCTTAATTACCTCGCTGACAGCTAATTAATAATGGTTCAACCCACACTCATTACACATCTGGCCCACATTTCACCATGGAATAACAATGATGAATTCTCAGAATCTGACATCCATAACACAGCTATTAACAGATGCACCACTTTTGACCCAAAGCTGTAATGCAGCACATTTGTGTCATTTTTTGCTTACAATCTAAATGTTGTTAATAAAAGCTTTAAATGTTGCTGCTTACTGCTTGGCTGCCTTTGGACCAGAATTGCCCTTGCCAAATTGGTTCTGATGTCCCCAAACTCAACCATATTTGGCTATGGGTGTTTTGCGTTTTTCTACGGGAAACTGATTTCTTCCAGTGAAAAGTGTATGTTTAATGCAACCCACTGACCTTGTATGTTGTGACAAGCAAGTAGTGTTTTGAGACTATGAGCAATAAACTGAATTTCAAGCTTGACATTTTGTTTGCATTCATTAAAAACCTTTTTACAATACTGATGTAATATATTATATAACAATTACATATAAAATTTTAAATATAAATTAAAATACGTCAAACTTTTAACCATTTAGTATCAGTTACCTTTACAAGACCATGCTACTTTTATCAAGATATTCTATCACTGTTTGGGGAAATATGTTTTCTTACTTGTTTTACAAACTGTACAGATTTTTTTAAACAATAACTTACATTTGGGTAACCTTTGACACAGAGAATCTGCTCGAGAAGTGTGGCGAAACAGGTGAAGATGCCAACACCTGAGCCAAAACACACCAGCAGGATCATATAGGCTTTATTTTTCAACAGCTGCAGGGAAAAGTAAGAAAAATGGCACTTTTAGCAAAATTACAGTTTCTTTTTAGCTTTACTCTTTATATTCCTCTATACCACCATGGATTGATAGCTAAACACCACTGAAATAGGAAGTGGGTGTGACTGAATGATGACTCTTATCAGAATGGTTCATGAAGATTGCCTTTACTTTTTAAAAATATTACACTGTGTTTACCCTGTTAATT
The DNA here is from genome assembly GCA_030068045.1 of Platyallabes tihoni. Classification (NCBI taxonomy): domain Eukaryota; kingdom Metazoa; phylum Chordata; class Actinopteri; order Siluriformes; family Clariidae; genus Platyallabes; species Platyallabes tihoni. The sequence goes on from JAQQZS010000012.1 coordinate 11,886,363, forward strand.
CCATAACTGCAAAGTATGTGGACACTGCAGATCTATGTACATGTAATTCTTTTTAACTTGTGGTGTGGTACAATCTTTTCAAGGGCAACTTGAAAATTATATTTTTTATTTTATTCATGAACCTTATAATTTCATGTTATATACAGTAATTGGCCAAATTCTACATTCATAAATGTAAATTTTCTTCTTTCCTCTGCAAAATTCAAAACCTCTTGAACTCGTTAGATATTATTTAAAATAACACAAATTGTTTTGTTGTCTATTGTCATTATTTATTTACAGATTGTTTTGTTAAATTTGATTATACTGTTTATCTTTTATTTATTTTTCATTCTGTTAACTGTGGATAGTCAGTTTATACCTGAATGTTATACCTTTATTCTCAATTTCGTCATTGTAATTTGCAATTCTCTCATCACTCACTCATCTTCTATACCACTTCATCCTGTTTTCAGGGTTGCAGGGGGGGCCTGGAGCCTATCCCAGGAGACATAGGGCCTGTGGAGGGGTACACTCTAGACGGGGTGACGATCCATCACAGGGCACACACATACACACACTCACACCCTCATTTACACACTACAGTATAGGCAATTTTGGGAACGCCAATTACTCTAATCTGCATATCTTTGGACTGTGGCAGGAAACCGGAGTACCCTGGGGAAACCCACCAAGCACAGGGAGAACATGAAAACTCCATGCACACAGAGACGGGAATCAAACTCGGACCCTGGAGGTGCAAGGCGACAGCGCTAACCACTACACAGCTGTGCCTCCTAATTTGTAATTTTTGTTTAAGTCTATCTTTTGCTTTCGTGTTGTCCAGGTCAGTTAAATATTATCATTAATTTCATGTTCTACTGAAATTAGAATAAACAAAGATTGTGCCTGAACAATATTTATTAGCAGGCTAGCTAGTTTACATAGTGATGCTGATTCAACATTTTTGACATGTTTCATTATTCAACATACTTAAACTAAGTAAGTATGTTAAAGTATAACATGGAGCATTACTGGCTAGTGCCTGGCATGCTAATACACAGGGTTCACTAGGAGAACCAATAATTCCAAAAAGTGGATGCTAAGTTATAGATTCATCGTTACCTTTTCATTGCGATTTCACTCCGATTAATCACACATTCTTAGCTTTTCAGTTTTTTGATTGCCAAAAAAAAGGGAATGAAAAGATTGAATACTGGAAAAACAAAACAATTTTCCGGAAGGTTCTTTCTGGAAAGTCTATATGCATTAGCCTATGTCCAAATGTTTCTTTTTTCTACTTGTGCAAGGATGTGTGTAGGACTAAGCACAATGACCTATAACACTTGCTCTCATTTGTCATGGAGCTTGAGGAATGTTCTCAAGTGGTTTAAAAGTATGAAATGTGTCTGCAAAAGCATATTAGCCTTTTCTTTAAAGGCTTAAGGAAAGTGTATCTAGTATTAAATCTTTGAATGTGTATGTAGTACCAGTTTGATCCCTTGAAAGAAAGGCTCGGAGCTAGAGGTGTCTGCACTGGCAGAAGGTGGCGTTGGGGGAACGCTCTCCTGGATGCCCACTGTTGCTAGGAAACAGACGACGATGGCAGGTATAGCATATATAAGGAGCTGCAATGGTGACTGTGTGTTAGTTTAATGGCTTAAACAGAAAACACAGGTACTTTTACATTTGGTTATTACACTTTTTTTTTATATTTGCATATTAATGGATATATGGCATGATTGCAAATAATACGAGGGGAGTTCAAGTTAAACTGGGACTTTTGATTGTGCAGAATAACTGAATACCATTATGAGAGTAAAAGCTAGCCTTATTTCCTTATATAATCACAGCTTGTGACCCTTCCACAAGCTCGTGGAAGTTATCCATTGTTTTTCAAGGATAAGGCGTTCCACTTGACATTCACGGATGTATGGCCTTCATTAAAATTTTGTGCCATTCAGATGTTTTACTGTGGCAGTTGCCTTTATTCGTAAGTCCCGGTTTGACTTGAACACATCTTGTATGTTGTACTATTAATAATAATTGATTTATTTCTTACCAGCATGAAAAGGCTGTTGCTCCTACTAATGATGATTGGGGAGAAGATATCAACAAAAAACAATCCAAGGGGATTTGCTAGAAAATACATTTAGTGTTAGATACATGGCTGTTTCTTAGAACACCAAATCTGCTGAGTGGTTACTCACACATTGAAGCGATCATGTTAGCTGTAGCGCGTTGGTGCTCAGGGAACCACAGTGCTGACAGTTTGGTAGGGGAGAAGATTATCAGAGGCTGGGCCAGAGAGCACAGAGTCTGCCCTACCATCACCACGGGGAACATGGTATTCTCCGGCAGAGAGCTGAGCACTCCCACAACCCTCACAACACCACCGGCCATGTTGAGCCACGAGCCCAGAATCAGCTGTAGTAACAAGCAGACACACAGAAGCTTCATACACATTTTTGACCCAGATTTAATCAATAGTATGAACAAGTCATAATCCTTTAACTACACATCTTTCCGATCAATATCCCTGTAGTTACTGAACAACTCATAGCAATCGCTTTGAGCGGAATAATAACCTAAGACTTTTTTTTTCTCTTTCTGACTGGGTAATCCTTTAATTGTTATAGTACTTTGGGAACTGCTTTTAAATTAAACTGATAGTGGAATCCCTTTGATGTTTTAAAAAAGGAGGCTGGATTGTAGCTTACGGTGGGCCGTAGTCCCAGTGTATCCAGCATCCATGTGGTGATGAAGCTCAGAGGGATGGCCACCACCATGTAGACCACAGAGAGCCAGTTGACCTTGTCCAGAGTCACATGCAGATACTGTGCTGTCTGATCCGCTACTGGGGCGAACGTCAGCCACAGCTGAAAAAAAAAATGCACAGGGATTCATTGTTTTAGACCGAAACAGTGATGTTAAATCCTGATAATAACATGCAAAAATTAAACAGAACAATAAGGCAAAAAAAAAACAAAAAACGTACAACATAATTTATGCAACTCATCATTTAAACAGTATATGTGCTGTAGCAGAATAATCCGTATTACAAGCACTCAGTTTGTTAAATTAGACATCAGTAATTCTTTCTCATAGCCACAGTAGTGTTTAACAAAAGTTCCACCAATGTGTCTAATTGTGAAAGCAGTAAGCATAATGTGAAACTTGAAGAACATGCTCACATGATTTGATCCTGATGTCAGATCTGCATTGTGCAGAAGGGAATTTATGGTCACCATTACACGCTATACTTCCCCATTTACTAAACATGCTGATGTCAGGGCAAGCACTTCTCTTTACAACAGTTTCTCAATCAATAGATTATAAAAATAGGCACTTCCCAAACTGTTTATCCCCGGGGATCAACCTTGGTCCAGTGGATAATTTCTTGGATCCTGTAGAACTCTATCTAGGAAAAGCTGCCGTAATCATAAAGACTGTCTTTAACAACAAGTCTGTTTGTTTTCCTTATGTCATCTCAGGGAGATTTTCCTTACCACTATTACATCTAGTTTTCCAATAAAGGGTTCAAAATCTAAATCTAGAATTATGTAAACCTGTTTATTGACAATATACAGAGGATCCCAAAAACTTTTTTATACACAATTCAACAATTGTTATCTATGCACTTTTTTTAAAAAAATGTTTAAAAAACTCAAATTGAAATATAATTGTAAGCAAGGATGAGCAGGCCCAAGCACCTGTGCCATCGGCACCTGGACGCACCACATGACATGTATGCTCTTTGAGGATGTTAAGCAACACACTATGATGTCACTCAATAAAATTTAATTCAGGACGTTATTAGCCAATTTTCTTTAGGATGTCACTTAATGTGATGTTAGTCATATATGACACAATACATTATATAACTATATAACTATATAATTATATATAACTAAGGAAGTATTTGCCATAAGTTTAAGGCCACGCAATGGCTGATCCGTTTGATCCGTTCACAATGTTGCATCCTCAATGTCTTGAGATATATGATCGGTCCGGTGGCAATCGTATAAATCCCAGAGGAGGAGTATATTTCAATGCATTGCATGCGTTTTGCAAACAACCCAAAATATCTGACTTCTTGTTGAGTTGAGCCCATGAACTATTCAGCCCAAAGTGTACCAGGTTTCACATGCATATGTGCAAGTATGTATGAGCTATGCAGCAAAATCTCCTGCAAACTGAATAAATATTACAAATTCAATAGCTGACCAGTGAGACTGCACAGATCCAGTACAGTCCAGTGCAGGACTCCATTCAGTTAGTACAATAGCAGCATTGTCTGATATGCCAGCGAACATAAAAAACTTATTTGTTGGACATACTGATGTAATTTTTTTAAATTATAAGTGAACTCAGTTAATCAGATCTGGTAAATTTGTTAATCCATACTTTATATGTGTTTCATTCTAATGGATTAAAGCTTTTTAGTTGTTACTGTGCACTTTTCCATAAACTGTGCAAGATAAACATTAACACTACCTTGCTTTTAAAGTAATGGTGTTGGAATGAGCCGCAAGTAAAAACCTCTACAGCCACTGACTAAAATCAAATCACTAACCACTGATTATTCACTTTGTAAATACAGATAAAGCTGAGCTGTTAAACATGAAACCAATGGCTCTGTTACCTTGTGAGAAGCATTTATTTTTAGATTCTCTTAGAGAATACAGTCACTGCAGATCAATATTAAGTTCTGACTCAGACTTTATCCTATGATGAAACATGTCTATCATGATGATGGTGATTACTTCCACGATGACTCGACTCCATTAACACAGCATGAGAATGAGAGAGAATAGTCTGAAGTATATGAATATTATGTAAATCAAACGTCAGGGCTTTCTGAACCGTCAGATATCATTCGATTCTGGACTGACTTGTTGCATGGACACCGCTTTCCAACACTAACACTATCATCATAATATCAAATGAAGTAAAATATTTTTCAAGAATAACATCATCCCTCTATTATGGTTTCAGAGCTGAGTAATATCTTTGTCAAGACACCTGAAGCTGTTCTGGCAATTCCAACTGCCCAAACACCTTAGTATTACACTATGTTGGTTTTTATTTTTTTCTATTTTTGACATGGTTCAATATACCAATACTATATTTGTACACTATTTAGTAAGAAACAGTTGACTCAGTGATCAGCAATAATGCTTCCAGTCTGGATGGTTTGTGGGTTTCCTCCAGGTACCTCAGTTCCCATATAGTCAAAAAACATGCATTGTAAACTGATGTGTTCCTTATGCCCTGCTACCATATACATCATAAGCAGTATGGAAAATGGCTAAATGAACAAGGGCATGCTTTCATAACCTCTAAACTGGGCAATCACTTGTACTGTATGTTAGCTCTCCTGCTGTTTCTATAAATCTGTCCTGCTGAACACCTCTAGCAGTATATTCTATCCTAAGCACTTTGCTCAGCTGAAGCCGGTCTGCTACTAATCTTGAGAATTGCTCTCAAGTCTGTTCAGTTCAGTCTGTGAAAGTGTTTTTATCACTCATAAGAGTGTTCAAGTAAATATTAGGAATGCTCTATAAATGCTGATTGTAATTGATTTGTAATTGCCTATGGTTTAGACTTAAATGATTGTGCATTGTGATATTAAATTGAACTTCCTTTTACATCCTTTTTTTAAAAAATATATTATGTCAAGCAAGTTGAGACTCAACGAACATGACAAGTGGTTACTTAAAATGCAAGAATGAACTAATTCATTTATTATTATTCATTTATTATACTTCTATAATGCTTATCCTGTGTACAGGGTTTCGGAGGGGCCTGGAGCCTCTCCCAGGAAACTTTGGGCACAAGGCAAAGACCAAGGCACTTGGACAGGGTGCCAATCCATCACAGGGCTCACACACACATCCAAACACTACAGGCATGTCTTTAGACTGTGGGGGGAAACCGGAGTACCTGAAGCCATTCCACTAAGCACCGAAACACACAGACCCAAGGTCGGAATCAAACCCTCGACTCTGGAGGTGTGAGGCCACAGTGCTAAGCACTACGCCACCTACCCTGTAGATGCTGTTTGTAATTGATTTGAAATGTAATTCTTATTGATTATGGTTTAGACTTTATTGATTGTACACTGTGATATTAAAGTGCTTTCTTTTACATACTTTTTTCTTTCATATTATATGTCAAGCAAGTTGAGACTCAACGAACCCAGAAATAAACCTAAAAGAATGACCTATAAAATAAACGAATGTTATGATTCTTTCATTCATCCTTTATAATGCTTATCCTGTGTACAGGGTCGCGGGGAGCCTGCAGCCTATCCCAGGGGACTTAGGGCATGAGAGGGGGTACACCCGGGACATGGTGGTAACACACACACAACGGGTACTTTGTGAACGCCAATTAGACTAATATGCATGTCTTTGAACTGTGGGAGGAAACCCACAAAGCAAGGGGAAAACACATAGACTCCACGTATACAGACCAGAGGCGGGAATCAAACCTCAACTCTGGAGACAGTGCTAACCCCTACGCCACCATGTTGCCGACTGATTGTAACTGATTTGTAACATGATTCTCACTGCCTATGGTTTAACCTTTAATGATTGTAGATTGTGATATTAAAGTGCTTTCTTCTGCATCATTTTTTGTTTCATATAATATTGAAATTCTATGTGGCGGGGGGCCTGGAACCTATCCCAGAAGTCTTAGGGCATGAGGCGGGATGGAAACCCGGAATACCTGGAGGAAATCCACAAAGCCCCAGGAGAACATGCAAACTCCTCACGCACAGGTCTGAGGTGGGACACAAACCCTTCACTCTGGAGGTGCGAGTGCACTGTGCTAACCACTACGCCACCATGCCGCCCGATTATTATGACCACTCACTCTCATTGTCTATATCGCTTTATCCTGTATTCAGGGTCATAGGGGGCCTGGAGCCCTTTCTATGAGAATTAGGGCGGGGTACACCCTGGACAGGGTGCAAATCCATCGCAAAGCACACACATACACACACACACACTCATTCACACACTACAGGCAATTTGGGAATGGCATTTAGCCTAATCTGCATGTCTTTGCCCTGTGGGAGGAAACCGGAGTACCCTGGAGGAGATCCAACAAGCATGTGGAGAACTCCATGCGCACAGACCCTAGGCGGGAATCGAACCCTCGACGCTGAATCCACAGTGCTAACCACTACGCCACCATCCTTATGATAATGATTAATAATATTAGTACAGTGGTGTGTGTTTAGGGGCGGAGCTTATACGGTTGAACGACACTCTTGACTCATTCAAAACTTAACGTAAAATCACTACATCAAGTGACGTTTCCATTTTTAACATGTTGTCGGACAACTTTTGTTCGTGCTGATGCGATAAGAATGTGTACAGACTCATGACGCCTATGCCGACCAACAACTGCTGATCGAAAGTAGTAGTTTGGACTCAACAAGTTCACAAAGTCATTCCCAGTCACTTACCACTGAGTTAGAGCAGTTGAGCAGGCAGAGCACCAGCAGTATGAACCATCTCCTCTTGTACACTCGGAACTCCGGCGCTCTCCTCCTCCTCCTCCTCGTCTGTGTGGAGTTACATTCAACTTCCGAGGAGCCGGTGTCAATTTCTCCATCCTCCATAGAGCAGCTGTAAGTGAGATGCGCTGAGACTCAATCACAGCCAGGCAGTGGGATAAACACTTCAAGCGCAAGAGTCGTTCAAAGTCTTCAACTAAACCTGCCAACTCATATTTAGTAAAGAGTAAACTCAGTCGGTTCAGTATACAGTACAGTATGTTGTTCAGTCCCACTGCCGGCTGGAGAGTCAGGTAAAGAAAGGGAAAGAAGCAGCCAATAGAAGAGGAAGGCAGGCGATTATGGCCACGCCCTTTCCCTCGTGACGTGTGAGTCATAGTGCCGGGGTGAACGCACAGCGGGTGGCAGTTGACGCCGGCACGTGCGTGTGCTTTCTTTACCTTGTACGTATACATTTAAAGTTGTTTTAAGTTATATGAAATATGTATCGCGCAACAAAACAGCTATCCAAGGCAACCACAGATCATCAAAAATCATTTTAGCCACAATTTTAAAACCAACGCTGATTGATTACCTTGTTAAAGTGGCACTTGCCAAGTTAAGCTCAGCCTTTATTCATCATATACAGTATATTACTGCCCAGCGAAATTCTTTTGTTAGAATGGCAGGGGTCAGACAGCAGACAGAGTTAAGGGTTTTGTTTAAGGGCCCAACAGCAGGGGCTTGAACTGCGAACCTTCTGATCATTAACACATTAACCTGGGTCACAAGAATGAGAATCTTGCATGATACCACTACACCAGTGGTGCAGGGGTGCGATATAACTGTAAGCAAATGCAAAGAAAATACCAGGGAAAAAATGGGAAAGTACAAGGATCTAAGAAACTTTTACAAGAGCCAAATTGTGATAGTTAGACAACTGGATCAAGGCCCCAAAACAGCAGTTCTTGTGTGGTGTTGCTGCTATACAGTGGTTGGTTCCTTCCAAGGAAAGGACAACCAGTGAAATGGTGACAATATCACGGGCACCAATGGCTCAGTGATGAACTAATGACTAACTCACACCTTCAGAGGTCTTATGTCCATGTCTTGACAGGTTATAGCTGTTTTGGTGGCACAAGTAGGACTGGTAAAATGTTAGGCCGATGGTTTTAATTGTGGCTTATTGGAGTCATGAGGACTAGGCAAAAATTGGCATTGTGATAATTTGAAATATATCAGTCTTTAAAAAACACATTTTGAAATTTAATCTCTGCTGAAAGGAGGTGGCTTAGTGATTAGCACTGTAGACTCGCACCTCCAGAGTCAAGGATTCAATTCCTGCCTTTGGTTTGTGAAGTTCTCCCTGTGATTGGTGGATTTCCTCATGGTACTCTTATTGTCTCCCACAGTCCAAGAGGATGCACGCACAGTACATGTAGATTTGGCTAAATGTGCAAATGTGCATGTGTGTTTGTGACCTGTGATCGATTGCCACCCCATCCAATGCAATCTACACTTTAGCATTGTCGCTAGGTTTTCTCCAGGGTTTGGGTTTGATTCCCACCTTGTGGTCCCCATGTGCTTGGTGGATTTCTTTCTAGGTGGGTTAATAATAAAAGAGGGTTTAAGGGCAAAGGCTGGGAGTTAGCTTTAAATATTTATAGCACATTTAAAATCTTTTTTTTAAATACCTTTTTTGCCTTTGATTATCTCAGCATTCAATATTTGGCCATTTTGTTGCATTTGATAATAACGGAACATCTTTGAAATCCAGCATGTTTTGTTCATTAAAAGTATTTTGATAATGTTGTTTAATTTGATCCTATGTAAACCTTTACACTGTAGTGAAACCCTTATGCGTTAATCAAATGTTTACTTAAAATCAGTGACTTACTGACAACTTGTTCAAGATTATTCAGAACTAATTATGTATGTATGTATTTGGAAAATAAATCAATTGTATGTGAGAGCGTTTTTTCTTTTTTTTTTAAAAATAGGTGCATGCTGCCATGCATTCGCGCGTTTGTCATTTTTAAAACAATAATGCACCATTCTGTCTCCATCGTGTTTCATCCGAAGACATTTTTTAAGCAGAATCTCTCCCTGAAAGAGGATAAATGTAACTTTGTGAAATGAATGAGATGAGCCATACACGCCAGCACGGGACTCCCGGACCTCCCCCATTCAAGCTGCATCTCCGCGCATGCGCAGCGGCCCCCCGTGGTTTCGGCCTGTTTCGGAACCGCTCGGGCATTTTCGCCTCTTTGTTTTACTGATAGTGGATTTAACTCGGATTCAACCCAACATCCAACGGAGCGCTCTCTTCGTAAACAGGTTAGTTTGTATAACTTGGACCCGTGTGTACAGGTCGGTGCATGAACTTGTCTTTTGGCAGGTTTTGATCCCCGATCGAGGAGTTGTTGAAATGTATTCTCCGTTTCTTGTCCGCCTGATGGCAGCTATGCATGCTATACGTGTTGTTATAGGCTACGTGTGTGTGTGTGTGAGAGAGAGAGAGAGTGTGTGTGTGCCTATGTGGTCGTGCTGTGGATGGCGACTCCGGGCCCAGGGCTTTCACACCGGGCTCGGGTTTTCCTTAACCAGCATGCTAAAGCCTTCATCCGTGGTGTCAGGGCTTTGGGCAGTAATGCGTTCAGTGTGTCCTTTACCATGCAGGGGGTGTCTTTTTTGCGTTAGGTGTGTGTGTGTGTGTGTGTAGCGCTTGCTGGGGGAAACCAGTTCTCTTTAGCCTGGAATGTTCTTCAAGGAAAACGCACCAGTACTTTGATGCGTTTAAAAGTTGGGATGAGAAGCCGCATGAGATTTGCCTAGAGCAGAAATAAAGTTGGGACGAAACAAAGTTGGAGACTAAACCAACAGATTGTGTTTCAGCAGCTTGTGCTAATATGCTGGAAGCTCCAAAGCCACTGGAGCCAACAAGTCGGGCTTCCTCCCTCGTCCAGGCGCCGGTGTGTCGATATATCGAACTGAAAACATACCGGGAAACACTGACCATGATAAAACTGTCAGCTCTAAACTTTGGCATCGTCTCTGTGCTGCTGTCTTGAAGGATATATATATATATATATATATATATATATATATATATACACACACACACACACACTATATGGACATATGTATTCAGTCAAACCTGTTAATTATTGAATTTAAGACTCTTATCCCCAGTGAAGTGTAATCTTGATGCTTCAGCATACAGAGACATCTTGCTATGCTTCCACCTTCATTGGCAACAGTTTAGGGACGTCCCTTTTCTATTCCAGCATGACCATGTCCCAGTGCACAAAACAATGACTATAAAGACATGGTTTGATAAGATCGGTGTGGAAGAACCTGACTAGCCTGCACAGACCCCTGTGACCTCAACCCCATCTGAACTGGAACGGAGATTGCGAGCCTGGCCTTCTCATCCAACATCAGTGTCTGACTTCATGAATGCTCTACGGAATGACTAGACACCAGTTCCCACAGAAACATTTCACCATCTTGTTATAGCTGCAAAAGGGGGACAAACTCCATATCGAAGTATTTATATCTAGATACAATGTCATTGCAGGTTTGGCCAAATACTTTTGTCCATATAGTGTATTCATACAGTGTGAGTGTGTGTATGATTTACTGATCAGTTAAAAAAAATGTTTTTTTGCATACACTTGTTTTTTTTGCTTGTTTGGGCCTTATAGAGTGAATCTCTGTGTCAGCATGTAATTTTGATTTGATTTACCTCCTAATGTTAAAGCTACAGTTTAATAAACTCAGTGACTCCTCTGGTGTTACTGTTGCTTTATGCAGCACGGACCAAGTCTATGTTCACATTACATGCCACATTGTTTAATTCAGATTTTTTCCCCCTCAAATCGGATGTGCTTGTCACAACGGTTCACATTCATAATTACAACTGACTTTTACATGACTCTAATGCGGACGTGTCAGTCCCTTAGAGACAACACACATTTACACATCGATGCGTCTTTTGCTCATGCCATCTAGGTATAAAACATCTGATATTCATGCAACCGCTCATTGATTTCAAACAAGAGGCTGTGATTTTAGGAAAAACACTCTTGGGGTTTTGCTCTGGAGGATGGCAAGCAGTTAGTTGGTGCTATTTGTTGAGGTCCAGAAGAGGGAAGAAACCCAGACACCATGCTTTAGATTATTTAAAAACTACTGCTAGCACTTCTATGAAATCCTCGAGCTGCATATGCAGAGACAAAACGTCGCATTAATTTCCATCTGACTGTTCTCGTTTAAGTCACATGACAATGTATTGGATATTTATGAAAGTGACTCATATCTTATCATCTCATCGTCTACACCGCTTATCTTGCATACAGGGTCGCGGGGGGGCCTGGAGCCTATCCTACGAGGCAGTGTACTCCCTGGACAGGTTGCTAATCCATTGCAGGGCACACATCCATACACATACAGTACACACTACATGCAATTTGGGAATGCTAGTTAGCCTAACCTACATGTCTTTGTACTGTGGGAGAAAACCCACCAAGTATGGGGAGAACATGCACACATCAAACCCGTACCCTGGAGGTGCAAGGCAACAGTGCTAACCACTACGCCACCATGCCGCCCATGACTCAAATCTGACTCAAATCTGATTTGGAAAAACAGCCTTAAAGAAGTTAGATCTGTATCACATTAGGATTGAAAAACTAAAATAAAATAGAATTTGAGTCACTTCATGTAGGTAATGTGAACATGGCACAAAGGTTTAGCTGCAGAGCCACAAATCGACAGTATATTATTTCATGGTGCTTTCAGTGTGTAAACACTAAATACAAGAACATTTACTGTATCAGAAATTACATGGTTACATGCAGAGATGGTTTCCTCCTTTAGTGCCATCTTCAGACTCACTGTTTTTGGGAACACCCCCCTGAGAACCCTCTTTGTAAGGCAAACACTTGACATTATCTGTTTAAACTGTGTAACGTTCATGAGTGAAACGTTTCTCGCTTTTGAGCCAGCCTGACGAGTCTAAACAGATGACCAAGGTCAGATGCTGCCAGACCCAAACATCAGTGCTGTAAGGGAAATGTGTATTGACATGCAATCAGTTCTTATTAAACAGGTGAGTTTCGGGCCTTATTTTTAAGATGATATTTTACAGGATATTAAGGCAGTCAGGAGGTCAGTCTGTCCTTTGGCTCAGGTGCTTGAACTGTACCTCAAGCATTCATTATTTGAATACTGCAAGCATCAGGGGTTTCAGTCTAATGTGTGCAGCTTCCGGAAACCAGTAGCAGGAACATGACAGTGTGAGAGTTGCTCGTATGTCTTTTAGAGAGCGGCAGAAGGACAAAGGGCATTTCCAGGAAAGTTAAACTCCCCTCTAAAATAGATGACAAATTGAAATATTTGTGATGCGTTTAGTGATTTTAGTGTTGAGTGGTTGGATGGTGCTGTGTTTTCGCAAAGTTAGAGCCTGTCTGGACCTCTGACATCACAGTGGGACATTTCTAGTGCAGGTAGATTGATGCTTAATAGGAAACTATGTTAAAAATTGAGTGATATCTGACAGTCAGGGTTTGCTCTTAACCTATTCGTATTTTCTCGCTCACTATTTTTAATGACTGGCATATCAGTGACAAATATCTAGTGGAATCGACTCAGTGTTCAGGAATGCTGTGCAGCTATTTGACAGCTATTCGAGTTAGTCTAAATAAAAGCAGAGACTCTGCTAGTCTACTTGCCAGCTGGTAGAACGGAGAGTTTGATGGCGTTGTTGGTGGTATTAGTATGAAAGCTGAAGCGTTGGAACCTGATCACTTTGAGCAGAGCGAACAGATGAAGAAGTGAGAAAGCAGAGCAGACTAAAGTGCTGCCGGATCACTCTCCTTTGGTAGAGATGAAGTGAGAGCTAATGCTCGGATTCGAATGAGTGAAATCAGGACTTTTGAAATGCAAAGATTCTAGATGTTATCAACCAGTTAACCAGTTATCTGTTATGAGTGGTGTACACTCACTGGCCACTTCATTAGGTACACCTTACTAGTACTTGGTTTGCGGCCTTGGTTCTTAGTGGCGTAGATTCAACAAGGTGTTGGAAACATTCCTGACAGATTCTGGTCCATATTGACATGATGGCATCACACAGTTGCTGCAGATTTGTCAGCTGCACATCCATGATGCAAATCTTCTGTTACACCACATCCCAATGCAGTACTGGCTTGAGAGCGGGTGACTTTGGAGGCCATTTGAGTACAGTGAACTCATTGTCATGTTCAGGAAACCAGTTTGAGATGATTTTAGTTTTCTGACATGACACATTTTCCTCTGGTCATAAAGGGATGGCCGTGCTCAGCAATAATATTTAGGTAGGCTGCAGCATTTGAATGCTCATTTGGTATTAAAGGGCCCAGGGTGTTCCAAGAAAATATCCTCTACACCATTATACCACCATCATGAAAGAAGGGTAAACTTAAAAAAATAATAGCTTTTCATGTTGCAGATTTTTATTTGAAAGCAATCTTGTCAAAGGTCATATGTTAAAGGTCATATGTTAATTAACAAAGATTAATATGCATTCAGGGTGCAGATTTCCTTTAATTGCAAAATATGATGCACAGACATTTTTAGTGCAAATTGTATTCGTAATGAAATCCCAGAATCAATGGAGTGTTGGTTAATGGGTACATGATTTACACACAATATTTAGCCTCATATCAGTATGACACCTGTGCACAATTGAATACAACTCAGGCGGCTGTTTTCTCATTCAGTTACAAGAATATAATGACATATGCTCAAAGATCCACCAGGCCTGAGTAGCAGTATCCATGTCTCCTGTGCTTAAGGCTTACACTTTTCCCGACACATGGGACCCTTGGCTTTAAAGATGACTGGAATGAAATGTAAAAAAAAATGCCAGTAATGTGACCGTCGCCAGCTTTTCTTGCAAATCCGCATTTACGTCTTTCTAATGTAGAAGCTTGAGAAGTACGTTTGCTGCAATCGTTCAGGTTATTACTCAATATGCTGCTGCGACTTGCTCATGTAGGAGTGTACAAGTGAATCAGAATCGACGGATGAAAACCGAGCGTGATCAGCACGAGCGAACTGACAGATCGACATCAGACCGGCGTAGTGCTCGACTTCAGGTTTGTTTTTCTTCATCTGATGCCGCTTGCACTGGTTTGCGAAGGTCGATGTGTGCCTCGTTATTTGAGAAGAAAAGTTCAGAAGCGGTTGTGAGGAGGCGGCCTCGGTGTGCCTCGTGTTTTGTTGCCACTTCTGACTCACTGGCAGCAGCTGAAAGGTTTTTTCGGTTGAAACAAAGCTGTCTGTGCAGTCTGCTCTTTCGCTGCGTGGCAGGAAAAGCCAGTTCTAAAACGGGTAAAGCCTGTGGTCATGCGTTAGGCAGAACAGGCGGCTGATATGGAATTTTGTTGATATGGTTCATGTTGGGTAAATTTCTTCTTTAGGAGGTCATACAGGTATTTGAGACAAAGCGAGATACCTACCTGTATTTTATTTATTTATTTATTTATTTTTAGGTAACTTTAGGCTTTTTTCCCCCCTACAACTATGTTCTGGCTGGTTATAAACACAAGGCAACGTACAAGGCTTTCCAGCTGTGGATTTCTTGAATAACTATTCTCATTGACAGTGAAATAATAATAAAAAAAAAAACTTAATATTTGACCATAATCTGTCTTTCCCTAAATTATATTTTTTTGTTATAGAACTGCTGTAATATAAAAGCTATAGTACACTCGCATCCATGTTGATGTGATGATATTCAGCACAACAGCATGGATGTGAGCGGTGATTACCTGTGGACTTCAGCTGTTCTGATAGTCAGTAAAATAGCACAGTTATAGATGTGATATTCCTTGATTACATTAAATTTTTGTTGAAATCTTGAATCTTATTATAAATTAATTTCATAACAGAACGCTGCTGAATGAATTGCATGATGTAATTCAAATCACAGGTGTGTATTAATGTGTGTGTTCAAGTACCTTGGAAAACATGATTTGAAAGTTGTTGCAGTGTTATTTTCCAGCTCCGGATGTTAAATGTGAGAAATGGGGTGAAAAAACCTTGGATGCGTCTGTCAAAAAGTATGCCTCACGTTTGCTCTGTTAGAACACGTGAAGCTCATGTAAAGCTCCTTTAATTGCATTTGTGTAGTTACGTTCTTGAGCGCTCGGATTGTGGTAAACTTTAAACATTCATGCAACATTTTGGACTGAAATTGCAGCACAGCAGCAACAACAGACGATACCATGTAGCTTAGCAACAAGCCGGCCGAATAACCTTTTAGATTTAACTGAGCACTGACTTTTATTATTATTATCTGATCTAATGTGAATACTGCCATAAACTCACTTAAAAAAGTCGAAAATGGAACTGTTATATCGTGTGTAAAGCCATTTTGAATCGACTTCACTTGTTTAACAGGAAAGAAACCGCTTGGGCAATTGAGATTTCCTGTTAGGTGGGTAGTAGTAGTCGTGGTGGGGGTGGGTGCTGGGGCTTGGGGCATTTTTGGTGGCTTTTACTGGTTGCAAACGAGGAATTACAAGTTGGAACGTCACACACCATTTATCGTTTCTGTAGTATCAATTCATTCGTGAAAAATTCGACTCCGGGAGAAGTCTCCAGCGCCAATGCTTTTGTAACAGTAATGCTGTTCCTGTAACCCTTCCACCATGGCTTTGAGAGTCTTCAGGATGGATGATGCGCAATCTGCAATTTATCCTGTTTTATTAGGTTTCAACAGAAAAACGAGGGAAGAAATGTTTATAGCTGCGGGAACATACACAGATCAGCCATAGTATTAAAACCCTAATACGCCCCTCCCTGAGGCTAGATGATCCATGAGTGCAGATGACCTCTGCGGGATGTGATTTGGTGTCTGGCGCTGGGACGTTACTGGCGGATCCTTTGGATGATGTGGGTCTCAGGGTGTGGCCCCAGTTGATCAGACTTGTTTGTCTGGTGTGTTCCATGGAAGCATGGGAGTTTGGCAATAACATTTGCCAGGCTGATCTCCATACTTGGCACTGGGTGTCCTAATACCTTTTTTTTTGTCTTGGCTACCATTGACATTTCTTTCAGCAATTTATGCTGCTTTTCTGTGGAATTGGACCAGACAGGTTGGGCTTTGGTTCTCACAGACAAGGATGAGCCTTGTCCGCCCATGATCCTGTCACCAGTTTACTGGTAGATAATTAATAATCAGCATTATTCAGTTCACCTTCTGGTGGTGTTAATGTCGTGGCTGATCCGTGTTAGGGACTGAGATGATCCGAACTATTAAAAGCATTCACTACCAAAAGTATGATTCTTGAATAATTCATAACTTGTAATTGTTGGCCAATTGCTTTACTGTAAGAGGAATACAACACTCATGGTCATAGGAATCTCATCACACCACCTGATCATTGATTATTTTCCGATAACCGCACTTCCTGTTGTGTTTTATTGCTTATTTATTCCCTGTCAGTTTTTTTTTTTTTTTTTTGGAGTGGATCTTGAATAGCGCTAGTTTTATTAAGCGTTGAATCAGACTCCTGTCATGTGATAACATGCAGCTTCAAAGCGCACTGTTTAATGTTATTCGAAATGCTCAATAAAGTAATGATATTTCATTATATCGTCAAAAACCTAAAGTGTCAGTGAGTGCCATCTAGTAGTGAGTTGATGGAGCTGTGCGTCGCGCTCCTGCTGAGGGCCTCTTCCTCTCCCTCTGTGGCTTGTGTGGGTGTTGGGAAGCCTTGCGTTTTGTACGCACGAACGTTTTGAATGAAAGCGTTGATCAAGCCGTTTATTTGTTTTTTCGGCATGTCGGAAGCAGGGTCGCTTACAGAGCTCCGTGTCAGTTTGTTTATCTCCTGAATGCACGCGTTGTGCCACTGTGTACAGCTGCTAAATTATGTGATAAGCCATTCTTGCTAACAAAGTCACGCTTCTTGTATTGATCTCTTCCAACGTGCCTGAACGTGACATACCCACGATCTGCCAGCTCGCTCATTATCTCCCTCTGGTATGCTTTTTTTTTTTTTCTCTCCCCCCCTCACTACCTAAATGTAGGTGGGGATATTTCTAATATCCTGAGTCACACAAGCCTGCATGCTGCAATTTACACTTCAGTGTTGCTGAACTGCAGAGACGGAGCTTATGCACTTTGTGCTATATGTGTGGTTAAGGGTGTGTGTGTTATCAGCTTTAAACCTATAGCTTTAGTTTGAGGGCTAAGATTGGGCAAAAAAAATTTATTAAAAAAATGTGTCGGGACACACACTAGACACTGCTGAGTAGGCAGGATTTCTGTGCTCCTGAATAGAAGTCTGTCCAAATCCCAAGCCAGCATCTTTCTCTAATCCACCATTATTATTATTATTATTTTAAATATGGTGTATGCAGCAATTTCTCCAAATGGAATTTTACTGAAGCCGATAATCCAGGGAGAGAATCAGGCAAGCGGGTCTTTAAATGCAGTAACTCAGGATAAAACATGAATAGGAATGCTGTTATAGAAAAGAATCCACATCAGGGTTGTGTGACGTCGCCCAGCGTGAAGCGGAATCACTGTTGCCATCTCATCGTTGATTATTTTCCTGTTGTATTTCATTCATGATCTATCAGAAGTGATTATTCTTAAAAATGGTGTAAAAATGGTGAATCTCCTACACTCGTGTGAGTTTCCTGACAGCACGGTATCTCGAGCGAGGTTGAAAGTTTGTAGGATTTGTGTTCTAATGATGGATCATTAGAACCAGCAGATAAGATTGGATTTTGAATCTGATCCAAACATGGTCAAGGGTACAGCAAGGTCAAATGTTGTCTTTTTCTTTTTTTTTTTTTGTTAAGAGCATCCTTTCAGGTTGTATATTTTATATTTATTAAAGACAAACAAATTAATTACAAGATAGACTAGACTCTTTGGACTTGGTGTCAAGTTCTATGAGGATGAGTCAAAAATTATCCGCATTCTGGCTATACAGTAGAATTTATTTGAATGGACTTTTTGAAAAGACTATAACTTTTAGACATAATCTAATTGCTTTTCCATACACATTGTCCATCTGTCAACAAGCTTTAATATTTCCTAGTTAAAAATGTTTTAGGCTCAGCTGCGAGCCACGAATGGGCTGCTTTCAGGGGACCAGACGGGCAAAAGTCTGATAGTCCGAAGGTGCTTTTACACCTCAAAGAAAAGTTTTTGCAGAGTGTCCACAGTGTGGGCAGAAATGTGCGGATGTGCTCGCCTATCATCCGGAGATCGTGAGTTCGATTCCCGGGAGATGCTGTAACCTCTCGCAGCCGGAGGTCTAGAGAGAGCTGATTGGCCGAGCTCTCTCACATGGGAGGGGTGAGAGGTATTTCATGCTCCCACATTAATCACGGCTTTACAGCCAATCAGCGGCGTCTGTAAGCTCACGCAGATAGTGCTGTCCTTCGAGTGTGTTACGCCGCCCACAACGGTGTGTGAGCAAGCAGTTCGAAAAGATGCGATCGGCTGGCGTCACGTGGTTCGGAGGAAACACGGGATAGTCTTTTGCCCTCCCGACTGAGTGGTAGTAGTAGCCTTAATGTGGGAACCCCCTAGTGACGGGGAGGAATTGGAACACGATTAAATGTCCCAGAAAATCTGGGGAAAAAAAAAAAAAGTGTGGACATGCATTGTAATGCAAGATCACCGCGCGCTTGGATAGCAGTCCTCTTCATCCTCTTCAAGCGCTATGGATTGTTGAACCCTTTTTCCTGATGGTCCAGTACTGGCCCTTGAGAATCCCAGAAAACTGTAAGCATAAATTTTTCAGCTGATGGTTGACTTTTGAACGATTGAGGATGTTTCCGTTCCATACTTTGCTGTTTACGCTCAGGCTCGTAGTGATAAATCCATGTCTCGTCACCAATAGTGATTCTCTTTAAGAAACTTTTATACTTCCTTAGAGTCCCGGGTCTATTTGTTAAATTTCACACTATGCTTTATATTATTGATATTATTATTTTTTTAAAGTTAAGAGGTAACGCTCTTGCGTGCCTTCCTTCTATATCAGCTACAGCTGTGTAGGTCAGAGGAAGTGCTACACGTGGAGCGATTGGTTCCAAATCTGATTCAATCAGTGCCTGAGCATGATGTATGTTTGCCGAAATCATCTTTTCAAGAGGACACAGGCACAGTTCCTGTGTCACTCAACATAATGAACCAGACTTTGGGGTGAAGTGTTCTCTGAAACGATCTTTGGGCTCTAAGAAAAGAAGTTAACAAATGATATTTTTCAATAATTAATAATTTCTTAGTTTATACATCATTGTAAATAAAGAAATCTGAATGACTGAATGAAATTTTCTTTTTGTCATGAGCTTCATGAAATTCAGTTGATGCAACTTCCTGTCGAGGATGTGAACAAATATAGTACAGGAGTGAAAGTGTCCAGCTAAGCATGACCGTAAACTAAAATGCACAATTGTTTATAACCTGCTTCTAAAAGAAGGTTGCCTTAAAGTTGTAGAAGTTGAAGTAAATAGAATCACACGTTACTTTAAAATGAATGTGCTTTTTGCAGTATTTTAGGAGATAGTTTTAAGACAAATAATTAGTTATGGTGGAACGGAATAGGCAAATAGTTTAGTTGTTATTTTAGTTTTCTTGTCCTATCATCTGGAGATCATGTTTTTGATTCCTTGGTATTGCTTCAGATGAGAGTCTAGAGGCCAGATTGGCTGTGCTCGCACTCTCTCTCTCTCTCTCTCTCTCTCTCTGTTTAGGGATGGCATGCTCACACTCAGTCATGGTGACAATAGCTAATCACGGGCATCTACGAGCTCATGCACACAGAAGGGTCAGATAGCGCTTTCTGCTTCCTAATGCTGCGGGAGTGGCTTCATTTCCTCGCAGGAAGCACGTGTTGGCCTGTGCCCTCCCTGGTTGGTAGCCGCCATCAGTGACCTGATAGATGGGTGAGAATTGGGCATTGTTAAATTAGTGGAAAAAAAATGTTTATTAATGATAATTAATAAGTTGTTTCTCTGGAACAGGCACATGTCATCAATGACACGTACCATAAGTTTAAGATGGCTTTTACCTTTGCATACTACATATACCTAGTGGGATGCAAGTCGCTTTCTGTTCAGGGAGTCACACTCTTGCACCAAGTCAGTGTCTCACGTAATTATCAGGACGTCTCCACCATGTAGGTTAGAGTGACCAGTGACCACTTTTCCGTCTGATGATCCATCTCATATAAAGTGCTTTTCTGCCAAACAGTCAGTGTATCTGTCAGATCGACTGAGCAGCCGCATTGAACGTGTGTGTGTGTGTGTGTGTGTGTGTGTGTGTGTGTGTAAAACCCTGCCTGTAAAAGTATAAAGGATTCTCTGGGAATTATCAGGTGGTTTCGTAAAATACCGCTCAAGAATAATATTGAAATAAAACCAGGCAGGTCTGGTGTGTTGATGCAGTGCAAAGCCTTGAGCACGCACGAGTCACAGTGAGTTAGTTTTAATGACTGTGGCTGCATGTACTGAAGTGAGTCAATACTTTTTTTTTTTTTATTATTCTTTTGTACAAATATAAAGGTTTGAGTGCAAACTATCAAACAATGTTGGAACACAAATCCCCGGCATTTTCCATCACTGAATCTCAAACATTATTAGGGTAGGTCGTGTGTACAGCACCAGTATGTTAGACACTGTGTAGGGACAAAACAAGTGATTAGGAGGCAGTGAGTATAAAAAAAAAAAAAAAAGGACATGGAAGGTTGAAGTCTTTGTTGGTTCACGCTGTGCTGTTAGTGAAGAACTTCTCATGTCAAGATTCATGTTTAGGATGTTGTAATGTTTAATTAGAATTTTGCCCATAGTGATTGTGAGATGTTCAGGAGTGTGCAAGTCAGCAAGTGTAATCAATATATGCACGTCCTGGCCCCCCCAAAAAACAATAAAATCACCATTTCATCAGAGTTGGATTATTGGGGTGAATCAAGCAAAGAAAACAACTCAGGATATCTGAACCTAATGGAACTTGGTTCAGATCTGTTCAAAACCTGGAAGGATATGCTGAACCTTTGTGTAAGATATTTAGTGGAAAAAAATAATCATGAATGTTGTTGTTGGTCTTTCGGCTGCTCCCGACAAGGGGTCGCCACAGCAGAATATCCAGTCCGCACTACAACTTGGCACAGGTTTTACGCCGGATGCCCTTCCTGACACAACCCTCCATCATGAATGAAGATCATTTAACCACTTTACACCACACTGTGACGAGAACCCATAGGATTGGGAATAAGCAGTTGTGTGGACATAAGAAAACCACTTGTTGTGAGAATAATCAGTAAAAAATGCGTTAGTTTGTGAGGGAGCATAAAGATTTGGACTTTAGAGCAATGGGAAAGGGCCATGTGGTCTGATGAGTCCAGATTGACCCTATTCCAGAGTGCATCAGGGTTAGAAGGGAAGGGCATGAAGCGATGTGGCCACTGTACAAGCCTCTGGAGGTAGTCTTATGATCTGGTTGCTATAGTCGCTCCGATCTAGTCTCAGCAACTTAATGTGGCAATTAGAGCTGAGCGATATGCCGTGTAAATTGAATCTCTGATTTTTGTAGACCAAATTCGATTTTCGATTTTAAAATGAATAAAAATGAAAAAAAAAAAACAGATGGTATAGGTTTTAAAAAAAAAATTAATTTAAGCGAAACGCTATAACCGATCATGAACTGCTTATTTGGATGAAAAGTGCAAAATTGCTTTCACGAACAGGTTTTCTTGTTATTTTAGGACAACAGTAATCAGTACAACATACATACCTCTTTTTTGGGGATAATGAAGTGTAAATTCTGGTTATTCTAGCAAAATATGAGGGATTGGTAAAGTACAAGCTAAATGACTTTTTATTTTTATTTTATTTTTTTAAAAATAAATTTAGCCCCTCTCTTTTTTTCCGAATTCTTTTTCCCGATTTTCTCCCCTAATTTAGTCGTGTTTAATTCCTCCTAGTCACTAGGGGGCTCCCACATTAAGCTTCTACCGCCACTCAGCCGGGAGGGCCGCAGAGTGTTTCCTCCGATCCACGTGGCGTCACCGACCATTTTTTTCGAACTGCTCACTTACGTGTTGGGGGCGGCTTAACACACTCGGAGGAACAGCACTATCCGCTCCCTCCACCCGCACGAGTTCACATACGCCCCTGATTGGCTTGTAGAGCCGTCATTAATGTGGGAGCATTACACCTCTCATCCCACCCCCCTGAAAGAGCCTCCGGCTGTGAGAGGTAACAGCATCACCCGGGGTTCGAACCGGCGATCTCTGGATGATAGGGCGAGCGCTTTTACCACTGCGCCACTCGGAGGCTACTAAATGACTTTTTATAAAATAAACAGATGTGAAAAAAAAGTAGTATATATATATATATATATATATATATATAAAAATAATCACTTAAAATCAAACAGGTGCCTGACAGCATTTGACATGTTTTTTTAACGGTGTATATGGGCATATAATGTCTTTAGCGATATAACGCGACACAACATCAGAAATATCTTTTTATCGAGGCCCCTCTTATCATATGGGATACAGTGGGGAAATGTGGTCGCTGTTTTCACCTGGTTTTTAGCCGGTGTTTTACGACTGAAGAAACCGCGCCTCTGTTGGAAACAAACTCTTTGGTTTTTCCACGTGTGAGTCCGTAAAGTGAAACTGTAAAATTGATTTTCATTTTTCAACATCGACATAACCCATAAATTCGAATTAATCGATAGTAACGATTAATCGCGCAGCTCTAGTGGCAATAACATGAAGTCAGCTGTCGATTGAATGCACTGAATGACCAGGTTATCACATCTGTGGAATTTTCTTCCCTCATGCCACAGGCATATTCCCGGACTTGCACTGTGAAAGAGCATGAAGAATCATTTTCACACATGAACTGTGCCGTAATCAAAGCTAAAGGCAATGGAAAGAAATCTTCGAGTGTGACACTTTTTTTTTGCCCAGGCAGTGTATATGTGCCATGATTTGCATTTTAAGTCTCATGATTTGGACCCTGGGGCAAAGAAAAGTGCACTCACGGCGCTCAGTGCTCACAGACCCAAAGTACTCTCAGTCATGACACTTTCTCTGCATTTCTCTCACCTCGCCTTGCCGCATTCTTAAGTACCTTTCTGAATTTTTAGAAGCACACGTACAAGTAAATGAGCATGATATTGGAGTCATCCCCAGTCACTGCACTGCTCATATACAGTCATTTCTCCCAGTGACATTATTCGAAATGATCCTATGATGTACGTGGATGGACTAGTTAGAGCTCTACCTGTTTAAATGAAGTGGTATTCTCACCGAGTACTGATTGCTAACTAATGGAAATAACTATGACGGTTAACTTGCTAAGCCGAGCCTCACTTTCTGGAGGAAATGTGCCGTAATTATGATGCCTAGCTCTCTTAACTTTTAGCTGTCAAGGCCTGTTTTAGGGATAAATTACTGTAGTTCTTGCGCAGAAGTGAAATGCAGAAATGTGATCCTGGTCCTGGTGAGATATTGGTGAACTGTTCACACCTTTTGTGAGTAAAGGAACAGCCTCCGTTGTTGTCGGTGCAAGTATTAGCATCTTGTGCTTTGCTGATTTAATCACTGCCAGGGCGAGTAATCACTTGTAGGTCCGCTCGCATTTCTTGCTATTTCGCCCTTTGTGCTTTCGGCTCAGCGGTATGAAGTCTGAAGCCTGCTAGCAATTTGTCAGAGTCTCTCAGCTGTGAAGCTCTAGGGTACAGGTGTGGGAAAATGCTGCGAGTGCTGTGAGGAAATCTAAGTGATGGTGAAAGTTTACTTCCATCATCTATTGTTTTGAGTTTTGACTTTTTTTTCCCTTTTCTTTTCTTTCTTTATGTTTTTGTATTTTTATTGCTGTGCTTTATAGATTTAGGGATTTCCATCCATCATCATGAGACATTTCTTTTATTGACTACAAAATAATGCAGTTATTAAATAGCGAGAGGACAAAACGTAGAACGTAGGCACGAATCTGTTGATGATGGTGTCAGGGATCATATTCCATTCCATTTATTTTTATCCAAGTTACAGGGATTTAAATGGCAGAAAATTTGTATATGCAACTTTAAGTGCTTTCTCACACAACATTTGAAAAATTAAATTTTTCTTCATATAGTGCGTTCAACAGAACAGCTTTACAGAGATGTCCGAGGGGTGTTCAAGTCAAACTTGGATTTGAAATTTCTCTTGAATGAATGCACATTTACAGATAAAATGGGACGGTTGCATCAGGAAGGGCATCTGGCGTAAAACCTGTGCCAAGCTTGTGTGTGGATCGGATGGTCTGCTGTGGCGACCCCTCGATGGGAGTAGCCGAAAGACTAACAACAGCGAATGCGTTTTAAGGAAACTTCAAGCACAGAACAGGGATGAAACGCTTAGCCGCAAACATTTACAGCAATAAACCATTTGAAGAAACGATTATGAACTTGTCAATTGAACAACTTGTCTAAGCGATACATCAGTCTGTTGGAACTGATGCAGAATCTATAGCCAGCACCACTTGCACATTACAAGAACTCTAATAGAGAAAAATAATTATATATATATATATATATATATATTTTTATTAGGCCTGGGCGATAAAACGATAACGATATGTTTCGCGATAGACACGTGATCGATATCAATAAAAAAATGTGTTCGATA
>JAQQZS010000012.1:11938218-11957080 GCA_030068045.1 Platyallabes tihoni
GACTAATAGTTAAATGTGTTTGATGATCAGAAACATTTTGTGTGACAAACATGCAAAAGAATAAGAAATCAGGAGGGAGGGGGCAAATAGTTTTTCACACCACTGTATATAATCATTCTTCTATGTCGCTTATCCTGGACAGTATCATGAGTTCTTGGAGCTTATCCTGGAAAACTTTGGTGCAGGGCAGGGTACACCCTGATCAGAGTGCCAATCCACTGCAGGGCCTACATGCCCATAATCACACACTCATTCACACAATGCGGTTAGCATTGTTGCCTCGCACCTCCAGGGCCGAGGGTTCGATTCCCGCTTTGTGTCTGTGTGCATGGACTTCTTATGGGTGGTCCGTTTCCTCCCACAATGCCACCCATTGGCGTTCCCAAATTGCTCATAGTGCATGAATGAGTGTCATGCAATGGATTCTCACCTTGTCCATGGTGTACTAAGCCACCATGAGTTAGAAGCAAAATATGAAGAAATGACGGCTGGCTTAAGTCTCTTGCTGAAAATGTGAATGATGTGAATAGGTTACACTGTACCTCTGAATGTAAATCTGTGACAGACTGGCATTTCATCCAATGTTGCCTCTACGGCGTAGGTGCTCAGTAACACAACAATTCCTGATGATGGATGAAGGAATGATGTTCTTAAGCATATGCTACAGAGATTAATTTCAGTTTTATTCAGATTTTAGTATCTATTTACACATTGGATGGCATAATTGTAACGCAGAATATTATTCCGAATGACAAATCGGCACTTTCTAACCTCATTTCTCCTTTAATTTGCATTTCTTTTTTTGCCCTGTAAACACCTTTTTATGAGATGGTAGCAGTTGAATAGTGTCGTATACTTATGTGGTTAATAAACGTCTGTGAAATGAACAGCCTCTGGAAGAAAAAACAGAGCCACGTCTCAATCTTTGAGCTGTATATTGTGTCTCTGTAAACAAGAGTATGGTTCACTACAAGAGTGCACATGTCAGATGCCTCTGAGACTCTGGGCTATGATAATTAGATGATCTGAGACACCGGGGAAGAGTTTTGTTTTTCTAGCTGCGGTTAGATGTGCGCATCGCGCGTCTCTCTCGCTTTCATCTCGAGGTGTAATTGGCTTGAGCTCGAACTGCATTAGTCATTTGTGTCACTATTCGGGTCGATTATAACCGGCCCGCCTATGTGGTAATGACCCAGTAATGATACACACGTACGCTCGTATAGTTATACACGGAGTCATATTTCAGTTTGTGTCACACAAATGGCCCGGGTCCCTGCTGCTCGACTCTGGCCTGTTGGCTTCAGCGCTCTCTCGTTTTGGCTGGCTGCTGTGTTCGTCCACGCGGTTTTCACTAGGGATTACAGCAGCACTCTCACACTGTTTGCCCTTCAGATCGAGGTGTGTTTAGCATCCATAAACACAGCCCCGGACTATGTGCGTGTGTGTCTTTGCTCTGTGTGTCCATGGGGCTTCTTAGACGCAGGAGCTCCATCCTTCTTCATTAGCGTTGGCTGTTGGAGGAGCCGAGCCCAAATTGAGCTGGGCCTAAATCTGGGCCATCATTCACACGCGCACACACACACACACACACACACACACACACACACACACAGACACACACACCGAGAAACTGCAGCCTGGCTCAAGACAATGACTGAGCTCCCAGAGCACCTGGTTTTGTTTGGGAAGTTATTTTTTATCAAATGGTATAGAACCAAGTTAGTGTTTGTGTGTGTGTGTGTGATTCATCACAGGAAAAAAACATTAGGACCTTTCTCTCCTTAGCTTTCCTCCTTTTAATTGCATATCATGAATAGTGTCTCAATGGTGTAGTGAACCTGGTTTGATCTTGGGATTTTGTGTTTCCTCCATGCCAGTGTGGGTTTCCCCAAGTGTCCTGGTTTTCGCTGCACCTCTCAGAAATAGGACACCAAATGCCGATTGTGGATTGGAATTCCGTATCATATTCCATGAAGTTTTAAATGTAATTCTGCGTTTGTGTTGCAATGCGTGGAAGAAGAATCACATTCATGGTGTATTCCTGCCTCACTCCCAGTGTTCCCAGTATACAGATCCACTGCAACAGGACAATCAACTGAGAATGATTGAAAGATAGCATTTTCTTGTAGTACTGTTCTGTCTTAAGCTTTCTCTCTCTCTCTCTCTCTCTCTTAGGTGAGCATCTGTCTGGAGTGCAACAGCAGTAAGCTTCGTGGACTCAAGCGGAAGTGGATCCGCTGCTCAGCCCAGGCTACCGTTCTTCATCTTAAAAAATTCATTGCCAAGAAGCTCAACTTGACATCTTTCAACGAGGTCAGTCCAAATGAAACATTACACACCACGGACTTCCCTCTCGATCTCTCTCTCCAGTTCAGCGTTCACAAATCAGCTGCTTTCCTTTAACCAGTGTGTTCCTACTGTACGTGCTGTTAGAACATATTCTGATTATATTGAATAGACCTGATGGACACGTCTAAGATCTTACAGGAATCTTTGAAAGGAATTTTCCTTCGCGCAGCAAAATCTCTAATCAGGAACAAGCTGCTCTGCAGAGTTCTGGGGTTTAAAGTAGACATGAAATTTGCATTTTAGATTTGCTGCTACTGTGGCGAGTCAAAAATAATCTGCACTCCGGTTATATTAAAACTTCAGTTGGCCGTGCTGTCATATCAGCGCTTTCCATTCGAGGATACTGTCTCGTCAAGGCTAGTAACTGCGATCATCATGAAAATCATTACTGGTGATGAGACATGGATTAAACGGCAGAGTATGAAAAGCCAAGAAAAAGGTCAAATGTCAACCATCAGCTTACAGTTTTCTAGGATTCTCGGGCCACTAGTGGAACATTATCAGGATGTTCACTCTGCAAAAACTTTGTTTTGAGGTGTTAATGCATCCTCCCTATAGTCCTGATCTTGCTCCATAAGACTTGAACTCTGCTTTTTGGTCCCCTGAACGCAGCTCTACGCAGGTGAAGAAAGTGCATTTGTGGCTCGCAGTTCAGACTAAAACATTTTTTAATGAAGGAATACGAAAGCCTGTTCACAGCTGGACGAAATGTATTGAAAAGCAAAAATTGATGATGATCGAAAAATGATGTCTAAAAGTTCGTTAAAATAAAATTCCAGTGGCAGAGTGTGGATAACTTTTGACTCACCCTCGTATTCCTGTTAGGATCTGTCTCCTCTCTCTGTCACTCTTTCTTATTGAGTCACAGTGCAGCATATGCGAGCTCGTTCACACTACCACTGTATTTTCAGGGCGACACAAGCTCTTGTAATATCACTTGCTTTCCATCAAGCCTGTCAGGGGCTCTGCTGCATGAATTTTTTTTCTTTTTTTCTTTTTTTTTTTTTTACGGCCAACTTTGGAACACGGCTAATCATTATCTCTCTTCACCCGTTTTCCTCGTTGACGAAGACTCTGGGTGGGCTTCTGCCACCCAGCACCGTCTGAGCCTCTCTTGCCACAATATAGCTGTCAGATGTCTTTTGTTCTCTACTGAGCATGTAGTCACGGATGCTGGCAATCATAACGAACGCCAAAAATAGCCCGAGCTGGTGCTACAATTTTCCCAACCACACAATGGACCAAAGAAAGTTAATGAAACATTGTAGAATAAAGGATGTGAAGCTTCCCGACCCTTCATGATTGCTGTGATGTTTTCAGCCGTTCTATTGAGTGAAATGATAGCATGATGGTCATGTCTACCCCTATACCGGTGGGAAGCAGGTCGTCCTTCTGCTTGCTGGCACTACCAGCAGGGGGTGCTGTGGGTATACCGTACTTCAGTGTTTTCCAGGGCCTGGGTCATACGCTCTTTTAGCTCTGATTTAGACGCACACGCGCGCACACACTGCATGGCCCCAGTTTCACCGTGGGTACACTGGAATGGAAATGGATGCATTTGATCTCCAGCGTATTTTCATGTTGGTGCACAAATACACAAAAGCCTCCTTCATGCTTTTGTCTAAACTCCAGATTCAAATCCTTCCTTGTCCCTGTGGAACGTGCTTTTAACTCGATCTGTTTCTACTTCTTGTGGATTTCTGATATCACTTGTGGTACCAGATATAAGATACAGAAAAAAACCCAAGCCTGCGAGTGTACTAAGATCAGATGGGATTCTCTTTTTCATTCTGAGACTCATGTGTCCTCCTATTGAAACCTGGTATTAATGCAGTAGCGATGCAGACATCCCTCATTGTGGTTTGCGTTTCAGGATGTATTTGTAGCTCGTATAATATGATCTGGCATGAGGCTCGCTTGTAGTCGGCTTCATTCAGAGCTCCTGTGTGCGCTTGTTGCGCTCTGCTTTGCTTACCAGGCAGCTTTTGTCTGTGTGTGTGTGTGTGCGTGTGTGCGTGTGCGCGTGTGTGTGTGCGTGCGTTCTGTTTGCAGCTGGACATTTTATGCAACGAAGAAATCCTAGGCAAGGATCATACGCTCAAATTTGTGGTGGTGACGAGATGGAGATTCAAGGTAAATATTTGAAGTTAACTTTCCCTTATGAGTCAATAGCTCAACATTTAAAGAGCACATGTAATCATTCAGCTTGTTCATGAGGAGGAGAGGAGTGGATAATCATCAATTCATTAATCTTTACGAATTTGCTGTTGTATTCTGTAATCTGATTGGTTAAAAGATTTAAAGGGTTATTTATTATTATTATTATTTAAAGCACTTCAATTCACAGGTTTAATATGCATGTTCTAGTAGCTTATTGTTTCTATAGTAACAGCTGGACACTGAATAATCCAATCCTCATTATACACCATCATGAAATGTATGGATATTTAAGAAAGATTAGTGTATTATTTTTGACACAGTGATGAGTTCTGTAAGGAGATAATGTATTATACAGTGTTTGAAAGGGCTTTGCTATTTCTGGTTTCTTGACATTACAAGCTTTTTTTAAATTAAATTAAATTTTTTTTATAATAACTTAACCGCTACAATCCAAGTGATAAAAGGAATAAAGTTGTTTCTTGAACCTTCCTCAACATTAAATGTCACTATTAGTGATGGCACCACTCTGATACCCATGATATCCGCCTTGAACCAAAAAAAAGAGAACTCAATACAAGATTTCAATACAAAAAGGAAATGATTAAAATAAATACACATACAAAGTTTTGTATCTTCTTTCACCATTCGTTACAAACACCCATGATCAGCATCAGTCCTGAAACCAAAAAAAGAGAACTTATGATTTAGTCCTTCAGTAAAAAAAAAAAAATCTAATTTAATCTAAAAATAAAATCTATTTATTCTTTATTATATATGTAGTGTGAGTGATATTTGTGTGTGTCAAAGCTGAAGCTGTGTATTTTTCTCCAATATTTTAAATGCTTTAGCTTTAAAGCTTAGTAGTTTAAAGTTTTGATATTGATATTGAGTATTGATATTGGCTGATGCTCAAACTTTAGACATCAATATCAGGTGGTATCATAAAACCACAGCTGCCCAACTCACTGCAGAATTAAATGTGCACCTCAACTCAACTGTTTCCACCAAAACTGTTCGTCGGGAGCTTCACAGGGTCAATGTACAGTACATGGCCAGCTGCTATAGCCAAATCTTTGGTCACTCATGCCAATGCCAAATGTCGGTTTCAGTGGTGCCAGCAGCGAAAATCTTGTGCTGTGGACAATGTGAAACATGTTTTGTTCTCTTATGAGTCCACCTTCACTGTCTTTCCCACATCCGGGAGAGTTACAGTGTGGAGAAGCCAGAAAGAAGTGTACCACCCAGACTGTTGCATGCCCAGAGTGAAGCATGGTGGTGGATCAGTGATGGTTTGGGCTGCAATATCATGACATTCCCTAGACCCAATACTTGTGCTAAATGGGCGCGTCACTGCCAAGGACTACCGAACCATTCTGGAGGACCATGTGCAAGGCAATGCCGTGTATCAGGATGATAATGCATCGATACACACACAGCAAGACTGGTGACGGAGTGGTTTGATGTACATGAAAGTGAAGTTGAACATCTCCTATGGCCTGCACAGTCACCAGATCTAAATATTATTGAGCCACTTTGGAGTGTTTTGGAGGAGCGAGTCAGGAAACGTTTTCCTCCACCAGCATACTGTAACATAGTGACCTGACCACTATTCTGCTATTCAAAATCCCTATTCAAAATCCCTCTGGCCGCTTTGCAGGACTTGTATCTGTCATTCCCAAGACGAATGATGCTGCATTGGCCGCAAAAGGAGCCCTACACCATACTAAATGGTCTAAAACCAGGCGTTTCAGTTTCATTGTCCAACCAATGTCTAATAACATGTTCTCTAACAAATCATGATATAAGAGGAATAAAACACTTCCTCAGGATGCATTGTTGCTTTGTGCTTGAAGATTTGTTTCCTATTAAAAGACATGTGGTTATGGTTTGAGCTTTTCGGTTAACGATTTTAATAGTTGTCTTTAAGAGGATAATGTATACATTCCTTCTGCAATCCGGGTCCATTCGCAGTAAGCACGCTGTAAACACCCACACGGAGCAAATACTCCTCTTCCCCATGTGCCCTTTCATACACTGCAGCGGTAATTAGAGGTATAACCCTTAAAGAGCAGTGTCAGAAAAGAAGCTGAAGAATGGCATCACATGCTGCCCCTGTTGACCTTCCACTCACTTCAATCATACGTCTGTGTGTGTGTGTGTGTGTGTTTTCCCCCAGAAATCACCCCTCCTCCTGCATTACAGACCCAAGATGGATTTGCTGTAGTTGGACAGGATGGTTGTTTTGGCCCAGGACTGCACAGCGCACTATTTATGCAGAGACTATCAACGCCATACACACCAAACACACACCAGTCCCACGGGTCGGTCCCGACACGAGCCAGCAAACAACCAATACCAACTCACTTAACGCTACTCTGGTGATTCAGTCAAGCCAAACAGCTGCAGGCGTTCCTTCTACTCATCATCCGCTATGTCCTCGATATGTGAAAAAAAAGAATAAAAAAAAAACAACAAGAGTAAACATATATTTATACTTTTGTACAGAAGAGAGAGAGACACGGACCCAAGATGCTACCGGTGCTCTGTTTACACACCAACAACAAACATGGGGTGAAGTTTTTATATCGGCGACCAAGGCTCGCACCTCACACGGGTGAAGAGCCACCGTTCAGTGTGTGCACTCCTGAGTGGGCGTCCGGCCACACTGCTCGCTGCGGAGACGCTTCTTCACTGCCCACTCACTCGTTCAGGTCTCGCCAGTCTTGGGAGCACAGAAAAATACAAGTATATGACAAAAGATGTTGTTCCTAATACATTTGAGTTGTGAATTGTCGCTGAGCATTTTTTTCACTTTTTTTTCTTTTCTTATTCTTATTCTTTATTGCGCCACCAAACGTGGAATTGTGAATAGATAAAAAAAAAAAAATTGTGTAGTAATTTATGTTCAATTTACAAGTATTGTACATAGAAAATTGTTACAATGCAAGAGAGATACAAAGCTGATGGATGAAATGTAAGAATGAGTGAGTGTGTGTGAGTGCAAGACAGAGATTGACTGACGTACTGTTCTGAAATGTGGATTTTAAAGGGATGAGTAGAGGAAACCAGATTCACACCAGTTTTCCACCTAAATACAGATTAGATACGGTGCATAAGTATTCACCCCCTGCCGAACATTTTTCTGGTTTGTAGTGTAGCAAAACATCAAAACAAAAATTTGACGTTAGTCAATTGGGATTGTATGTGATTATTATGCACAAAATAACCCATGAGATTGAAGGGGAAGAAAGAGTGTATATAACCTGAGTAAACCAATGCAAAAATGTCTATATTTACAAATGAACAACATACAATCTATTGCATATGTACAGTACTGTGCAAAAGTCTTAAGCCAGCCCTGATTTTTAATTTTGTTTTTGGTATTGTGCTTCCAAACAGACAGACTTTCTTTCTCAGTGACCTACGTATAAATCATTCAAGCGTAAAAAAAAAAGAGGTGCAGACAATTACAGATGATCAGGCTGGTGATTAGTATATTGGTAATGTTGAGTGGTTGGAACAGACGAGAGTGGAAATGAGGTTGCTGCTGTTACAGTAAAGTTATTACATAAGTAACAATTTTTTTATCTACATAATTTAGTCATTTAATTACATTTAATATTAGGAAATATGGGGTAGCTCAAGACTTTTGCACCACTCCAAGTGAAACGCTTAGATAAGGCATAGTTGTGTGCAATCTGAATATAACTGGAGAATGTTACACACTCAATGACTCAGCATAATCAATTTTGAGCTTAATTTTTTTAAAGCTCAATCAATTTTTTTTCCTTACGGTTAATATTATATTCCATTTTGTGTAGATTCTTGACATACAATCCCAGTCTAATCTTTTTTATGTCCGGGTTGTAACGCTACAAAATGTAGAAATGGTCAAAAGGGGGTGATTACTTCTGCATGGCTATGCATGCTCAGATTAAATTTTCTTTTTTCCTTTGATGACCAACACATCCTTGTTTTTGGACTATATTTGAGGTGCAAAATTGGTGTTAATTGTTTCCCCTCCAAGATTCTTTAAAGCAGATGTCAGAGGTGTGAATATATAGGGGAATAATGAAGATTTGCATAGTGAGATTCTTATCAGAGTATGTCCCTTATCAGATGGACGTCACCTTATCTCACTAAACACACACATTTGTTTTCCTCTTGTGTAATTCAAGGGGGTGTTTAGTGTCTGTGTGTGATAACAGCAGTGATATAAATTGGAAAGCGGTTTTGAAATGACAAAGTGCTTTTAAAACATTCTCCCAAGTTGTTCGTTAGCCATCGCAGAGTTATTAATGTCGTCTAATGATGGATCGTTAACTTAAGGCATATTAGTCATGCAAAATATCACACACCATTCAAACGAACAGACTGCCTGCATTAAAAAGAAAGAAGCAGTAGCTTGTATTTGGATGCAAGCATTTTACTTTTTTAAAGTGTTAAATACACTATGCGATACATTTCTACGGGGGGGGGTTTGTGTCTGGACATGGACGTGGACATGATGCAGCACAATCTGTAATCCGTCCCTGAGGTTTCCCAACACCACACCCAGTCTTAGGACCATATATGCAATACATAGGCTTTATTATATGTCTAGCAGAAGCGGTAAGCATTTAGGTTGCCACAGAAGCTTTAGTAGCCCACTCCTCTACAGAAAGAATGTAATCCATTTGATTATCCATCTGTATAGTTCACCTCTTGTGTTCTGCCACTTTTAGTGCCAAAGGCTCAAAATCACCCACCGTTCAGGCTTCATGTTTAGTCTGTATGGCAAGCTGTGTGGAAGGCAAAATAGAGAGATCATAAAGAGGGGAAAGGAAAAAAAATCTTATTTAATAATCAAAAATTGCGTACGTTTGTCACCATTTGTGTTTCCTCAAATTAACAATTCTTCTTTTTTAAAGCTCGAGCCCTCTTTTAAGACACATCAATTCATAATGTTTCAGACTTTGCTACAGAAGTTCGTCTAAGCAAGATCTAAAAGGGCTCTCTATCAGTGCTATCAGTACCGTTTCCTCTCTTTCAGCTACTCAGTGAAGAAATAATAACAATCAAGTTTTGATATTGAGATTTGATATCTCATTTGTATTAAAATGTCTCCTTTTTGGAATAATAATAATAATATAAAAAAAACTAAAAAAAAGTAAAAATAACAACAACAACGCAGTAGACAGGGAATGAAGCGGTAAATACGAGGTCTTTGCGCTGCTCATTTTTTGCGTCTACTTTCACACGGGTAAAATGCCAAAACCAGCTTGACCAAATCTCATTTTATTTGGTTCTCTGCATATTTACTTTATGCGTTAAAGACTACAATTAGATCTCTTGCCTGTAATGTGTTTTCTTCTTTTACTCTGGATGTGCTTACTTTTATTGGTGTCTTATAATGTGAAATATTTCAGTATGTAATGAAGAAATGCTATGCTTTACTGTTTCTAAAGCTTAGGTTCCGCTTGTTTGTCTTGTCTTTTTTTTCTTCTTTTTTTTCCCCTTCCCTGTCGATCGGTTCATGAGCAATCCACATTTTCCTGCAGCTATTTAATTTCTGTGTTAATTAATTGTATTAATTACTGGATGAAAGTACGAAACCAGGCCAGCAATTCACAGTGAATAGTCCAAAAATGGAACAAGCACATGCATTATTATTTCATGTACTCGTTTAACAGGACGAGTACTATGCAGGATTAATGGAAAGTGCTCTGGGTGTGTTTCCTCTTACGTCTCAGTTTCTTCATGGAGAAGGCTGGTGGTGCTGTCTTTCTTTTGAGCTGATAAATGGTGCTAACGTTTTATACAATTTGTTTAAAAAAAAGAAGGTATTCTTATTTTGGTGCGGATTAAGCGCTGGACGGTAAAAAGAGTCGGGCTTTTTTGTGTGTCTGGTGCTCTCGAATTTCGTACAAGCTCATTTTTCTAGGCTTTCTGGAAAAAAAAGTAGAAGATGGAAAAAAAAAGCAAGCCCATATGTTTTTTCTTAGTAAAATAGAAATATCACGGCTGCACCACCCCCTCCCATACTCCAATGAAAAACAGTTTCTAGCAAAGCTCTAATACAGCCCCACCTGCCTCTTTCAGACCCTGTTGGGCCAAAGTACAAAAACAGCTACCTGTTAAGACTGTACAGGCTCAAGATGGCTGCTTTTTCTTCTTCTTTTTTTAAATTGTATCCGAAAGTAGGAAAATCTCACACCTGCAGTGCATTTGAGAGCATTAGCGAGCATTGAGGCATCAGTACTCCTCTTGACAGACAGGCTATAAGAAGATTATGTGAGTGCTCCTTGCATGCCCGGCACTCTGAAGGCACAGTTCAGAGACCCAGACAGTGCCAAGATGTCTCTTTATCTCTCTTAGTGCTGGTGTGTGGTCTATTGTTTAGACACTTTCCTAAATGGTGATCATACTGGATCTGTTCAATCAAAATCTTACTCCGATATTCGATTCAACCCATTATGAAATGTTTTGTTTTTGGTTAAAAGCTTATCAAGTTCGTTTTTTTTTGTTTTTATTATTATTATTATTATAAATTTTTATTATATTGATATTTCTCATACCTCTTAATGTTCTAATTAAGCTGATCATGAATCCCTCGACCTGTGTGTGCTTTTTAAAACTATTGAACAGACAACCTGATGGGGAAAGATGGATATAATTCTGCATATAGAGGTGTTGTAAAGCCCTTCACCAGCAAGCCTCTCTGCTAAGACTGCATCCTGAACATATTGCCATGGTTACACTGATTGAAAGGTGCTAACGATTGGTCAGTGATTTGCGGGTTGCCAGGTGTTTCAGCTGCATGAATGGCTACACCCACTGGTCTTAACAACCTACCGAGGTTTAAACCTTAGAAACCTGGCGGTTTTTCAAAACCTGTTCTATTCTTTCTAATTGCATTAATGACAAATAATTTTCAGGACCAACCTTGACAGTGGCACCTTCCTATGAGCCATAAATACTGTCCAAACATTTTTTTTTTTTATTGTATTTATTTCAACTGTAAAAAATCGACTCTTTGCAGTAGCCTGTTTTTAATACATAATGAGATTTGGTGTCCTTTTGTGCGTTCAATTATTATTATTTTTGCCCCTCTTTTCTTTTGAACACATACAGGGCTTACAAATGAACATGTCACATCAAACAGTCCTTTCTGTCTTTCTGCATGTAGTCTTACGCCTATAATTCCATTGAAATGATGTGTGTGTTATTGCTCTTTGGCTACAACACTCCTGTTGTAATCTGATCAGGTTCGACTGCGAGAGTGTCTCATCATTGCTCGGATGCTTTGTTGTATTTTTGAAGAGGAAAAATGTGCAATATACATCTCTCAGATGGTTCCTGGTTTCAGCTCTAGAAACTCCATTTTCTGTTTCGGTCAGGTGCTCAGGTCACTAAACAATTCCTTTCAGTCCTCATCTCACACACATTTTACGGGTGCCTATGAGGCTTCGATCACACTAAAGTTTTCATTCTCATCAACTTCGCTTATTCTTTTCGGGGTTAAACTTTTGGCACTTAATGTGGTGCCATGTTGTATTTTTGGTTTGTTTCTCTTTCTGTGTTTGTCTCCATTAACTGTATTATGATTATTTATTGCACATGTAATAAGGATGGTTTCCATGGCTACACATAAAGGAGTCGGAGTTTAAAACTAGGCTGGAGTTTCTTACAATTTTATGGATGCTTTTGTTGAAATTTTAAAAGTGTGTATTTCATGAATAAATGCCTTAAAAGAACCAAATGTTAGTTCAGTTTCAATGATTCTTCAGTCTTCCAGTGTGATTTCTGCATACAAAAACCTACTTTACTGCTACATCTTTCGAAGGAGATGAAATCTGTGTTGTTAAATACATATTTAGACATCACTTTTCTGTTCATATGAGCCAGCTATTGGCTTAGGATACTGATTTGACCAGTTAGAAACTGATTCTCTTTATCTCTCTTAGTGATTCATATATATATATATATATATATATATATTAGTATAGCCTTGGGCAATGTCAATATTTCTCTTTATTGTGTTGGTATATTATTTAGAAAAGACTTTGACCATATGCCGCATTGCAACTTATTTAAATAAAAATTTCAGCTTCCAAAATATTAACTAGAAAAAAGGTGAATTGTTGATGAGGAACCTTTTGTAGCCCTTAAAGCTCAGAGCATTTTAATCAAATTCAAATTTTATTTGTCTCATACACAGTACGATATGCAGTGAAATGCTTACCTGACCGCCTGTGACCTTAAAAAAAGATTATTAACAAAAAATAAAATAGAAAAACTTTTGCTATGGAAAATATAGGAAATCCTATATGTTGTATATGGAATAGAATTTAATATCCGGGGAGTGTGCAAATGTGCATGAATGTGTTCAAAAATGTGCAATGAGCAAAAATGAAATAGAAATGTGTGCAGATGTGCAATGACCATAAGCGTCCATAAATGTCCAGGGTAGCCATTATTTGCTTTGCTGTTTTTTAAGAAACATGTAGTGCTTAGGATTGTGCAGTATAGAGAGTAATATTCTTTTTTCCAGCACAAAGTAGGCAATATGATAAACTGAATTTTAGTTTTAATTTTAACCAATTTACCAAACGTGATGGAGCAAAAAAATTAGAAACTGGGTCACATGGAGCCTGAAGCTGCCCCATTAACACACACCAGCAAGACTTCTATGTAAGCACCTATTTTTTTTTATCATCATTGACATACAGTATGCTGAGTTTTTAATGAAGCTGATTATTAGAATTAGTAATAATTGGCGGCATGTTGGCAAGTGGTTAGCACTGTCGCCTTGCACCTCCAGGTCCTGGGTTTGATTCCCCCGTCGGGTTTGTGCGCATGGAGTTTGCATGTTCTCCATGTGCTTAGGAGAATCGGTTTTATTTTTATCTCGTTTCCTCCCTCAGTCCAAAGACATGCAGATGATGCAGGCTAATTGGCATCCCCAAATTGCCCGTAGTCTATAAATGTGCGTGTGAATGTTGATTGGAGGTCCTACCATGGTCATATAAAATGGGAATAAATACAGTACAGTGGTCACCATTACAGAGGTTACTTGATGGACGGATGGAATAAGAGAATTAAAATGGATGCAGCATACAGGCCTTACTTGTGTTGTTCAGTACTCACTAGAATTATAAGTAGAATAAGTACTATTACAATTAAATAGCAAATGTAAATGCTTGTTGGGTTTCCTCTAGGTGCTCTGGTTTTCTCTTACAGTCCACAGACATTTATCAGTCTTTATTAGAATAAAACTTTTATTAGTTTTATTTTTTATTATTACTGTATAAAATGTTATTTTATTACTTTATTAGAATAATTTTTTTATTAGAATCTTTAATAGAAAGTGAATTACAATAAGTACACTATATTTCCAAAAGTTTGTGGACAAATGACAATCCTACCCATATGTGCTTGTTGAACATGCCATTCCAGATACAGTTCACTTTTGCTATGATCATAACCTCCATTCTTCTGACGTTCTATTTTTGGTGTGTGGCTGTGTGGCTTTAGCCAGAAGGGCATTACTAAGATCAAACACTGATTCTTAAAGCCTGAGTTGATACCGTTCATTTCATCCCAAAGGTGTTTACTGATGATGATATGAAATTTTTTCACTCCAAACTTTCCAAACAATGTCTTCCTGTACCTCAGATGCCCAGTGATCAAGGGCATTGTCCTCCTGAACCAGGTTTAAGTGTTTTTTTTTTTTTTTTGCCAAAAAAAAAAAAAAAAAAAAAGAACCTTTTATCCAACTTTGTGGCAACAGTTTGATGAAAAATGTGATGTTCAGTTTCACATACTTGTGTAATCAAACTAGAATGAATATAACCCAAATTCTTTTTAGAATTCAATGTAATATTAGAATTAGGATAGATGTGGCAGATGAGAATGTAATTTAAATTAGAATTTAAAGTGTACATTTTTAAAAATATTACAATTAATTCAGTAGATAACTAATAGCTGCTTATGCCCAATGTCAACACTGCCAGTTATATGATGTATATTACATTGTGATGATCACAAATGATTATTTTCTGTTTTTGTAATAACTATATTTATATAATATCTATGTGATAAAGTTTTACAATGTGCTTTACTAGCTAATTTGTTTTCTTTCCTTTTGTCGAATTTTAAAATGCCATGTTGGTGTTTGCTATAATTGTACCTACCAGTGTTTGAGCTTTGGAGCTTTGGAGTTTGAGTTATTTGTTTCTTGGAATTTTCTAACATACTCTTACCAGCTAGCTTACAGTAGCTTTTCTAATATTCCTAACATCAGCACATGTTCACATATATTCTACCCTGGAAAATTGCTGGAACATTTACAGGTACAACTGCCTGTATAAAAGCAGTTACAGTGTATAGCTGCAGGCCCATATACAGTACACACATTACAAATGTGCCATTGAGGGGTTTTCCAAAGTGGAAATGAATTTGTGTGATCTAGAGGGAGGTAATGAGCCTAGCATGCTCTTTTCTTCCACTCATTTCTTTTTTTGACCATGCCACAATAGCATGGGTCTAATGAAGCAGGGAGAACAAATAATGCACTTCATTCCTGCTGTGTTATTTGGTTGCTGGGCCAAATGGCCATGTCACTTCTCCCACTCATCAAACGTCATGACATTGTTAGAAGTAGTGAGTGTTGCAACAGTATTGCTTCTGTATGATAAACGCATAAGCTGATATATTAATGCCACTGCAAACATGCAATAATGTGTAGACGGAGTCTAGGGCTTCTTGGTGAACCCAGGCTCTGATGCTGAGAAACATTCCAGAGGACCGGACTGTAGTTTTATCATTTTAATTTCACCTCCAGACCTCCTACACATCATGGTGTCTTTATTGTTGTTTGTTGTTGTGATGTAACACTGATTTTGTTGAGCTGTGTTTCCCTGGTGCCAGGGCTCTCAAAATGGAAAAAAACAAATGCCTGCCAATTAACAAACATCTTGTTCACAAAAGATTAGATAACACAGCTTTATACTAAGAGCTTAGGAAAACATTAATAGTGTTTCTTTATGGTTCTTTAGGTAGTTAATTGTTTTCCTAAATGTTGTTTGACAGTTAAGGGTTCTTTGGACCTTTGAAATCATAATGTGTCACAGGTGGAAAACATTACATTACCTATTGGCTTCACCTGCCTCTCTCGTTCTGACAGTCTCTTACCCATGATGTTGACGGACCTGGCATGTTGTGCACTCCGCACCCTGCCTATTCTTAATGCTGATCCCATCCACCGGCTTCTCACAGCTGGAAATCCCAGGTAGTCCATCCCAAGAATCAGCGGATGGGTGAGGTGGGGACTAACTGCCACCTCCATTCTATGCTTTCCTCAACTGCAACATGACAGGAAACGGTGGATATTTGTAATTTGTCTGGATTCACACACCTCACCTCAGCACCACACTCAATCATGCTTTGGGATTACACCCCAATTCTACCAAGGCCCGATGTGTACCCCCTTGTGTACTCACGATTACATAGTATGTCCCTGTTCGATCAGGAGAGGACTTTGGGCTGTCAAGGAAGAGTTTTTGCTTCCCTGTGGGTATGCTGATTCTAGCTTGCCTTCTGTGCTGGCTGTTTTCCTGCTGGTGTTGGGAAAATAGGTCTCTGTTTTCTGAGGGATGGGGATGGAGAAAGAAAAAGCAGGAGACTGAGAAGGATGGGAAAGAGAGAAAAGTTGTGAAGGGGTTTCGTCTGCTTCCAGATACACCATCAGATGGTCCTGAAGCAGCTGGATTGCCTTTGTTAGTGGGACTGAATGGTGGCACTGGATGGTGGAACTGGACACTTCCAGTATTTAACCTGGCAGTCGGGTGACATAGCGTCGACTAACTTGCTGGTGCCATGCTCCTCCTTCAGCAGCCACCTAGGTATTCTGTAGTTCTTGGGTGATCGAGAACAGTTGGCTGTGTTCACCAAAGGCCGGTGTGTGGGTGATGCTGATGTTTTTCTGTGGTTTGCCAAACAAGGTTTATTGGTTTTTATTAAGGATTTGGATGGTTTTTTGGATGGGTTTCATGCCACCAAAACATTTCACCAGTTGGAACTGTCCTGAACAGATAGTGAATACACAATGGTTCAGGCATTTTCACAATAACATAATGATTACCTAACCATCAGATTTGGCACACGATCATGACAAAAACATCAGGTAATCTGTATGAACTGTTTGAAGGCAAAATGAGTTTTCTTCATTTTGGCAGTTTTGAGATTTTTAGCAAAGATGTATTAAAACCGATAAGAGCATATTATGTGCCTGGTTTCCATGTGTCACAAGGGTGTCAAAAAGCATAAATGCCAAAATATTTTGTCAAATATGTTTTGGTTATTTTAGTGTGAAATTTGAATGATTTTGCAAAACATTATAACTCTTAAGAACAAAATCGGGGACTACCTGTATCGGTATCCGGTGCACTGCAGTGTCTATTTTTTGTACAATACACATGAACTAGTTCCGTGATTGAGCCAGAAGTAGAACCGTGGTCCATCTGGATCTGCGGAAATTCGTAACTCGAATTTTCATAAATCTACCTGTACAATACATTATTATTATT
Source organism: Platyallabes tihoni (assembly GCA_030068045.1). Lineage (NCBI taxonomy): Eukaryota > Metazoa > Chordata > Actinopteri > Siluriformes > Clariidae > Platyallabes > Platyallabes tihoni. Next base: position 11,955,297 of record JAQQZS010000012.1, read on the forward strand.
ATTATTATTATTGTAAGTTCACCTTCTCCCCCTCACTACAGCTTTGAATATAGATTTGACTACAGCTAGTGTTTGTAAAGTGGTATCACTTTCTTCAAACCCAATGGTAAGTCCTTCCTTAGTTCTTAGTTCTTCCTGCTTCCTGCTGTCAACTCATTTAAAACATATGTGCTCGGCTTGCCTTATGCCTGACTTGTAAGTCACTGGATAAACAATTCTGCCAAGTAAATAAGTGTACACCATTTGGGAGTTGAACCTTCACATACATACAGCAGTTGCACAGTTTGATGTCTTCCCACACCATCTTTCTAATGTCTTTTAGGCCAGGCTAAGACAATTCCTTCGGGGAAGATCTGTAGCTTTCACTCGGGCTGAGAAAGTCAGTTCTAAACATCAAAAGTTTTATCACTGCAGGAGCAGCAAAGCAGGACTGCAGTGTCCACCAGAATGATGGTTCTGACAGTAGTTCATGCCTGAAAGCATGTCTCATAGTGTGTAAGTCTTGCAGGGGTGTTTTGAAGGGTTTCAGTGTATAATAGCACAAAAAATATTCTGAGTAATATTGCATTTGTTCATTGCCTACTTTTCACAAGTTAAGCTAAGAAAATAATAGTCTGAATTGTAATTATCACAAAATTACTGCACATTTGGTTTCAATTAGCAATATGGATTCCACCCATTATTATTCAACAGTTTAAAAATAACACATGATCCAGCCTTCTTTTATTATTATTATAAAAGCTCCATCCCACATGCACAACAGTCCTGTAACTCCTGAATTTAACAACTAGTTACATCTAACCAGTACAGGTTTGATCTTACTAGTTACTGCCGATGTCTGATGTAACATGAATTACACTTAACAGTTCCATCCGAGGTACCAGTTGACATCTCAGTATGGTTTAGTTACATGTGAGGTCTAATATATCCTCATTGCATTAAACATCACCCAAAGATATTGTTTTCTTTCTGAAGGGGGAAATTCCCAAGCATTTACGACTAACTGCTGTAATTTTGTGAATGCTGCTCAAATGAATATATGAAAACGACTAAACGGAATTGCTCTGTTTATTATTGTTGTAATTACATCCTCCCCAACGTGTAATGATAAAATAGTGTGTGATTGCATGAGTAATTATAAGATATGAGCCACAGGCTGTCGCATGCATACACCCTAAGAGAAGCTTTTTAAATGCATTTTCTGGAGAGTTTTCAGGTTATGAGCTTCAGGCTTCCAATTAACCACAGCCTATGCTTCATTTGTTTGCCATAAGCCACTTGCTCAATGACCATGAACCTTTTTGAGCTGTCATGATGCTGTTTAGTAATAAATGCCTTGTGCCCTTCTGTCCACCCTAGCACACCAGTCATGACTTCTTCTTCAGATGATGAGCAATTGGCAGCAATTGGTATGCTAATGTTTGCTAATGCTAGTTCCACAGCTGAGTTGAAATCAGTGAGCTGCAACAGTCATTTGGTTAGCGGCAGATGCTAATTTGGTATGTTTAATCTTAGTGCTGCTGAACTTCCCTTTCATTCTCTGTAACACCAATTCATATGTAGCTTCCCAGCACATCAGTTTGGGGAGTAGGTAGCTACAAATAATGACATTACAAGATTAGTTACATTTTAGAAACATGGCAGTAACTGAGATATTTTATTAACGATATACAGTGGTGTGAAAAACTATTTGCCCCCCTCCTGATGTTTTATTCTTTTGCATGTTTGTCACACAAAATGTTTCTGATCATCAAACACATTTAACTATTAGTCAAAGATAACAC